>CM064898.1:7527270-8007270 GCA_030347415.2 Decapterus maruadsi
ATGTGACCTAAGGTCAAAGGTCAGCATACTGTAACTGGGTTTTGTTATAGGGGTGATTTTAATGTCATTTTTCTCCAGATTTCTACAGTAAAATGCCACCAAAATGATAGCAGAGGTAGAGTGAGACACCAGGAACAATATGCAAAAAGAATGAGGATGACACCTATGAAGGCATTGATGTGACCTAAGGTCAAAGGTCAGCATACTGTAACTGGATTTTGTTATAGGGGTGACTTTAATGTCATTTTTCTCCAGATTTCTACAGTAAAATGCCACCAAAATGATACCAGAGGTAGAGTGAGATGTCAGGAACAATATGCAAAAGGAATGAGGATGACACCTATGAAGGAATTGATGTGACCTAAGGTCAAAGGTCAGCATACTGTAACTGGGTTGTGTTATAGGGGTGATTTTAATGTCATTTTTCTCCAGATTTCTACAGTAAAATGCCGCCAAAATGATACCAGATGTAGAGTGAGACACCAGGAACAATATGCAAAAGGAATGAGGATGACACCTATGAAGGAATTGATGTGACCTAAGGTCAAAGGTCAGCATATTGTAACTGGGTTTTGATATAGGGGTGACTTTAAAATGATTTTTCTCCAAATTTCTACAGTAAAATGCCACCAAAATGATACCAGAGGTAGAGTGAGATGTCAGGAACAATATGTAAAAGGAATGAGGATGACACCTATGAAGGAATTGATGTGAGGAAAGGTCAAAGGTCAGCATACTGTAACTGGATTTTGTTATAGGGGTGACTTTAATGTCATTTTTCTCCAGATTTCTACAGTAAAATGCCACCAAAATGATAACAGAGGTAGAGTGAGATGTCAGGAACAATATGTAAAAGGAATGAGGATGACACCTATGAAGGAATTGATGTGAGGAAAGGTCAAAGGTCAGCATACTGTAACTGGGTTTTGATATAGGGGTGACTTTAAAATGATTTTTCTCCAGATTTCTACAATAAAATGCCACTAAAATGATACCAGAGGTAGAGTGAGACACCAGGAACAATATGCAAAAGGAATGAGGATGACACCTATGAAGGAATTGATGTGACCTAAGGTCAAAGGTCAGCATATTGTAACTGGGTTTTGATATAAGGGTGACTTTAAAATGATTTTTCTCCAGATTTCTACAGTAAAATGCCACCAAAATGATACCAGAGGTAGAGTGAGATGTCAGGAACAGTATGCAAAAGGAATGAGGATGACACCTATGAAGGAATTGATGTGACCTAAGGTCAAAGGTCAGCATACTGTAACTGGGTTGTGTTATAGGGGTGAGTTTAAAATGATTTTTCTCCAAATTTCTACAGTAAAATGCCACCAAAATGATACCAGAGGTAGAGTGAGACACCAGGAACAATATGCAAAAGGAATGAGGATGACACCTATGAAGGATTTGACGTGAGGAAAGGTCAAAGGTCAGCATACTGTAACTGGATTTTGATACAGGGGTGACTTTAAAATTATTTTTCTCCAAATTTCTACAGTAAAATGCCACCAAAATGATACCAGAGGTAGAGTGAGATGTCAGGAACAGTATGCAAAAGGAATGAGGATGACACCTATGAAGGAATTGATGTGACCTAAGGTCAAAGGTCAGCATACTGTAACTGGGTTTTGATATAGGGGTGACTTTAAAATGATTTTTCTCCAGATTTCTACAGTAAAATGCCACCAAAATGATACCAGAGGTAGCGTGAGATGTCAGGAACAATATGCAAAAGGAATGAGGATGACACCTATGAAGGGATTGATGTGACCTAAGGTCAAAGGTCAGCATACTGTAACTGGGTTGTGTTATAGGGGTGATTTTAAAATGATTTTTCTCCAGATTTCTGCAGTAAAATGCCACCAAAATGATAACAGAGGTAGAGTGAGACACCAGGAACAATATGCAAAAAGAATGAGGATGACACCTATGAAGGATTTGACGTGAGGAAAGGTCAAAGGTCAGCATACTGTAACTGGATTTTGATACAGGGGTGACTTTAAAATTATTTTTCTCCAAATTTCTACAGTAAAATGCCACCAAAATGATACCAGAGGTAGAGTGAGATGTCAGGAACAGTATGCAAAAGGAATGAAGATGACACCTATGAAGGAATTGATGTGACCTAAGGTCAAAGGTCAGCATACTGTAACTGGGTTTTGATATAGGGGTGACTTCAAGCTTATTTTTCTCCAGATTTCTACAGTAAAATGCCACCAAAATGATACCAGAGGTAGAGTGAGATGTCAGGAACAGTATGCAAAAGGAATGAAGATGACACCTATGAAGGAATTGATGTGACCTAAGGTCAAAGGTCAGCATATTGTAACTGGGTTTTGATATAGGGGTGACTTTAAAATGATTTTTCTCCAGATTTCTACAGTAAAATGCCACCAAAATGATACCAGAGGTAGCGTGAGATGTCAGGAACAATATGCAAAAGGAATGAGGATGACACCTATGAAGGGATTGATGTGACCTAAGGTCAAAGGTCAGCATACTGTAACTGGGTTGTGTTATAGGGGTGATTTTAAAATGATTTTTCTCCAGATTTCTGCAGTAAAATGCCACCAAAATGATAACAGAGGTAGAGTGAGACACCAGGAACAATATGCAAAAAGAATGAGGATGACACCTATGAAGGAATTGATGTGACCTAAGGTCAAAGGTCAGCATACTGTAACTGGATTTTGTTATAGGGGTGACTTTAATGTCATTTTTCTCCAGATTTCTACAGTAAAATGCCACCAAAATGATACCAGAGGTAGAGTGAGATGTCAGGAACAGTATGTAAAAGGAATGAGGATGACACCTATGAAGGAATTGATGTGAGGAAAGGTCAAAGGTCAGCATTCTGTAACTGGGTTTTGATATGGGGTGACTTTAAAATGATTTTTCTCCAAATTTCTACAGTAAAATGCCACCAAAATGATACCAGAGGTACAGTGAGATGTCAGGAACAGTATGCAAAAGGAATGAAGATGACACCTATGAAGGAATTGATGTGACCTAAGGTCAAAGGTCAGCATACTAAAACTGGGTTTTGTTATATGCGTGACTTTAAGGTTATTTTTCCTCCAAATTTCTACAGTAAAATGCCACCAAAATGATACCAGAAGTAGAGTGAGATGTCAGGAACAATATGCAAAAGAAATAAGGAATACTATGAAGGAATTTATGTGACATAAGGTCAAATGTCAGCACACTGTGAATGTATTTTATTACAGGGGTTGTTTTAAATTCATTTTTCTCCATATTCCTACAGTAAAATAAATAAATAAACAAACAAACAAACAAATAAATAAAATTTCGATGAAAGGTGATTCATCTCCCCCTTAGGTCAGTGAAATACAACTAAAACGTTGATTCATCTTGGAAGTGATTATTCTCCAGTAAAAGCACATAGGCTTTATGTATCTTTCAGGACCTCCACTTTGCTCGAGAACCGTGCCTACCGTTTTTACTATAGCGCGCGCGCAACGAAAATCAAACAGCGGCTCACTTTACCGCGGTGAAAATTTAACTCGACTTTTATTTTGAGCAACTGAGATGAAACCACGATGTGACAGAGGCTCGTTAATCGGCTGTGTAAACAAACAGTCAAAGACAGATCTGTTATTGTTAGATCACACACACAAACTTACAGGCCCTGCAGAGCATGACCGAACGGCTCCAGTCTGTCCACGTGCAGCTGATCTCCGCGGCGGAGTGTTTTTTTTTTTTTTTTTTCGTCACCGGGACCTGTCAGCGGGAGATCTGGCCGGTGTTTCACATCCCTCCATCAGCCGAACCGTGCCAGAGGTGCTGATGGTCATAAAATCGCGTTTGCAGCAGTAATATTCCTATATGATTTCTCCTCAATCACTCGTGTTTAGTAAACTGCAGGGGCATTGCATGAGATCGCTGGGTTTCCTGACGTGGTCGGTGACACGTGCGTCTGCAGCCTCCATCCACCGGGATGACGCTTATCAATCACAAAAACTATCAATCCATCAATGTCCAGATATTTCATGTTGCCGCCCTCTCTCTGTTCAACGCGGTAATGTCAGTAGTAAAGTCCCTCTTCTTGGCCGTGTTCCGTGTCTCCATGTCGTAAAAGGGGCAGGGCGACGTAGGAATATATCGGGGCGGGACATTTAAATTACGCTCGTTTTCAGCCGCCGGATTTATCACCACCACGTCGGTTCTACGCCGAATGAATTGAATTTATCAAACTTGCGCAGGATTTGGTGTAGATCCTGGTGTAAATTTCAGTGTACACCAAGTGTCACGTGTGATTTACTAAAAGTGTGTACGCTGCCGATTTCGGCGTAGAACCGGCGTGGTGGTGATAAATCCGGCCGCTGAAAACGAGCGTAATTTAAATGTCCCGCCCCGATATATTCCTGCTTTGGAGGCGTCGCCCTGCCCCTTTTACGACATGGAGACACGGAACACGGCCAAGAAGAGGGACTTTACTGACATTTCCACGGTCAACAGAGAGAGGGCGGCAACATGAAATATCTGGACATTGATAGATTGATAGTTTTTGTGATTGATAAGCGTCATCCCGGTGGATGGAGGCTGCAGACGCACGTGTCACCGACCACGTCAGGAAACCCAGCGATCTCATGAAATGCTCCTGCAGTTTACTAAACACGAGTGATTGAGGAGAAATCATGTAGGAATATTACTGCTGCAAACGCGATTTTATGACCATCAGCACCGCTAGCACGGTTCGGCTGATGGAGGGATGTGAAACAGATCTCCAGATCTCCCGATGACAGGTCCCGGTGACGAAAAAAAAAAAAAAACACTCCGCCGCGGAGATCAGCTGCACCTGGACAGGTAGCGGAGACGGGGCTCGCTCGCCCCCCTCCCTCTCCCCAACCGGGGCTCCGGTGTCCGGCAGAGAGAGAGACTGGAGCCGTTCGGTCCTGCTCTGGTGCAGGAGATGTTGGAAGTTTGTGTGTGTGATCTAACAATAACAGGTCTGTCATTGACTGTTTATTTACACAGCTGATTAACGAGCATCTGTCACATCCTGGTTTTTAATTCATCTCAGTTGCTCAAAATAAAAGTCGAGTCAAATTTTCAACACGGACTTGGTTATATCGTTTGTTTATCTTTCTTTTTTTGCTACTTAAAAAAAAAAATCTTAATAGGCCTATAAACATAACAACATGTGATCCACATCGCTGCGTTAATGGTTCAACAATCATTCTGACACAGCAGCACTCGTCCCTGCATGTTCTACGCTGGTTCCAAATTTGCGTACACCAGGGTCAGAGCTGGCGTGAGATTTGTGCGTACCGTACGCCCACGCTCAGATTGATAAATGCCGATCCTTGCGGTGAATTTGGTGTACACCCATTTTTTCGGTGTACGCAAGTTTGATAAATGAGGGCCAGCTGTGTGGTGAAAAATTATTTCCCAAACGGCCTCTCATAAGATTTCAGTGTTAAAGCTGTGATCGATGTTGAGAAACGCGATTACAAAGATTTGAAAAAAGCACTTTTTTGGTTGCTTTGGCTCTTCACATTGTGTCGGTAGTACTATTAGGCCATATCCACCATCTAAATGATGTTAACAATAATGATCAGTCTTTGTCTTGTTTTGAGGTACAAACTGAAACCTGAACACACCAAGTCATTTGGCATAAATCACACGTTTTATTTGATATTTCTTAAACATACATCAGGTTTGTCCCATCATTGTAACATTATACACCAGTGTCCAATCACGTTCAGCACATTTTAGAAAGATTAACAGTGTGGCGTGTCAGTGATGTCATTCCTTATTTACCAAAAAGCAAAACAACAAACAAAAAACTGAAGTAAAACACCTGTGACTTCATCTTTGAACATGGCTGCTCCCTTTTACCTCGTGCTGGAATCATATATTTCCATTTTTTTGTATGTGTGTGAGTTTTAACATAAACCTGTCAGTGATGCCAACAAATCCCCCCGTGCCTTAACTCAACACCGTGACTACATTAACAGAATTATAGTAACATATCAATAACTACAAGAGAGAGGGGATTTACTAGTGAGTTTCTGGCCATGAAAAAAATAAAAAATAAAAATCAATCAAGAACTTCCAGAACCAAACTATCCAGCTCGACGTGAATCAATTACTCATGTCAATGTGAACATGCTGATTCTACTTTTTCGTCCCGTCCAGTGTAAAACGTTGGCATATACAAGTAGAACATGCAATAAAAGGTCTAATACAGGAAAACAGAAACCACCAATCCAGGTTTAAAGGGGCTGAAAAAGGGAAGCGGAGTAATTATGGGAGGACGAGCATCAACGATCACGATATAAAAAGTAAACATAAAGAAAATAGAACTGAAATTCACATAATAATCTCCTTAATTTATGAAAATATGATTCAACTGGAAAAAGTCAGAATGGCCTTATCATTATTATCATTACTCGTATCTATTGTTTACATTCTATGGTAAGAGACTCTTTGCTCTGTTTCAACTCCTTTTCCCTTTTTTTTTTTTTACACATGTAGTTTAAAATTCCTATCAAACCAGAAAAACAGATCTTGTAAAAGCAGGCAGCCCACTCTGTTCACATGGAAACCGCTAAAGATTAAGTAAAAGAGATTTTTACACCGATTACCAAAAAGACAACCTACATGTCACCAAACAAAAAGCGAGCTTGTGTGTCCGAGCTTCTATAGATGATGGCAAACCTGAAAACGTACATGAGTAAAAAGCAGATATGTGATTATACTGGTCATTGTGCCAAAAGGCCAAAAAAATAAAATAAAATAAAACATCACAACAGCATGAGTCTTCAATATGTGCAATATTCAACTGGAAAACTCACTACATGATAACCGGAAGTTTCACATATTTTTGACCGGCCTGTTAAAAATCAATCAATCACCTGGGACGAGCGGCTCCTCTGGAAACCGTTTCTATATTTAAAACATATTCATCTAAAAAAAAAAAAAACCCTCTGCATATTAAAACATGCTGTGGATGAGAATCTCCTGTAATAAACGTCACACACTCTCACTACAAAATGATATTCGTCAGATATTATCCCTCGCTTTTTGTTTTGTTTTGTTTTTTTTTCCACAATGTGTACAATAATCTTCAGTCCAGCAGCGACAATATGTAAACAACACACTGAGAGGGGGCGGAGCTCTAGCTATCGTGGGCGGGGACTGGATGGACACTTGTGGGCGGGGTGTTGTCAGCTGACGGCTGTAGGCTGGAGGGTGTTTGTCGTCGAAGGTCGTCCTCTCAACTGAAACACAGGTCAATCACAGGCGGATTAGTCATCAGATGAAACTTATAATTATTATTTATTCATCCATTAAAGGGATAGTTCAACATTTTGGCAAATTGGCCCATTGCCATAATCGCTATAGTCACAGCAGTAGGTTCGTTACCTTTAATTGTCGGTGCAAGCTGTTTTTTAGAACGGCAGAGCAGAGCCGTGAGCTGCTCAGAGCTATGCTACGGAGGCTCATGGGATTTCATCAAACTCATCAAATACACAACCCAACAACTCAAAAACGCTGTCATGGACAAGTTGTGACCTGCACAACCACCACGCTATGAGATAATAACTGAACGGAGCCATTTTCGAGGTAAATACAGGGTAAATGCGGAGACTGCTTGCTGAAAAACTGTCCCTGAACGCAACGCACATCAGCGGTTTTGCATGACTTTACCTCTAAAACAGCTTTAGTCTCATAACGTTCCGTTATTATCTCATAGCGTGGTGGTTGTGCAGCTCACAACGTGTCCACGACAGCGTTTTTGAGTTGTTGGGTTGTGTATTTGTTGAGTTTGATGAGGGAAACCAAGAAATTCCCTTAGTCTCCATAGTGTAGATCTGAGTAGCTCACGCCTCTGCTCTGCCGTTATAAAATTAGCTTGCACCGACAATTACAAGTAACAAACCTACTGCTATGACTATAGGGATTATGGCAATGGACCAATTTGCCAAAATGTTGAACTATCCCTTTAACGACCTCTCGTGTGTTCTGTCTTACTTGGTGGGCACGGTGGGTGAGCCGGAGCGGTGGAAGTGGATGTTCTGCCACTTGCTGTCGCGGCGATGCCAGATGCGAGTCTCCTCCGACTGCATGGTGCGAGGCATGCCGTTGCTGTCGATGTACTGCGTGAGGCGGATGTAGGCGATGCAGGCGGCTTCGTCCCCGATCAGGTGGACGTGAGGGTTGAGCAGGATGGTGTGGATCGGCTGCTTCCCCTTAGACAGAGCTGCAGGAGACGGAGGAGGAGACATGAAGGACTTCCTGTTCACATTCGATTGTTTACAACAATGTATCTGTTTATTTGTGTTCCTCTTGTGAAATGAATGTTATTGTTATAGTAACTAATCAATGAGAAACAGTAATCATCAATGGGACCCAACTTGTCAGCAGTAATCCAATTATAATGACATAAAATATCCACCACATAAAAATGTGTTTGTTTAGATAATTAAAGAAGGTCACATTTCATTTACTACACAGTTCATTTACCAAGTTCGAAAAATGCTTTGAGAAAAAAAAAAACATTTTAACATTTTTTAAAGTTTAATAATAGGAATTCAAATTTATTAATTAAAAATGAATTAAACTAATTATAACTATAAACAACCATGGCTTTCATCTTCCTTTTTGTCGGACTTCATATAATCAACGGAGGACCATCCTTGTGGAATAATCTACCTACATCACTAAAATGTGTTCAAAAAACATCTGAAAAAATATTTTTTTTAGTTAAGATTTGTAACATTTCTGGATCTGTCAATTTGCACTTTTAACTCAATTAATTATTCTTTTTCTCATTACGTAAATTGTTCTTTTTTTTTTTTTTTAACTATCTTTCACTCATTCATTCATTGTTCTGTCAATTTGTTTTTCTTTTTTTCTATTTTTTTTTTACTGTGAAGACCATCACTGTTGTTATTTTCTACATAGGGGGGGTATTTTTATAAGCCTTTTTTGGCTTCTACCTCTCCTGCACAATATGTAATTTTACTATTTTCATTGTTTATGCAGGTTATACAATGTGCAAATAAAAACTAACTAACTACAGTAACTAATACTAATAATTATAATGTTTTCCCTAAATTATAACACTTGATGTGCTGAATTGTTGATGTTGTCAGTCTAACTGTCAGTGGATTAAGACTGACAGAGCAGAAATGATACAGAAATCATTTATAAAGATATAATGTAGTGACGTATATGAGAACATTTTAATGTGGAACCATGAAAAAAAGTTCCTGTAGATCCACCTACAGGTTTCCATGGCAGCCTGTGTTCATGAGGATAAAAACCAGCTGCTTCTTTAAATAACCTGTTGCCACGATCTTAAGAACCTCTTCACCCTGTGTGAGTCGTTCTTTAAAGCTTCATCATCACACTGACACAGAAACTCTTTTCATCTTTACCGTTCTCAAAGTAGAAGCGGTGGAAGTCGGTTCCCTCCACCAGGTTCCCCAAGGCCTCGGGCTCGAAGGACGTGAGGCCGGGATCGCAGATCTTCCTGAAACGCCACGACACCCAGAGAGCAGGTCACGCTTTAATATCCGTCATTATATGTGGAGTTGTGTCAGGTTTGTTGACGTTTGACAGGCTGAACTCACGTGTACGCCTCAAAGTCTCCGTTGTTGATGGCCTCGATCAGCTGCTCCGTGACTTTGATGATCTCCTGCTTACGAGCTGAGAGACACAGAGAACATCAGGTCAGAGCCGCAAACAGAACCAGCGGCGATAAATTCAAAAGAAGGATGAGTTAAGGGTTAAAAAACAACAAAAACAAAAAAGGACCAATGAGGACGAGGAGTGTCCAACATCACAACAACATCAGGAGCTCCAGGAGTCACAGCAGCTTGAAAACCACAAGTCAAACATGACGGAGGACGGAGCGGAGAGAGTTGATGGGTCAACACACGATGGTGACAACATCAAAGTTACCTTTCATGCTAAGTAGGTAAGCTAGGAGACAACGAGTGGACAGAGTAAGTGCAGTTGTCGTGGCTACAAGGTCAACATGGAGATGAGCGGTGACATGAAGAGACAAACACTAAAAACACACCGATTAAATGCACCTTTACCTTCCACTGCCTCTATTCCGGTGTTGTTCCACGACACCTGAACACTCACAGTCTTCTCTCCGAGCTGAGCACTCATCGTCTCTGACACCAGAACCAGAACCACGACCAGAACAGCTGAGAGACCACACATGTTCCTGCTGCACTAAAGTCCAGACCCAGCAGTGCAACAGCTCCACAAGCAAGTTACACAACAGCAGAGGACAAACAGCAGCAGCAGCAGCAGAAGAAGACGACACCGTCTGACAGAAAACAGAATCCTCTGCTCTGATTGGCCGGTTCAGGGAGAAGGCCCGCGGTGCAGCTGAAACACTCATGGTGGACTTTACTTTGCAAAAAGCAAACATGCTGCTGATTAGATGTTCAGACTGGAGATAAGTTCGCTTCGGTACATAGACAGGACCGACGGTTAACTGTTGAAGCTCCAGAGGAGAAAACGAACTGGTTGATCCCAGGTTTCCATCCTGCAGAGTGGCTGAAACAACCAATACCATACGTCAAGACCAAACAATCAACGTCCTCCACACAAACATTCTGGCCCATTGCCATAATCCCTATAGTCATAGCAGTAGGTTTGTTGTCGGTGCAAGCTATTTTTTGAACGGCGGAGCAGAGTCGTGAGCTGCTCAGAGCTACGCTATGGAGGCTCATGGGATTTCTTGGTTTCCCTCATCAAACTCATCAAATACACAATCCAACAACTCCACAACGCTCTGGTGGACAAGTTGTGACCTGCACATTCACCACACTATGAGATAATAACACAACGTTACAGCACAGAGTTGTTTTAGAGGGAAATGCAGAGACTGCTTTCCTCTCTGTAGTCAGAAGTCTAAATCTCTTCATTTATAATTGTCTCGTTGGGTTCTTCTACACATTCATTAAACCAAGACGTCACAGCTTCTGATATGGGACTAATCGATAAAGTCATTCAATAATGCCGTCTTCCCCTGAGGTCTGGTGCATCCTTATTAAATATTATTAAATTTCTTCATCAATTGAAGCGTTTGTGCTACAATCACCAACACTAAACCAACTCCTCTAGACACATGTTTCAACCACGATTGCACCTACGTACATAATGTTGTTGAATCATCACAGATGTCAATCAAACCAGAGGCTTCAGGATGAGGGAACAGGAAGTGAGAAAAATGCCTCAGATTTCCAGGTTTGAAACCTTCTTGTTACTCATTCATGACATGTTTGGGACTCCAAGACAGAACATTTTTTGATTCTACAGCAGCTAGTGCGTATCTACTTCATAATTTCACCTAAAGTAAAAAAAGTAACAAATTCATCTCAACTCATTTGTCACATAGACTTTACTAGATTTTCTAAATTCAGTCTTGTTCAGGTTGTTCAGATTTCAGGAGGAGCTCGGGGGTCACAGCTTCCTCCAGGGAACTTACACTGGGAGTCGGCGGGGCCCGTGTTAGGCAGCGGCGCCCCAAGCTGGGGGCCGGGCCCCTGGGTGGGGGTGTGATGGGGCCTGCAGTGGCATGAGGTAGGATGGTCAAAGTAAAAGACCAGAAAGGTAGATGTGAAGAAGAGGAGCAGGTAGGCGGCCACCAGAGCCCACAGGATGTACTGGCAGCACTCCTCAGCACTGGGCCACACACTGGGAGAGTACCAGCAGAAGGAGAAGGAGGAAGAGGAGGAGGAGGAGGAGGAAGAGGAGGTGGAGCAGGCGGAGGGGGAGCGCTCTAAGTGAGAGGTGGGCTGATGCAAGTCCTTCAGATGGTAGATGTGAGAGCTGGAGGAGGGAGGGCGCGCTGAGATGATTGACAGGTGTGGAAAAAATAAAAAAATAAAGAAATAAAAAAAATGGAGAAAAAAGGAAAAAAGGTGAAATGAAGAACACATGAAAAGCAGGAAGTGATGAGTTCTGTGAGCAGCTGAGAAAAGACAGAGTTTGGACAGAGTGAAATGTTGAGATGTTGATGATGCAGGAGCTTCACAGACTTAGATCAGCGTTAACGGAAAAGTTTGGCTGTGTTTTAGTTTGTTCTGCTGCCCCCTAGAGGTCAAAGACTTTCTGAATGATTTATTAATGCCGATAAGAAATAAAACCAAACCCAAACTTTATTTTTTAGTGTGAGTCTATAGGTTCCTCATTTCTTCTCTCAATCTGATCCCAACTTTTCTAAACAATACTGACATTGTTGTTTGTTCTATGGCCGTTACTGTACCAAACATTTTCGTTTTGGTTAAAAACTCATCACCATACATCAGAACAAATAACAATGTCAAATGCAGTTATATTCACTATAAAGTTGGGATCAGATTGAGAGAAGAAGTGACGAACCTATAGACTCACACTGCTAAAAACCAATTACAACCATGGTAACATCACCAACACGTCGGCTAAAAAAAGGGAAACCCGACCTTACACTGTTTTGTTTTCTAAGGGATGCCTAAAAGTCAGTTGTTCTGAGCCGAGACCAACAAACCAATGGTGTAACTTCACCACTCAGTCACATGCTGTTCATCTGTTTATCTATCGGTAGCACCTTCAGCAGATCTTCCAGTCCTCCACCAAACCAACGGCTCCTCATCACGACATCGTCTTTCAACCAAAGAGAAGAAACTGGCCACTTTAATTAGACACCAACCGTACATCATCCACGTATAAACAGATGAGTCATATTTCATTTTCCCCCTCAATAAAATCCCTGCACTTTTCTCTTCCCACGTCTCCACAAAGACACCACTGTGAAACTGACAAAATGTCATCGTTAAAAATTTCTCGGAGCATCGCAAAAAAATTTCGGGGCTTCCTCGAAGGCCGACTGAGAGCGCGGCGCGGAGACAGAAGATCAGTTGTAGTCGGGATGGCGTGAAATCACTGATGAGGGATAAACCCGTTAAGTAGAGCGATGTCAAAGCTCCGCTGAATGAGGTTACTGAAGCATCGAGGGCTCACCACCCCCATCATCCACCGATCATAATGGAGGCCATTGTCAAGGGCAGTGGCGTGTCCCTTAATGGGTCAGTGTATGGACTGGAAGAATGAGTGCATGTACAGCATGTTGTTATACACACACAGACACACACTCTGCAGGAGATGAACATGAGCAGCTCCAGGAAGGAGGCTGAGGCTTTGTCAGATGTTAGTAAAGTTGTAATACAAATCTTATCCGTCTGACAGATGTGGAAGGTCCACTTTCAAAGACATGGAGAGAGAGATGAAGGTGAGGGAGCTTTGTGCTCATGCTGAGTGAAGTAGTGAATCTGTGTATCCCTCTGTGTTGTCGCTGGTTAAATGCCAGATACTCAAACACACGTTTTACATAATGATTCTTACGAATGCTCAGGGACCTATTGAACCTAAGTGAGTTGTGCTTTTTCCAGTTAAACCAAATCCTGCTTTGTTTCCTGTCTTTGGTCCTATTTGTTTCATACATTTGGATGAAAACCAACACAATCACAATCATGAGACCATTTTGAGGACATTTTCTCAGTCTGGTCCTAAATGAACGACGCAGCAGTTTGTTTTGCAACGATGTTGAACCCACTCAGACTCAGAGCTCGAAAGTTGCTTCTGTTTGCTTTCCTGCTCTCACCAGACAATGACGATGCACTTTGGTTCACTTGGAATTCTTTTTCTCAGTGTGAAAACAAACTGAGTGGAAAGTGGAAAATGCTCCAAGTACAAACTCCTCACCTGGACGAGACCAGACCAAACTAACAACGAGTCATACTCAGGCTGGAGCAGTGACAGGGCCAAGTGGGCACCTCAGTACAGTCCAGTTCAAGTATTGCAAGGTTTCATATTATCACAGTGGGAGGGGTGTTGTGCAAAGAACTGCACTGACAGGAAATATTGCAGCCTTCCATGTTTTACATGATATGATGAAAGTGAAGAAATATGAACCATAACAAATGAAACATGCTGAAACTTTGAGACGAGACAGTGAGAATGAGGATGTAACATGCAACAATCTGTCAAACACATGGTTATTCCACTGAGAGATAATAAGATCAAGAAGAGGTGAAGTGAAAGTCAGAACTAGTTTAAAGTTTTAGAGGAAAGACTTGAAGGCTGCTCTGTGTCCGTCAGTCTAAACCTTCCTACCTCGCACGTCCTCGTCCTCGATGGTAGTGTTGGCACTCTCGCTGGACTCCTGTCAAACCACAAATAAAAAAGAGAAGAGCCGTGAGTGGAACCAGACTGACAGGACAGCACAAACACACAGCAGGGCGCAGGCTGGATCCAGTCTGCTCAGTGTTACGGGCTGATCTAGGATCAGACTCAACAACAATATCTGGACAGAACAGCTACATGGTTCTCAGATCAGTTAAAAATGTTGGCAAAATTTTCATCCCTTTGAAACATACACATAAAAAACCATCACATTGAACACAAACCTGCACAATGCATCAATACATGTATATAAACAGTAGCGATGAGCTAGCTAACAGCAGCACTGTCTTTATATACGACTCTACGACACAAAAACACATCATGTGACACTAAATGACGCCACCAAGCAAAGAATACAAGCATGCGCATATGTTCCCTCTTATGGATTATACATGATCATGTAGATCCATAAAAAAACACCCAGACACAGGAGACGGTCTCCGGGCCGCTCTGTTAAGGATTTAGCTTGGAACAGCTTTAGTATCCACGCACACCATCGCAGGGCCTCTGCTATGTTCCAAGAGCATGCATAATCCCTTTGTCACAGCACTGTACAACCGACTGAGATGTTAACACCACAATGGCAGCGCATGCTTCTCCAAAAAAAAGGTCGTACAGGAACTCTTTTTTATCTCCTGAAATATTGGACTATCTTATGGTTTCCCGTGGACGTAGATGAGCGATGATGGAGTTAAAGGACGACATGCTTTTCAAGAGTTTACACCAGCATGCAGTATTGTACAGAAATATCCATGGCTCCACGTGGACTGTGGGAAACATCCACTGATGCACAAACATTTATGAAGCGACACTGAGGCTCTAGTCTACTTCGACAGCAAACTACAGCCTTGGGTTAAGCGTATACCTTGTTTCCGTCAGCAGGGTTGTGGATAACTGTGGTTTGAGGCTCCTGATTTGAGAGGACCAACAGTGGGGAGTCAGGAGGAAAGGTGACAAACAGGTATTTAGCAAAGAAAGAAGAGGAAAACAACATAAAAAAAAGGTGGTGATGGAGGGATGGAGGGGGATTTACAGATTTGTAGTGAAATGAAGTTGCTCACGACACCATCGGATACAATGGAGCTGCGACGATTCCCTGGATGTCTCGCTAAAGAATCACAGATTTTTTTTACCCGACAAAGACAACGGCAAATGACACCAAACACAGACACTGTACAGATCTGAAGTCTGTTAGGAGTAAAACAAAAACACTGTGTCTCCAGCTTTAAACACCAAGGACAGGTTCAGATGTACGGCACAAAACAGTACATCAAACACAGAGCTGTATTACTCTCAAGAGATTAAAAGGAAGCTGAAAGGAAACAGACGTTCACAGTCGGGATCAATCGCCCACTCACAAGTACAGTGCATGCTATTGCTGTACACGGCGCTGTCTCACCACGTCCTGTCTGACATGATGTAACAGTCAGCGAAACCCCACAAGGATAAGGTTGTTATTTAGACGTGAACCCTCTCGGGCCCTGTTCACACTTGCCGTTAACATCAGACCTTAGAGATCCAGGATCAGGTGTCAACGCCCCCAAGATCCACTGGAGATCCCATTAAGTCTTATACTGAGGTGGTCCAGGCCACATCTGGTCACTTTCTGCATTGCGAACATATAGATGTAGCCTACGTGCTGGTCCACACTGAAGGACCAACACCACTGACATCCTCTACACAGTCTGGTTCCTCTTGCCTTTCCTCATCAAGCTGAAATATTTGACCATTTCAAGTGAGATTCGATCAGTAAGTAATGAAATAAAATATCTGCAGTTATGAACCAAATGAAATGGTCAGATATCAGATTGACATTTGGACCAATTGATTTCTCAATGTCAATCATGAAAAATTGTCACACAGTGTCCAGTAGATGCTAGTAGTGTCTGAGCTGCACAGTTAATTGTTAAAACGTAATTAAAAGACCTAAAACATCCTATTTCTATATATATTTAATTTCCAGCAAATTCAGCTGGAAATCGCAGCTCACTAATTTTTTAACCTCTTTCTTTAGTTTTTAAAACCCACGATTCCTACAGATGTGACAGGTCAGTTTTACCAGTTGGCTAGCAGCTCTGTGTCTTTTCTACATTCATTCATTTATTTAGAACATTGTTTATGATTTCCTGTTGCACAAATAAAACTGAATTCAACTGAAATTGAAAGGGACAGTGGGTGGGGTTCCACAGGGAACCGTCCTGGGTCCGCTCCTGTTCACTCTGTATACGACTACTGTTGGAGTTGTATTGTACACTCAGATGACACAGCTGTTGCAGGCTGTAAGGAACTGGTAGAAAGAGGATCCGACAGTGGCCTTCAGTGTGGACGAAGCCTCGATTACAAGTCCGTGTTGTCTCTAGTTTGACCAACACGTATTAGCCACAGCTAATGCAACGGCCTCAATGTTGCCGTTATCATAGCCATCATCAACAACAGAGAATGTAGCCCATGTACAGCAACGTGAATCCAAATATGGACGACAAATATTACACAACCACTAAGACAACTGGTGGTGGTTTTTCAGCTTCAGCTTCATGAAGAAAAAACAAAACAAAAAACACAATCACCACAGATGAAAAAGTGAGAAAGGCGCATATATATATATATAGTTAGGCAGATACAGTCATGCAATCACACAGACAGCAAGGCAGGCAGACAGTGTACCAGTGAAGGAGTGGGGACAGGCTCTTTGGGGCTGGTGACCACATTGGCCTTGTTGTTGATCTGAGGAACAGAGTCGACACACAGGTAGAGACGGGACAGGGCAGAAGTGACAAGCCTCAGTGTTCAGACCGTTAACACAAGCAGCTGCTGTGGAGGGAAAACCAGCTCCCCTCAGGGAGTCACACACAGATGTTTGAACAGGGAGGGCAAATAAACCGTCGTTAACCACTTCATATGAAGTTGTGGAGCCAGAAACCCAGTTATAGCAGAGGCCTGTATGGAAGTAGATGAAGACGCACAAGTCCAGAGTCAAGATAATGACCCAATTCTCTGCACAAAAATGACTCATAGGTACCAATCTAAGTGATTCTACCTTTACTTTATGCTACTGTTAGTTATATGGGTTTATATAACTTCAAACAAAGATCCATGGGAGAAGGTTTGAGAAGAATTCAGGTCATGAAAACTCCAAAAGTCTGAAACCAATGGGAAAGTGGCCTCAGATTTTGGACCCCACTAGATAGATGTCAAGTTATTGTATGGTGGCTGACCAACTGACCCACTGACCCAAAAATCATGCCTTTTCCAATTGGTAAACCCAACTGGATACACGCACAGTCTTTAGTCTGAATTCACACACATCTAAGAGACTGTGTGCTGAGAGACTGTGCCACTATGCAAACTACAGGCTGGTTTCGGTGAGCTACGATATGCAAAATGGACAGAAATAGAATTGAAAATCCCACAACGTCCAAATCACAAACACACAAATATGAATAAACAAACTAGCGTTTGTTCTGTGATAAACTTGAATCTCCGGCGTCAGGTGCGTTTCTTCAAAGCAACATGACGCCCACACTGATCTGTTGGCTCTGAACAGCTTGTTCAAAGAGAAGAAGGTGAAAGTTTTGGTCTGATCCGCTCTGGACTAGACGGTGCAGCTCCTCTAATGTTTGTTCTCAGGCTGGAGACACACTGCATGGCTGAGGTCTGTTACTGTGGACATCGCCACATCTGGTCCCGTGGCCTTGAGCACAGTGACACACAGCTCTGGTATGTATGACTACCAAAACACCAAAACCATCCCTTTAACTTTACACCCAATTTAATCAGCACAAGATTGGTTCTTTTATCTCAGTTGATTGGTTTTGGATTCAGTGATTTATGAGCTGGGTTTTCCTAATAATCTGGTGTGACTACGGAAAATCATATCCATCAATGTTCACTTCTGCTCGGGTCAAATATGAGTTGAAGTCAAGATTGATTCTGATGCAACATTGGATTATTTTGAGAATATATCTGTTTTAGTAAGAAAAAAAGATTTCAAAACGATGCATTCAGTGACATTGATGTGATTAGCTATCCCACCAGACAGTTTTTTTTTAAATGTTGGGACTAACATTAAAAAATGCTTTACCTTTTTTTTTGTGATGGAGCTGATTACGTTATTTTCAATGAACAAAACTATATTTAAAAAAAACACTTTTGTCTTTGCTCCCATTCTCATGTGGCTTTGCACATTGAAATGAGATGTTTGATTTGAATTTTTAATCTCAAACACCCTGAGATGATAGCTTCAGTGTCTCTTTAATTTAATCAAAACACCACCAGGGTGTGACCAGAACAGGTGAATATCAGGGAACAGAGGACCTCCACTTATTTTCAACCCCACTCAGTAGCTGTGTTTCAGTTCAGGGGCCACAGGGGCCCTGCTACACACTGACAGTGTCACAGTAGTGCCACTGGGGCCAAACTATGCCAGGATTCATTGCACATTACAACAGAAGAACCACTTCTAAAATGACTTGTGCTAATTTTAACAGCTAATGATACAACTATTAACATCACGGGCCCCGCACCGTGTCCTCTGAGGGATGTGGCCCCTGGACTTAAAACACAGCTGGTGTGTGGTGTTTTCCAGTCATGGAGCGTCTCTCCAGCCTTCAGCGTGGTGCAGCACTGTGGGTGGGTGGGGGGGGGGGTCTTTCTACAGCTAACTACCCACTGCAGGGGTCAGACTCGGGGCCTACCCTCAGAGCTTCTGTACCATCCGTCTTCCTCTTCTTGTAGTGAGCAGCCACAACACAACGAGACAGACAGTCAACCTCTGCCTGACACACACACACACACACACGGAGGATAGTGGGGGAGGTTCATGGAGGACGAGGTGTGCGTAATTGCGATTATTTGCATCACAATTCAGTCGCTTTCAAGCCGATCCGTCTTATATTGAAATTCTCCGTCGTCCAGCAGCCACAGATTACCCACTACAGCTATAAATACATGGAATCTTACTTTATATCCACTGTCTGAAAAATGCACTTTAGTATTTCACCACTTTGTACTTTGCTCTACTGATGCAACCATCATGTGATGTAATGTATTTGTATTGTAATTTGTGGACCATGGGACTACAGATGGAAATTAGACCCAGAGCTAAATCTGGCATATTTACAACCCATTTTTGAATGTTCATGAATATGCAGAGTCCCATTACTACGAAAAAGGATTAGGGCCGCTGTGGAAAAATCTCAGAATTCTGAGATTAAAGTCAGAATTCTGAGGTTAAAGTTAGAATTCTGAGATTAAAGTCAGAATTCTGAGGTTAAAGTTAGAATTCTGAGATTAAAGTCAGAATTCTGAGATTAAAGTTAGAATTCTGAGATTAAAGTCAGAATTCTGAGATTAAAGTTAGAATTCTGAGATTAAAATTAGAATTCTGAGATTAAAGACAAAATTCTGAGTTTTAAGTAAGAATTCTGAGGAAAAAAAGTTAGAATTCTGAATTTAAATCGGAAGTCTGTAGGAAAAAGTCAGAACTCTTTTTTCCATACAGTGGCCCTAATCCTCTTCCATACATTACAAATAAACAAATAAATGAAAAATATTTATAGTCCATTGGATCCTCATTACTTCAACACAGCTACTTTGGTAAACGTGCAGATGAAATGTCCTGGAGTTGCAAAAATAAAACAAAGTCGGCACAAATAAAAACTACCATTCACCTCCATCACATCAGGTGAGGGACAAGAGTCTGAGCAGCAGAGACACAGTAATACTGAAGAGTTGACATGGTAACCAACCACCTGTGTGAGTGAGAGAAGCCGATTTGGACGAACAAACCCTCTGAAGATGAGAGCAGTCGAGGAGGAGGAGGAGAGATATTCTGGTTAATCAGGGTTAAACTGAGCGACAGATACGGAGAAACACACACACACACACACATAGATGCAAACACACACACCTGGTTGTGTGCCAGTGGAGGATTTTCATCTTCAAACAGCCCAGAGAAGAATAACATCTATCTCCTGCTGCCCTCCAATTACACCTTAATCATCCTCCTCTCACAGAGACTCACAACAAAGAGCGGAAAAACATCCCATAACACCGAATCTGAACCAGTTCGTCTTTGACTCCCAGTGAAGTGTTGTGCAAAACCTAAACACATTTCCTCATTATTGTGTTCAGGGGCTTAAAGTTGTGTATAAACACCCTCAAGTTGTGACAGGAACAAAAACGGGTGTGTGTAGTGAGTGTGTGTGTGTGTGTGTGTGAGGCGAGACATGAAAAGAGGAAAATGTGTGAAGTGTGTGTGAGGAGTGAAAGTGAAGCTGAACTTACTTTGACACCATCTGGTTTTTTGTTCAGCAGGCTCTTGGCTGCTGTTGAGAGAAAAAAAAAAGAAAAAAAGAACGATGAAAGGAAATCAAAAGGTCAGCTGCAGCCAACGCACAAACACACAAATATTACACACATGCATGAAATAGGTCTGTACAAGGCCAATTACTAGCAGCCTCAGACTGGGCCCTGCTAGGATTGAATGGAAGAAAAGAAAATTGAAGTGAGGAGATGAAATGAAAGTGAGAAAACGGTGATGAGATGAGTGAGCTTCAGGTGAAAAGAGGAAGTGAGGTCTTCTTTCTTCTTCTACTGTCTTGATTCAAAAGCAAAAACAAAAACAGGCGTGACGTGTGATGAGCTGAGCTGAACTCGTCTCCATCGACTCCTCAGCTCGACATGCAGAGACACGGGACGTGATTGGTGGAGACAGGATGATTGGTGGGAGTGGGAGGGTTTTCTGCCTCTGTGAGTGAGTGGCGGTGAAGATGGTGATGGGTGGGGTTTTGATTGGCAGGTGAAGAGTTTGATTGACAGGAGTGATTGGTTAAAAAACCCACAGGCATGTCCGTGTTTACCAACTGATAGGAGCTTTTCAGGCCGTGGAGGAGGAAAACGTCCCTGAACGCACCGCACTGAGGCGTTTCTGACCTTCTGCTCAGACATAACGCTGACTCACAACCTGGTTAGAGTCTTTGTGTGATGGCTTTTTGTCTGGACCGACTGACTGACTTATTGGTGATGGTACTGTGCTGCACTGGGATCTTTCATCTCTATTGCGAACATTTTTTAATCAGTTTTGAATTGAACAGCTCTAGTCCTCACTATCTGTAAATATCTACACTATTAGTTCACTGTAGTTACATAATATATGATATCAGCACATGTATAAAACTATGGCAAATCATTTTAAACATCGTATTGTACAGTATTAAATTACAAGTTTGTGTTGACGTTCTTCTCTTCTGTAAAATGAGTAACATAAGTGTCTGATCTGTATAAATGATAAAGTATAATCCAGGCTCTACATTTATAAACGCCACAATTGACAGATGTCAGAATAAGAACTGTTCTCCTCCAACGCGGCCGTTGGCTCCGCAGTAAGACACCACACGCCTGGGAGCAAAAAAACGTGAACGGAAACGTCGGCTCCACCGAGGACTCTTACCTTACAGGTGAGTTTACCACACAAGACGGAGAGGGAAGAAAAACAAGAGTAAAACACTGAGACCCAGTTTACACTCATATCGATTCAAACAAAAAAGAGGGAAATACAGTTTAGGTTTATTACAATAAACAAAATGGACAAGAATAAAAAAAAAAGTCAACATGTCTGTTGTTTGTCATTAAGAAACGATCAATAAAGCTATAACAGTTTGAATGCTGTGGCCTTTAAAGACGCCAAAGGCCAGAGCGATTGAAAAAAAACAAAAAACAAAAAACAAACATCTGATGGAGCCTGGTTGGTCCAGACTGGGAGGAAACATGAGACCTGAGCTGTGATTGGTCCAGTCTTACCTGAGAAGTTGCGCGTGGCGAGCATGGTGGTGAGGATCGCACCCTGAGGACACACACACACAAACTCAAAGGTTAATGATGCCTGTGACTCAGTCTGACCAATGACTTCATGATGATGATGATGATGATGATGATGTCGTCGTCACGGCGCTCACCTTGAGTTTCCTCCTGGCGTTGAACTTCTTGAGGCACTCCACAGTCTCCTGCCTGTGCATCATGGACGCCACAGTGGAGCGTTGCTGTAACACACACACACATCAGGTGGAGTCAGTCAGGCCGACAGCGAGTGAAATAAACAAGTCATAAGAGTGTGTTTGTGTTTATATGTGTGTGCGTACGCAGATCCAGGGGTGTTTGAGAGCGTCTGTGGCGGTGACTCTCTTGGCCGGGTTGATGGTCAGCATCTTGTTGATCAGGTCTTTGGCCTCTGGCGTCACCGTGTCCCACTCCGGGGAGGGAAACTGTTCAGAGAGACGTCACACATGGTTAGACACATCCAGATACAGCAACGTGAAAAAGCTCTGAAGGTCTTTTTGTTTCCTGCCCTTTGGTTTTAGTTTTGTCTTCATGTGTCATTTACTTCAAGTCTTGCTAATTAGTTGATTTTTCTTATTTTAACTAGATTTTGTTGAAGCTAAATTACTTTTTCAAGGCAGTTGCATCGCTCCATTTCACATATTTTAACGCCTAAAACTAAATATTTTATTGAACATATTGTATTATATTATACCCTGTGCAGTTCTTTCAAAACAAACTTTAGTTTCCATAAAGCGTTGTGTGCGTCTTCTTCAGGTCTGACTAACATCATTTCTATTGGCACATAAAACAAGTTACTCACTGTTGATGAGTGGATAAGAATAATATGAAAAATTCCCCCAAGTTTCAAAGGGGGATTTTGTTTTTATCTGATCTGGACCAAACAGACTAAATGACACAGCAGTGACCTCAGCTGCAGATTTTTGTTAAGGAAATATATTTAAAAAAAAAAAAGAATGACTGACTCACATCATAAGCTCCGGCTTTGATCTGCTGGTAGAGTCTGTGCTGGTCCTCGTCCCAGAAGGGAGGGTAGCCCACCAGGAGGATGTAGAGGATCACACCTGAGCACAGAGGAAACACAGTTAACAACCCACCATCACATATTATTCTGGTTTTCCAAACTTCCTGTTCTTCCCAATAAACTTGTTTTTTCCTAATGAAGTTTTTTAAAGGGATAGTTCACCCAAAATTCTAAGACATCTTACAGCTCTTAGTCGACATGAGGGTGAGGAGATAATGAGTGAAATTTGAATTTTAGGTGAACTATCCCTTTAAGATCTGTTCATGTGTCAGTCAATAAAGACTTCTGTACAGTATAAAAACAGGTTTATATTCCATAAATGCCGAAAAACAGAAAAAAAAAACCAGATCTTGATTTTTTTTTTTATCCTATTCTATTCTATAAAGAAGAAGTATCAGAAAATGACATCTATCCGTTTGGTTTGTTCTACTGTAGGAACGATATAAAGGTTCAATATTTGTCTGAAGATAAAAATGGGGCAGAATATTGTAAAAATCAATAAATAAAGTTACTTCATTTGTCAGTTCACTCAGATAATAACATCAAGTCTCTGGCTCAAACAGCTGCAGAGATCTTCATCTATACATGAACATATGGAGGTTTACACACCGCTGCAGGCCTCACAGTGTTAAACTAACAAATACAGAGATAAACAAAAACATGACGTGTTATGAAGACGAGCGTGATGACAGAGTGAAACCATGAGGCAGCAGTTTGCTGCTGTTATCACTCTTTATTGGCTGAGCCGCTGCCAGGAAAAGATGAAAGCCTCTCTATCTGACAACGAGACAGCGTGACCACAAACACAACAGTGGCCATTGTGTCTGTGCTCAGTGAGTCGGCACAGGTGTGCGTGTGTGACTGTGTGTGTGTAGAGAGGCACAACAAGAGTGTGTTCACACTGTGTGGTTTTGACAGCTCAGGCCCAGGTGGCCTGGCCCATCATAGAAACACCAATGATTAATCCAAGAGGTTGGCGCCCTCTGTGACACACACACACACACACACACACAATGTCCGACTAGTGTTGTGATTAATATTGGAGGAGCTCCAGCCTTTACTCACTGTTTATACTACTGTTGTGTTGCTGGATGGAAACACATCCAAATAAAAAAAAGCTGGAAGACTTAACTTTTCCATCTTATGAAACAGTGAAGTCCTTTGATTGGCTGTTTCTGTGCATCCAATAATAAGCCCCTGCTCCATTGAGCTTCACTCACCACAGGCCCACATGTCCACCGGCTTGCCGTAGGGGTCTTTCCTCAGCACCTCTGGAGACAGGTACCCCGGTGTCCCAGCGAAACCTTCACACACAAACACAGTAAAACAGGAAAATATTAAAAACATTAAAACCATCCGTCCGCTGTGCGTCGCTTGTCGCCCGTAAACTTCACGAGCTCCTCCAGACAAACACTTCTAACCCTGACCTCCAGACATCCCTGCGCCCCCGCCCGGACTACATATAATCCTAGTTACAAATGTCCTGGACCTGCCGCCTCCGAGTCTGGGCGCCTGTCGGAGCCTCCGGGCGCTGGGACCTGGTCTAGTAGTAGAATCAGAACAGGAGGTGAACCGGTTCCCGATGAGGCTGGAGCTTTGGGATCGGACCAATTATTTCTGCTCCGTAGGGAAAAGGCGAAGGAGAAGTAGGCCTGATATCCAGCCTAGAGCCAGCAGCGGTGGAACAACCACTCCCCTCAGACAGGTGAGCGGGAACAGCGCTCCGGATGATTAAATAGATCAACGGGTTGATATTGGTTTTAAAGAAACACAAAACTAGGACAAAAAAAACTGATACAAGGGCAAGTACAAGAGTAACAGAACAACTTACAGGTGTGTGATACAACTATTTGATTAATTTCAATTTATACTTAAAGACGCTGTTTACAAACGAAAATCTAATTTCTTTTTAACTTAGGTAATAAAGTTATGGAGCAGTCTGCACTAGTAGCATTTTTAGTAGCATTTTTAAAGTGAGGTTGTATGATCTACAAATAGCCCCTAAGTACTTTAATTGCAGTAGCAGACTCTCTGCACTCCTCCTGTTAGCAACGCCAGCCCATAATAGCCCTGCCCAGAGATTTACAACATGCATTGTTGTGAATGGACCCAAAGAAACGGCCTAATATAGCGAACAATGGAACTGTGTAATTTTTTTTTTCAGGTAAAAAAAAAAAAAAACACAGTTCCATTGTTGGCTATAATATAATTTTTTCCAGCTCCTCAAAGTGCAGGAAGAACACAGTTTTTATTTGGAGCTAACCTCTGGGCAGGGCTATTATGGGCTGGCGTTGCTAACGGGAGGAGAGCAGAGAGTCTTCTACTGCAATTAAAGTACTTTTAATTGTATTAATTGTATGATCTATTTGTAGATCATACAACCCCACTTTAAAAAAATGCTACTATCCCTTTAAACTTCCGTAGTTTGTTGTTTTGAGATTTCAGACACAGGTGAAACAACACACATTTTTTGGGTTGCTGTCATTCATTTATTGAGTTATTGTATGAATTTTTGACTTGATAACTCTGAATGAGGGTCGTCTGTACTCACCGAACCAGGCCTGTTGGTCTCCCTGCACTTCAATGGCCAGGCCGAAATCTGCCAGTTTGACCGCCGCCCCCTTCAGCTTGCTGGCCAGTAGCAGGTTCTCTGGCTGGAGCGAAGGGACACAGAGATAGAGTAGTTTAGTATCGTTGAGTACGACATCAGTTATAAAAAGGGATCAAAATGGAAGATAAACATGGACTGGTTTAGTTAGAGAAAGCTTAGTGAGGCTGCTACAGGCAGGGTTTGAGGACGTAAGGCCATGCTGGAGTTAGAGTGGAGCAGCTGTAGTCTGGTCTACGTTAGTCATTTCTGTTATTTCTTTACACCATGATACAATGATGTGGTGGTGCTGGATAAACAGGATAAACTTGTGCATCGACATACATCAATGAGCCGGGTGGACGATGGAGTCCATCATTATCTTATTGTGGATATTGACTTTTTTGTCTCTATAAAATAATCATGATTTTGGACAAATAAGTAAAATGTATAGTTAACTTGAAAGAGCAGATTTAGCTTTATTTAATCCCAGTTATATTTTACATTTCCTCATTTATCCCATGTGTTTATCTAAAGTGATTTACAAACGAGGGACATTTAATTTAGTCTTTAAAATGTCATAAACTTGTGTGAACTCCTATACTTTCATAGCTTAATACTGTCCTTTAGGAAATGTCTCAGGGAGGTAGGTAGGTAGGTAAAAGCTTTAATGCCCCTGAGGAGCAATTTTGGTTTGCAGCCAAATCCTCCCGGTTCACTTGATCCCCTGCACTACAGTTTGTTGCTGCACTGTGGAAAGTGTTTCCATGAGTGCATTAAAGTTGTGGTGCAGAGAAACATGTGGTCAGGATTGTATTATCCTGAGAATCACCCTGACAATTGGCGCTTCTACTGATTTTTTCCAAAGCTGTTTGCTCAAACAAGAAGGAAAAATGCTTCTAGAGCCGATCACATATTTTCCCTTTTACAGACGATCAGATCATTTATATTGGCAATTTCACTTGAGCATTCTCTGTAGATCTGGAGCTGTGATGTGAATCCAAATTCAAATCTACAGAACAAATGGATGCTCCAGTAGGAAAACCATTTAGTCAAGACTTAATGCTCCTCATTCACTGTTTACACACAGTCAAGGTGAGATAAATTGTTACATTTGTACACAACCAAATCTTCTACAGTCTTAGGAGTAGGTTCGTTACCTTTTAATTGTCAGCGCAAGCTATTTTTAGAACGGCGGAGCAGGGCCGCAAGCAACAGAGTCGTTTTTGAGGTAAATTAATGCAAAACTGTTGAGTTTTTTTAGCAAGCAGACTCTGCATTTGCCTCGAAAACAACTCTGTCTCCATTTTTATCTCATACTGTGTTGAATGTGCAGGTCACAACTTGTCCACCAGAGCGTTGTGGAGTTGATGGATTGTGTATTTGAAGAGTCTGATGAGGGAAACCAAGAAATCCCATGAGCCTCCGTAGCGTAGCTCTGAGCAGCTCACGGCTCTGCTCCGCCGTTCTAAAAATAGCTTGCACCGACAACAAACCTACTGCTATGACTATAGGGATTATGGCAATGGGCCAATTTGGCAAATGTTGAACTATCCCTTTAACAGTAGTTCTCCATAAAGGTCTGAATCAGACTTGTTTCAGCTTTCAGTCAATTTATTAAACTGATAATCTAGTGAAATCCATTTCATCAGTGACTGTGTGTATTCCAGGTCGTTGAGCAGTGAGATGTGAGAATTCACAGTTGTGTGATTCAGGACAGCATGCAGTAATCAGACGTCTGAAGAGGAGGAGGAGGAGGAGGAGGAGGAGGAGGAGGAGGAGGAGGAGGAGGAGGAAGAGGAGGAGGAGGAGGAGGGGTAAACGGCAGAAGGGACACCAGTATGGAGGGTGAAGAGTTGGAGTCGATGCATTCACAGGCTTCATGTGGTCACTGCAAACACTTCACACACCTCACGTCTCTTCACATATGTGACCAGACCCCAACCCCGTTTAACTTTGCCTCGTCTAATTTGGTGACTCTGTCCAACTCTGTTGCATCAACAGAGTCACGAAGCAGAGAAGAGTCACTGCAGCTGTGTTTGTTTGGGTCTGGGGCTAAAAAACATCTCTCATTTCCTGCAGGAAAACATAAAGTGAGTCACAGCTGGTTCTGTACGACGCCACGGCCCAGACAAGACAAGACAGACAGGAGAGTCCACTCTGTTGCCGAGTGTCAGAGTTGTGTTGGATGCACTGCTGACAGTTTTGTGCGAAAACCACAGTGACAAAGCGTTTTGCATTTGCTATTTTTGCTCCGTCTCCATGACATCAACCTTCCGAGGCTCTTGGGAAATGTAGTATTTTAGAGCCATCTGGTGCTGCCGACTGCCAGAAAACACATTTCTCAGAGGCTGAAATCATTCAAACATAAACCAACAGGGCCTACAGAGAGTAGTGGTGCATGTTAGACAACACTATTGATCAGTAAAGGATCAGAAACAGAGCTTCCTCACACTTTGTATTGTATTATCTCATGGAGTGTGATGTTCTGATCACTGACAGGAACAATAATAAAACTGTGGTGTGCACTGAACGACCGTTCCCAACAGGATGCGATCAAGTGCT
This sequence comes from Decapterus maruadsi, assembly GCA_030347415.2. Classification (NCBI taxonomy): domain Eukaryota; kingdom Metazoa; phylum Chordata; class Actinopteri; order Carangiformes; family Carangidae; genus Decapterus; species Decapterus maruadsi. The sequence goes on from CM064898.1 coordinate 7,555,506, forward strand.
TCACAGCCTGGTCTCACAGATGGGACTGTATGGGAGGAAGGTGCTCAGCGTGTTTCACCACTGCTGCTGCCTCTTTTGCTTGTTTCTCTTCATTTTTGTCTTACAAATCACTTGAAACCAACAGTTTTAATTACAAACTGATGTGAACGTGTAGCTCAACAGTCGAACTTTCTAAGAAACACTCAAACAAACGGGACAAGGCTGAGGCGGGAGGGGAGTTTCCCACAGATTGAATGCGAGGTGGCCACAAACAGTCGTTTTCCGAAAAGTTATATCTGATTTTCTTATATGTATAAGTTGGACTGCACATAGGTGAAATCAAGGCAACTGGCGGATCATCAAAAAGCCAGTTATCCAGGGTGCTCACATTAGAAGTTATAACATTAGAGAGCTGGTTCTGTTGTGGGACACAGTACAGTACAGTATATTCAGTTTTATCTACTGATCAGCTGAAGGAAACCATGTGTACAAAGTTCAGCTGATATCAGAGGATGAAGAGTCGTGCTCTCTGTGTTCAACAGCTGTGATTAGAGCCATAACTTAGATACAATGAACCGGCCTGGTGGTTCTGTTACAGTCTGAGGGACGACGACTGTTACTGACAAATATGACTGTGTTTTTAAATATAACAAATAAGAAACATTAAAGTAAGACGGGTGGTGTTGAACCTGTTGGCTGCATGCAAGTTTGTTTGTTTTTACTATGAGTGAAGAAGAGTATATAATAATTGCTAAAATGCATTTTTTTGGGGGGAAGAAAACCTGTTTCCATCCGTTTGTAGACGGAATTTAAAAGCCAACATTTTTTTTTATAAACAACAATTATCCATTCAATAAAACTTGTCTATGTATTTATCAATCCATCAAACCAGTCCAGAAAACTTTAGCCCCACCCCCTCTCCTCTGCAGGATCCAGGCTACATTAGCTGCTACTAGCAAAGCATGGCAGGATTTTCAACCAAACTGTGGGTTGCATTGTGGGTAATGTAGGTCAGGTATCTCACACACTGACGCCCTGGTCAGGCAGAAACTTTAGGAGGTCAGCAGCTGTTCTGACACTTTACAACACACAGGTGTAAACATATGTGTATGTTTGTGTTTCTATTTGTTTCCTGTTCTTGATGTGGAGAGATGAAATCCCACCACGGACACGGCTCTTCCCTCCACAGAGCCTCTGCTCTGCCGCATGCATGTTTGTTTTGGATGTATTTGTTTTCTCTTTATTCCTGCACCGAGCCGTGGCAGCTGCCTAGCAACGGCCAATCACGTCGCAGAGATAGTAGTGCAGTCTGTAAATGCAAACTGCGAGCTGATTATTGCTGAAGGTAAACCAAACCTGAGACACACCCGCTTCATTTGATTGGCAAATCAGTGCTTTGGAGAGGGGCAGAGTTAGAGACGTAAACAAGAGCTCAGCCGACTCATCAGGTCAACGGTTAATGACACCACTAACGGCTGTATCTATATATAGCTCATATACTATACATTTCATACAGAAGCCATTTTCAATATGGCATTAAAACGATTACACCATAAAGCAGTCAACGATCCGCCCTTAAGGCCTCCAGATTGATGCTTTTGTTCTGTAAGGTGTCCCACCACTAAAATCTGAGTTACCAGAGACACCGAGCTGCACCTGCTGCTCTTCCCCATCTCACAAACTTTTATTATGACCATTTTTCTTTTGTCTTGCCGTGTTCTCTTAAAGGAATGGTTGGAGATCTTATTCTGGAGCATTTAAAAACACCATCCAAAAGCTGGTGGAAAGTTAGCGGCATTTCCTCGGAATGCCCCAACGCTGAACAGCATTGCGTGTTCCTGCGCTTTGGAGGCGTGGCTCCAGAGAAAAAGGGGCTTGGACTTTTGAATTGTGTATTTTCAAAATGCTCAAACTGTTTTTCCAAGGATCTCCCAACCACAACCTTTAAAGCTACAGTCGGTAAGTCTACGAAATACCGGGACTTTGTCGGAAATCTCAAAATGATACAACTCTTGTAGTTTGATTTTTTCCTAAATTGTCTATTTCCAGCAAATAGGCTGTTGCCAACTGTAGCTTAACTTCTTCTGTTGTTATTCTTTGCATTGCAACTGCGTTTACTTTCTAATTGATACAGTATTTCCTCTTTGAAGCAGCTTCGACCAATGTTTATTTCCCTATTAATACCTCTAAGTCACCTCTTATCCATTTGCTGCCATCTTGTGGAAACCATTAATAAACACACAAAGCCCTCATTTACATGTTGCTGTTCGTCACCTACGCAATTACTCCTCATCGGCCACCGGCAAACCACCAACCAAATGTGCGGTGCGTTATAATGCACATTCAGTTCAGTATCTTTATGGGATGTGAGTAAATCAGACCCTCATGGCCGGTGCAACTGCAGGTTGTTTTGTTCCAACCAATCAAGAGCACAAAGTTTGACCAATCAGCTGAGATCAGTTGATTAGATGAGTCAATGCTGCTGCTGCTTGGTTTGGAACAAAAACCTGCAGCCACGCCGGGCCTTTGTGGAAAAGTTTGGACATGCCCGCCCTGAATGGACCGTCTTCTCAGAGGACATGTGAAGCTCGTGTTTTCTCATTGCAGACAAAGAAGGACAGGACAGTGACCACATGTTGCAGAGGTGGGGACACTAGGAGCTTGGGCTCGCTCGTTAACGGCGCGTGTTACTTACCTTGAGGTCGCGGTGGACCACGCCCATCTGGTGGCAGTGGAGCACAGCTTCTAGGATCTGCTGAATGCAATGACTACATGCAAACACCAGGGAGCCATGGGTTAGTGACAAGCTACCATTCACTGTCTGAGGCTGTGAGCATGCTTTGACACTGAGGGGAGCCGCTGGCCGTGTTGCTGCTGGTTGTGGTTGTGGTGGTGGTGGGGGGGGGGGACTCTGCCTCCTCCTCCTCCAGAAACCACAATCATGGGGGAAATTTAGTAAAAATGGCCCATTAACTCGACAGCAAGTGTTTTTTCTTTTCTGCCACAGTCACACGCTTGTGCTCACTGTGACAGGTAAAGGAAAAAAATAAAGAACGACCGCAATTATGTCATCATCATCATCATGGACTAGTCACGCAACACGACCAGGTCTCTGGCTGAGTCTCAAAACAGAAGTGGTGTTAGCTCGCGGCCAGCTGGAGACCAGACCCCGGGCCAGAGAGGAGGAAGCTGTGGAGCTGAAGGAAGATGTGGTTTCACTATGAGGGCACCAGTGTTGAACCATGGGCACTTTCACTTCCCTACTACTACTACTACTACTACTACTTTATACTTTCTGCGCGGCCGTGGAGCGACTGACCTCAGGTTTACGATAAACAGTCACCAATGGAGGGTTTTCAGTCTTTATGTTCTCTATGTGTGGTGAATCCTCTGAAGACAACAACTGAGTCCATTGTGGTGGACGGTCACAACATCGTAATCTAAAGTTACACTAAAAGCCGTGAATCAGAGCTCTGGACTTCTGGTCTGTCCACTCAATCCAGATGTGTGCAGCTGACAATTTAGCATTTCTTCCATACACATACAGTATCTTATTGTTGCAGTGTATTAACTGTGGCCTTCATTGTGATATTTTTTTCTATGGAAATGAGATCAAATTACTACTTATTACTTGACGAATGTTAAGAGGAACTCATCTTAAAGGAACAGTCTCACAAAATATTAACAAAATAATCTTAACTTAACTGTATCAGTCTTGCTGTTGCTCTTATTTCATGTTAGACTGACTTACACCTGTAACACAAGTGTGCCTCATATTCATTAACAATTTAAATAAAAATAGTTAAACAATAGTTCAGAAATCCCATTTTGTAAGTATATAAGATTCAACTTTCATCTTTAGACAAACTTGGCCTGTGGAGACGCTGCTGGTTCAAACACTGATGTTATTTTGTCATTTAACATAATTTGGTATGAAATCATTTCAAATCTGTGTTTTCGTATCAAATCGATCAAATCTAGGATCAGAAACTCCCTCTCTAAATCTTGGCTCTCCTCTCGTCCTCCTCGTCCCCCGGGCCTCGGCCTCCCAGCGGCCCGGTCACAGCATGGTTCTGGACAGATGCTACATGCACTTTGTGCCCTGGCATACAGGAGAGGCGGGTCAAGATGAGATCTGCCGGCTCCTCCGGCGCCACCAGCGCACCACAACCACCGAGGACCTCCCCTCCTCCAGCCCGCCTGCCCACGGCGACCTGGAGCTGGTGGGGTTTTGAACACTCCGGTCACGGCCGTGTGCGAGGAGGAGGAGGAGGGTGGAGGTTGTGGAGGTGGTGGTTCTTGGGAGGAGGCGGCATTCTGTGAGAGGTTAATTGGTCGATTGATCAGGCAGTGGAGGAGCGAGGCAAGGTGCCGCAGGCGGGACAGGCCCGTGTCTTTTTTTTTTTGCCGTTACTGTCGTCACTTACTAACCTTTAGGTCCCTGTGCACTATGCCATTTATGTGGCAATGATTTACACTTTCTAGAATCTGCTGTATGCAGTGACTGTAGAGGAGAGAGAGACCAGACGAGAAGCAGAAAGGAGAGGAAGAACAGATAAAATGTCAGGAAACAGAGGAACAGGCGGACACCACAACACGTCAGGTAACAACACTTGATTTTCTTTTTTTGTTTTGACAGAGGAACTGGTTTAAAGGAACAGTTCAGCACCAGAGGATCAGGTCTGTTTGGCTGGACCAGCAGAAAGAAAACAGCAACGTAGCTCTGTCCAAACTTTAATTAACACCTCTCAAACTGCCTCAGTGCCAAACTTAAAGGCAGCTGAGCCAAGAATAAAGGTAAAAAAGAACACTTGAGGCAGCGGAGACTGGTGAGAGGTGAACAGTACACTGTTGTATAAAGTTACATGACCGTCATCACTCAAGAAACAATCAGTTTCCTTCATCACTCACCTGTTTGACAAGATTTAAACATGGAGGAACTTCTCCATCCTCTGCAGTTTGGTTTACACCATTAATTGCTATATAAACAAGCTATTAAGTAGAAATCTAATTGCATACATTTTTACTAATACTGTCAAAGGTCACAAGGTTGGACCCTTGTTTATATATTGTCTTTACATTTCCCACTGTTTGTTTAGAACATTTGCTTTAAGTGAAACTAGACTAATTAGTCCCATATGTGATAGATGTTCACCCTAGGGGAGAAGGTACGTTGTTGAACTGTTCCTTTAAGCCATTTAACACAGAGCAATATACACAGGACACATGCGTCCTAATCAATCAGAACCTCACTGATCTTACAGTTTTTCTCGATTGTTTACACACATTTTTTGAAAGAATGCCTCATACTCTCAAAACTCTACACACAAATCCAAAATAACACACACAATGGACAAAACCCCTAACTTCTCCTGCAAAATGAAACTTTACATTCAAAACAATGTAATTTCTTCTCAAAATGCTATTTTAGTCTCAAATGACACACACAAACCATCATATGACTAGACATTTATAAGAACCAGTTGAACACTGATGTGCTCAGTGTAAAACACACACCTCTAGTCCATTCATCAGAATGACTTAGGCTTTTTCTTTTATTTTTTACAGTAATTACATTTACAGTATGTAAATGTGTTGTAAAATATTTTAGAATATTGTTTTTATACTCAGAACACTCAAATACTTGGTAACAAATGAAATGCATGAAGACGCGACCGAGGTGGCCGTGTGACGATGCAGCCATGCTGATGTGACCACAAAAAAAAAAAAAAAAGAGTGGGTCAGGGTCAGCTGGTTTACGGCCGGACAATTTTGAAAGACTGAAGACATATTTTGATGAGATGTGACAACAGTAACATGTAGCTCACTGAGTAGAGCAGCACTCTCTGTAGTCAAAGACTTTGTTCTTCTTGGTTCGAATCCCTCCATCAACAAATCTTTTTGGTGATCAATGCATTTTCTTTTTTCATCATTATGATCACGTTTATAAATATATGTGCGCGTGTGTGTGTCTTTGTGTTACAGTATGTCTGGCTTTTCTCTTTTTGGTGTCTCTCTCTTTGGTGTCAGTCCATCTCTGCCTGTTGCCCTTTTTTACTAAAGCTCTGATTGCTAATTGTAAAACTGTGTGACAGGTGTTTACCCATGTGATGAGTCAGTGTGCATAGCAGGGAAACTAACTTTAGAATTTTGAATAACACTGTGTTATTCGTGAAAACATTGTGCCAAATGCAGAGAATTGTGTGTAGTGTTTTGAAAAAAGTGTGTTTTTGAACTGCAATTTGAGTGTAAAGCAGGAATTGTGCTTGTAGTTCAGCAGATTTGGTTAAAGGAGTTGGTGGATGAGTTAGATGTTGAGGCCATTGTGCCTCAAGAACCAGAAATTGTGTGTAAACAATCGAGAAAAACTGTAATGTAAAGCTTACTGTCTATCAATCAGTGAGAAATCCACCGTAAAATACAACCAATGACCTTTAAGTATATAAATCTGTATTTAAATGAGCATGAGAAGAGCTGGAGATGCTCCATCAACCCAAAGGCGGACTCCAACCTTTGGGACAGAGCTGCTTTTCTTTTCTTTTTTGAGTTGATTTTTTATAAACAAGAGAGCAGGGGAAACTGGGAAAGTCCATAAACGAAGCACACAGGTAGACCAGGAAATGTGGAAAGAGGATTTGGTCCATAAAAGGCAGAGAAAAGACAGAACAACAGTCCACACCTGTCCAAAGAGGACTGGTTGTGCTCAATATTTACAATATACATTGGTGATTGGTGGCAAATTGAGGATTTGCATGGATTTAAATGAATCAATCGTTCTGTAGTGTGTCTGTTCAGTCCGTCTTTACGCTGCCAGTTATTGGGTTTGACTTCACATTTGTAGAGCGAGTCAGACATATCAACACAGCTTCACACTGACCTGGCATCGGCTTCGCTGTAGTACTCCCTGGCGACGATGTCCTCAAACAGCTCGCCGCCTGTAACTCTGGAGAGGGACATCAAACAGAACCACAATCATCAACTGAAAGACAAAAGACTGGGAGTCCATAACGGGTCATGGAGGTTCTGGAGAAGCTGGAGAACCTTAGAGGAACCCAATGAAAGGCTTGGGAATCAAACCCAGAACCTTCTGGCTGTGAGTCGACAGTGGTAATAACAGTGATGACTGCATTTATTTTCAGATAGTTTGAGATCATTCTGGAGATATATTCCAGCAGATGTGGTCATACGGTGCGTGGGCATTCATTTATCTGGGGGTCGGCTCCCCTCGGTGACTCACTGTCCAGACTGTTTGTCCAAGTAACACCAACTGGACTTAACGGCAACAGAACCAAGCGTAGTAATAACAGAGCACTCAGTATTATGACGTGACTCGGCTGCTGGAGCTCGGACAGGGACAAGTTCACGTCCTGTAAATCTCAGACAGTGAATCAAAAACCAGGATTCACTGTGTTTCATTTCAAGCCACAGCTAAAAGTTTATATCGCTGAGGTTCAGATATTTGACCACCTTTTTTTAGTGGATGTGTGTACTGTATTCATGGCTCCAGCTTTCTACAGTCTCGGGTGATGATGATGATGTCATCAGGGTTGACTTGGCCTTGGTTCAAAAACAACAAGGCTGCAGAACCAGACGGGAGAAGGCACGGCTCCAGGATTTTTCTGAAACTTTACACCGGGGGCTTAAAGGTCAGGAGCTCCGACTCTTATAGTTCAGACAAAGAGAGACGACCTGAGAACACGAACGTCAGAGGGAAACCAGACGAACCACAATCACTGCTGTGATCAACAGGAGCTGCCAAACTACTAAACTCAACAGGCTTGTTAAAAACCACTGCATGACCACACATGATCAAACTGCAGAGTCGGCACTTGTAGCATTTTCCTAGTCTTCTCAACCCTTAACGACAATTACCACATTCACCCAGTCGCTTATAGAAAGTCTTGGGGTGTGATCAGACCTGAGGCTCCTTCGCTTTGTTCCGATTCACGGGCTAAAACGATACAATCGTTGCATTTTTCTTTTGGGCCATTTGTGTTAACAAGGTAACCGTCTTGAATGGTCCAAAGCTGTAAACAAATACCATGCACCAACCAACCCCTCTGTCATTGGTCAGAAGTCAGAAAAACAAAAACCATGGAGTAGAGGTCTCAACGGGGCTGAAAATTAAAACCCAACCCACCCGACCCTCCCAAACCGCGGTTGAAGTCCGGACTCAATACGATCCAAGTCATTTGTATATATTTTCGGCAATAACCCAACCTGAACCTGGCCAAAAGAAAAGGAAGCTGACCCGAGTGATCATAGGGATATTTTCGGCCAATCTCAGCCCAAAATCAGCACGTATGGTCAGGCCGGTCCATTGAAAACCATGGATCATCAGCAGCGTGTGGCGTATTGCGTCGGTTACCAACGGCTCCAGAGGAACGAGCCGGGACCTACCACTTCTTTGCGATGAGTGCTGCGTTCACATTCTGTATGAAACGAACCGATCTTTGGGGTTAAACGCTCCCCGTTTTGGAACAACTGCTTAAAAACGGGCCAGGTCCTAAGACACTCTTACAGTGATGGATGAGGAGCACTTCAGGGTTCAGTATCTTGGACCTCCAGACTCCGTAATAAACTTAAGTAAGGGCTTTATTATCCACAAACCACTCTCTGTTGGACTTGACGAGCTCCAGAGCAGCGGAGGCTGCGCTGAGGAAACTGACCTTCACGTGCAAACTCAGTGGAGTTTCCCCTTTAAGTGTGAAAAAAAACGGTCTTAAAAGTGGGTCAGTGGAACAGTTTCCCCCCCTAAAACAAGGAGAGTGACTTGAATGATATTCTAAGGGAAAAAACCTATTCCATGGTTGTTGGAAAACATGATCACGCAGAGTCTCCGGGGTTTTCACCCTCCATTAAACTTCCATGCAACTTTAAATTTAGTAGAGACTAATTCAGTAGTAAAAGTCGAGGGCTGCAGTGTTGGTGTTTCCAGGGAAATGACCCAAACATGAACTGATTACACTTTCCTCCGGTCCTGTTGCTCTCTAAATCTGTTGCTTTTCACCTGACTCTATAAGATAAGGGTTAAAAAACACCCTCCGACCTTTTTATAACTCCTTGTCCAATTAAACTCGGCGTCAGTGTCGAAGTGATTTCCCTTCGCTGCAGACAATAGATGACAAGACACAGGAGAGAGGAGGAAAGAAGGAAACGCTGTGTTGTGGAGGGCGAAAAGGGAGAGAAGGAGGGGGTTCGGGTTTTTCTTGGCCAGGTGGAGCGACTTCCTGGAGTTTTCACTTGTTGCCAGGCAACCCCTACGACACTCGAGGGAAGTGACTGCACCCGGGGCCAAGAAATAACTGTGTCCTAATTTGAAGGGGGCGAACATCCTCGAGAGGTTGCGTTCAAGGACCAGTTGCATCACAGTGGAGCGACTGGACGATCTAATGTTTCAAACGTAAGAGGACTTTGACTTTTTTTTAAAAATAAATCTGCGGGAATCATCTGATATTGTACTGATGATCCACAAGTATCTGTGTGGTGAGTGAGCACATGGCGTTTTGGTGACAGATGGAGCAAAGAGGAGGCAAAAAAAGAGAAAACAACACTACGTCTAATCTCCCATGATGCCTCAGAGAGCAGGATGTGAATGTGTGTCACTGTGTGTAGTAATGTGAAGCATAAAAAGTCCTGAACTCACAAGTCAAAGACCAGGTAGTGGAATCCCTCCTCTGATATACTGTCATGGAGCCGCACTGTGAAGGAGACGACAACAACACACATTATTTCATTATATAAAATACATTTCAGTAGGTTCTTGTGTCAGGACGGATGCAAGAATAAACTCATTTGATTTCAACAGAGCTCAAAGGTCAAGGTCAAAGGTCATGTGTGTAGCCTTGTAAATGCAAAATCTCTGTTTGAATTTCTTCAAAACCATCCCGAACCTTCACAGATTAGATTCTGGTGGACTCTGGTCTTTTCTCCTCATCTAGTGTATCAAACAACTGGACTCCATGTGAGGGAGTATCTATTTATAAAGAGCTCTTTCATGTCGTGCTGTTAACTAACCACCTCTTAACGCTGCCTCTGTCAAACACAAATTACTATGTTTCACCCAAAAGCAGCTTTGGCTCAGTTGTGCTAATATACGTGGAAAACCAAACCAAATAACCCCCTATCATCCACTCATGTCATTTACACTGAAAGTAAAAAGGGACCGATGTGGCCCCTGTGGCTCCTGCAGTAAGAGAGAGTGTTGGTGTTTGATGGACTCAGTAATCACCCTGTACTGTGTAGACCTTTGCCTCATACGACCTTCACCAACCCCGACCTGTAGGTGGCGGGTCCAACCTCCACCACGTCGCTACTGACCACAGGACTGAAAACCTGCTGCTGTCAGTCTGAGAGAGTTAAATCTAGGTAAACTGGACTTGGCTCTTGAAGACGTTTCAATTAGAGATAAAATGTCTTCAAGAAGCTACATCCAAGTCTGGTTGACCTTCATCCAACTAGGACCTTCTAGGACCTTCTAGAACCTTCTAGGACCTTCTAGGACCTTCTAGAATCGAGGGCCTTCAGAGACCTTCTGCTGTCACACAACGCTACTTTGCCTCAAACCAGTGATACTCGCCAATGACCTGTAGGTTGTGGGTCAACCAGAGCACTACAGGAGCCTCCTGCTGTTACTGTGAGAAAGTTAAACACAGGTGATCTGGATTTGGTTGGAGTTTCTTGAAGATGTTTCGAAGCCTCTTGGATTACAAGCTAAACGTCTTCAAGAGTCTACGCCCAAGTCTGGTTGACTTTTTCTAGGAGCTTTTACTGTAGGACTGAGGGACTTCACAGACCTTCTCCTGTCACACCTTGACCCAATAAGTATAAGGCAAGGCAATACATTTCATAAGAGGCTCTCTTTTCACACCTTAAGCTTATTTGCTCTGGTCTGATTCAGTCGATGACTTTGTAAACTGGTATTTTCCGCTTGGTTTCATTCAAGTGAATCAAGATGTACTAGGGCGAGACGCTGACTGCAGAACTGTATCACACTGAACTACCCAAGAGTTTGTTAGACCACCTCCTGAAATTGGTCTCAATGGGATTGTTCTGCAATCAAGACCAATTCTTAACTAGTTGGGCCAATGGGGTCTGTCGCTACCCGATCTGCAACTCTACCCGATTTGTAAACTGGGATTTCTTCCGGCTCCCTACGGTTTCATTTGCATTCAAAGTGAATCAAAGTTCTGTAAATTTACAATATGATACTGTGAAAATGATTTCTTTAAAGTAAAACCGCTGACGTCCGTCAGAACTGTATCACAAACTCGTTTATTCAGTGAGTTTTGTGGTAGTTGTGATTGTTTGTGGTTGTCACGGTGATGAGGCCGGCGAGAGTAAAGTCCGCCTCCGTTCCTGTTTTCTGAGCATCAAGATCCACACCACCACAACGAACCCTCAATTTACATAGCTAATGAAGTTTGTTTTTAAAAAATAAAAAGATAAACCGTCTCTGGCGACGCACATAGGGCACAGAGATAGGGCAGTGATCATAAGACCTAAGTCAATTCAACTAAGTTTGTCCAAGTGGAGTTGCCGTACGTGGCTGTTACAAATCGGGTAGCATCGCAGATCGGGTAGCGACAGGGTCCATGAATCAGGACTTGGTGTAAGTGGTGGACTAAGAAGCTCAGGCATGAAAACACCTTAAATGTAGCTCCATTCAAACCTGTAGGATGAATACCATGGCTGTGTTGTTGAAATCTGATCCAAGAGTATCAGCATCAGTCCCACATTGTGGACACTCCTCAGATTTCAAAACACTTGACTGTGTTTAATCAAACCCAGATCAGATCAGATTAGATTATAGAAAACTACCAGGGCCTCACTCACCAGGAACATGTTCTTAAATGTATTTGATTGGATTTGATTGGTAACACTAACATGCTGCCAGATGATGTCATGCTGTGGTCGGTCTTTATGTCGACACGCCCACTCTGTCGCCAACTGACCTCATTCAAATAAATGAGAGGGAGGGGGCTGCATTTTCTTTCCATGCAGGTCTTGAATCCTGTTACTGAACTTTTAATGAGGTTCCCCATCTTTTTTTTTTTTAGAAAAGTTTCCCCGTAATTGAACAGAGGCTCCAATTATATCTTATATTATCATCATTGTGGTTTTATACGATGCTGCAATGCGTCTGCTAAAAATAATTCTTCTGTACATGGTTGATGGTCAAATGGATGGAGAACAGAAGACACCTATACATATTATATAAATACAGTACATACAATATATATGGTATGTTGTCAAAAAGCACTTAGGAGGAAAACTTTTAAATATTAAACATGTTCTACGGCTGCAGAGCCTCTAACGGCCGACCACACATACACACACACGTGGATATACACACCAGTATGACACCATGAGGAGGACAGGGACAGAGGTGAGTGGGAGAATTTAACTAGTTACCGATGTTGGGATGTTTCAGCAGGCGGCAGATCCGGGCCTCTCGCTCCAGCTTCTGGTGATCTGCAAAGACAAAGAGACAACACATCTGTCAACATCTGTCCCACCTTCCACGATCGATATCATTCATCGTTGCTTTGCGCTGAGGAAAGGAAGCAGATTGGAGGGAAAGAGAACACTTTGTGATGTCATAACGAAGCAATCTCTGCCCCCAGAGCGCTGCCCACCTGGACCAACCATTCCACATTGAAGGGTGTGTTTATTTTAAGTGTCGGCCAACCAGAAGAGAGTTTCAGTTCATGTTATTCCCAACCTGTGAGCATGTAAATGTTCACATCCACTTATGGGAACTTAAGTTTTGCCAACACCAACTTATCAAAGTCTATTGTGAACAGTCTTTCTCCATAAAAAAAAAAAAAACACATTTATGCGACTAAAATCAACAATATTTCCTGATGAGTCCTTGAGACGGAATATAAATGTTCCTTTTTATAGCTGCACTTTGATTTTACTTTTGCTTTTCACTGCATTACCACCAGAAAAAACAACATCTTTTAATGACGGAGGCCAACGGAGATGAAGTAATTATCTATAATTATCTCTACAGAGATGCAGCAGACGGATGAATGTATTAGACTATTAGACCGTAGAAAGATAAACAGCAGACAATGGACACAACTAAACTGTGAGCAGCTCACACAGTGTGGAGAGCGAGGGGGGGGCGAGGGGGGGTCACCAGGGTTATCTCCAATTCACCGGATTTGCTATTCAAATGATGAGGCTTTGAAGATGCTGAAATAATGGAGACAAAGTCACACAAGAGACTGTTGAATATTTAATCAACAGCTCGTGATAACGAACACATCGCTCACGACCGGGAGGATTTTTCTATAGGTAGAGCTTAAGGCGAAGATACCACCTTACAATAAATGATACTGCAAAGGTATAATAGGGATAGTTCAACATTTTGGCAAATTGGCCCATTGCCACAAGTTGTTGGATTGTGTATTTGATGAGTTTGATGAGGGAAACCAAGAAATCCCATGAGCCTCCGTAGCGTAGCTCTGAGCAGCTCAAGGCTCTGCTCCGCCGTTCTAAAAATAGCTTGCACCGACAATTAAAGGTAACAAACCTACTGCTAAGACTATAGGGATAATGGCAATGGGCCAATCTGCAAAATGTTGAACTATCCCTTTAAGGTGGAATTAGATGATTGATATCATCATCCATTGATAACCAGTTGAACTCTTTATTATTATATACCGTATCTGGTATTATTGGACATTTTTCCAAACGTCAGAACAATTTAAAATATTTTTTCCCATAGGCTATGTTTATTTATTTTTTAAATTTTTTTTAAAGGACTCAAAATGCACGCTTTAAGCAAATAAACTGATCACTGTGAGAGGATTATTTAACATCATGTATATGGGAGAGACTCTTTAAGCAGCTGGTTGCTTTTCCCATGATATCAACAGTTTCCACTGTAATTTAGAAACCATAGAAAATGATAATGAAAGCGCTGATGATGCTAATTTTCTTCCTCATTTAGTCACAAAATCTGTATTTTTTGTTTCCTTTAGTGTGAAAAGCACTTTTCGTCATTCAAAAATAAAAGTTTCACTGTAACTTTTATAGTGAGTTCTCCACTGACTCTTCAGTTTCATGTGTTGTAGGTCTGCAGTGCCGCTCTGTGTCTACAAGGGGGAGCTGTGTGAGTGACAGATGAAGTCAAGACTGAAGAGGAGAGAGGTGAGAAAGAAAGTGTGTGTCTGTTTGTGTTGTTGTGTTGTTTTGGAGGGGGCTTGAACTTCATCTGTGTTTCCTGTCTTCCCTGCCAGACTCCATCCAACCTGCAGCAGCTCCGCTGCGAGGCGTCTCAGCTCCGTCCTGACCTCCTCACTCCAAACCAGATGTCAGGCCTCCGTCCTCCAATCACACGCCGCCTCACAGCTCCCTAATCCCTTAAAATCGGACCAATGGGATGTGCTTTTACAGCGCCGTTTGTAATCCTCGTGGTCTCCAAGTGAACGTTCACTTCTCCTCCTCCCCTCCTCCCCTCCCTCCTCCTTTTCATCGCTGCATGGCGCGCTGCTAATCTGTGACATAACAGGATTTACAGCGTGAGTGGTGCTTCGCTCACCACACACACACACACACACACACACACACACACACTGTCATCTCCTTCCTCCGAGTTCCTCACTGTCTTCATTATCACTCTGCTGCAGGTCAGTCCTGCCACTCAACAGTCGATACATGTGTCCTCTGCTGTTATGAAGAGACAGAGCAGCTCCACTCACAAGAAGGAAGAGCTGACGTTGACAGACGAGTCAAGAGCAGAAAAAGTGTAAAAACTATGAGAAATGTTCTGCTTTAAGTGATTAATTCTAACAATTTTGAGACAAATTATTTCCTTATTAAGTTAAGTAAATGACATTTTAGAGCTTTGACATGTTTTGTTCAATAAAAAAAGTGATTTTGTAGAAAAAATAGTTATATTGCTTCAGGTTTGGTATCAAACAAAGTGTAATGTTGCTACTTTAAGAGAATCTGCACTAATGTTTGATAGATTGTGGCAGGTGTAATATTGTTGTATGAGTTAAATAAATTATTTTATTTATTTTAAATGAATAAACTTTTTTCTTGTTGACTGAAATCTAAGACAAAAAAAAAGTTGTATGGTTGAACAGTACTTTCTACTATTTGTATCTTGGTATAGTTTTAAGGTAACAGTGAGTATCGTTGTGAAGTCTTTTATCTTAAAATTCTTAAGGGTTAAAAGCTGTGGTATGGTAGATAAAACTGCACCAGAAATAAACGATTTTTTTCTCAAATTATAGTTCCTTCTCTGAAAAACACTTGAAAAAGAAGAAGAAAAAAGTATAGGAGGATAAAATCAAGTCACACGTTGTCAAATCTCACTTAGATTTAACACAACTTGTGAAGTGTATTTTTATCAGTCTATTCTATCTTTGAAAACTGCTTTGCAACTGAGCCGCTAGAGCATGAAACCAAGTCCACTTCTTCTTCCTCCACAGTTTTAAGACTCGTGTCTGGGGTGAAAAGCATAAAACTATTTCAAACAGTCTCCCACAAATGAACATAGATATTCTGAGATTTCCTCCTTCAAGATGAACATGTTCAATTATAAACCTGTTCCGTTACATGGATTCATGGAGCCAGAGACAGAAACTTGGACTTGGTTCAGTTTCTTGGTTCAGACGTGTTGCTGTTCTTCTCCATTTACACTTAATTCACTTCCTCTGAAACTACAAACCACTAATGAACTGAACTCTTTGTCATTGCTGCCTAGATTTTATATATTCTTTATTGAAAACTCCTTAATTGTCTTCAGCAGGTTATAGTTACTCTATTGTATTATTTTGTTGATGTATTCATTTCTTCCTCTATTCATATTGTTTTCTTCTTATCCTTTCTTATTTTATTCCCGTTTTATTTATTTATATATTTATTAATGGTCTTTTACACTTGGTTTTTCTACTCTTTTCACCTCTGGTGTTTCCTCAGTTCACTTCCTGCTTTCAGATCATATTCTCTATTTTTGTTTCAGGTTGTATTCAGGGGGTCGGTGTGGTTTTTTCACATGTTGCATTTTTTAGTGGCGTAGAAATGAAGCTTAATCAACTGATTTCTATCCAAACACAGTTTATGGTTCATTCTAAGCCTCGGTCTTCAATAATGAGTCCAACACTGGACGCCTCCACAGCCCATGAGGCCCAGAAAGCCCCTCTGACCCCTTGGTGTGTCTCCATCATGGATCCACGTCCTCGCTGCGACTCACTCTGGAGCTGGCCCAGTTAGAAACACCCAGATGAGCAGCGCGGACGCTCGTCATCAGGGCGCCGCCAAAAGAGAGAGAGAAAAAAAAAACCAGGACAGCAGCTATTTTCAATGCAGCCGACTGATCGACTGAACCGCTTCCACACACACACACGCACACACATACATGTAAAGCAGAACATATGGTTCCTCCTCCTCCTCCTCCTCTAGAGTCTGTAGCTCCACAGTCACTTAGAATAAATAATCCCTGGATGTTCCCAGGCTTTACATCACAGTCACACACTCATCATCTCAGAGAGAAAGAGAAAAAAAAAAGACGAACAGAGAAGTGAAAACTCGCAATTTTCACCTGCTGCTGTCAAAGTAAGAGGTGAGTAATGGAGTTTGGTGCCGAGAGACTGAGAAAGTGAATGTGAAAGAAAAAAAACAGAGAAATGGACATGACACTAGACACAGGTGTTGGACAAACCTGAGCTAACAGCAGGATGAAGAGGAAACCAGCTGCAGAAAATACATATTCATATCCCAACACCAGGGTTTTACGTCCCTACGACAACTGGCTCTGTAAAACATTCAAATCAGGCAGGGAGATGAGTGGCAGCTCTGATACAACAACGTCTCTACAGCAATGAGGGGACTGGAGACCGGGGACACGTCTCTGTGCAGGTTTGTGTTTGTATGTGTGAAATAATCTGGATGCAACTCGACACCTTTTTATTTAGTATCTGCTCATGCAAATCAGCCGCGCCTCAGTCTGCACTCAGCCTCATCTGCAACAAGCCTCTGTCTGTTTTCTTAGCTGCTGTGAACTACACAACAACAACAACAACAACAACAACAACAACAACAACTAGGTTAATGCTTGACGACACTGTCAGTCCCATTTGTCAGTTGTGACTTACCACTGAGGCCCAAATTTAGTGTTTTTCCAAGTAATCTTATCATTTTCAAGATATTCAGTAATTGCTGCACAACCTCCGCAAATGTCAATCCATGACAGAGGAACAAAAAACTTGTTTTTTCCCCTTATTTTTCCAGATAAAAAGCTATAAACCAGTGGTGTCAAACATGCGGTCCGCCAGCCAAAACCAGCCCGCCAGAAGGTCCAATCCGGTCTGAGTGTGAAAATTCAAATTTCAAGTTGTTCGTAATATGTTTTGTAAAATGATGTTAATGCACTAAAACAAAAGTAAAAGTTTAGAGTTCTTGTTGTTTATAGTTTATTATTTTAGCGACCCAGCCCACTATACATGTGGCCCCTGAACTAAAGTGAGTTTTTGACGTCCCTGCTGTCATTTTCTACCTGTGTTTTGAGGTCAGGTGACTCGACATGACTTGCAAAGATGAAAACTGTAAAATAAATGAATAAATAAGCTTGCAAATCGCTCCACATTTTTCAAGGCAAATACACAGATGACTGATGGTTCAGATCTAAAATATCAAAAACGTGTTTTCCCGTTCAAGCCGACTCTCTTCTTCTTCTTCTTCTCTCATCAGCAGGTCAAGATCTCAGGTCTGTTCTCATCGTTGAGCTGACAATTATCATTAGTGATGGTAATCATCAGTCACCGCTGGCGGCGGAGCTGCAGACACACCGCAGACTCTCGGGTGGACGTGTAATTGGACGAACTGTAATAAGAGGCTCCTGTCAAAATGCAATTAGCTGAAGCTATCGAGGGTTCTCCACATGTGCATCCCTGTGTGTGTGTGTGTCGTCAGATGAAGAGTCAAGCTGGGGTCAAAATTAGAGAACACACTTCGCAGATGCTTCAATATTGATAACATGGAGAGAGTGTGTGTGACGGCTTTGACTCTTGTCAGTGTTATTCCCTCTTTCTGTCTGGTTAAGGTTGTCTCACACTATGTTCATTAATAATATAATGTGTAGCTGCTGGTGTTAATGAAGTCCTGGAAGACCCACATTTGGTTCCCTGATATAAACTCATTGAGAACATCTGTAATCTGAGCAGCAGCTGTATTTTCTAATTCATGCACACTGCATTTTTAGTTAAAACACAGATGGTTTTAAACCTTCAAACCATCACGTTAAATGTTAAATCTAATATCAGGATTTGCATCAGTGTTTCCAAACTATGGATTGTGCACTGTAATACATCTGCCAGGCCTGTATGTGGCGCTATAACGCTGCCACACAATTACACTTCAACCGAAGAAGACGTGAAGCATTCACCTAAAGCCTACATGCTGTATACAAACTTGTCCATAACCATGTTGGTGTTGTCGCTAAGGGACGTCTTGCAGGACGGCTGGAGGTTATAGGTTACAGAGACGGGGATATCTCATTATCGATTCACAAAAGTTGGGTATTGGTTGTCTACACAAAAACGCTGGGCCGACGTTTTGATATTTGTTCATTCTGGGACCCGTTTTCCAGAAATACTGTTTTAGGTTTTCCCAAAAACGGCAGTTCCATGTTGACAAAACTTTTTGCAAAACCTGAATCAGTTCATCCTTTGGTTTCACTGGGAATTCGTGGCAGATTTTGGAGTTCGGGTTTCCTCGAGGAGTTCTGGAGACGTTCACGAGGCCAAAAGTGCGTTTTGTGAGGTCACCATGACTTTGATCTTTGTCGGTCATTGAACTCTAGAACAGCACACCATCGACTGAAGCCATTTTTCCAATATCAGACCAGTTTTCAAGAAATACCGTTTTAGGTTTGCCCAAAAACGGCAGTTGGACGAAGCGGCGATACGATATTTTACTCACTGCAAAACCTAAATCAGTTCATCCTTTGGTCCCACTTGGCATTTGAGGCAAATTTTGGAGGTTGGGTTTCCTTGGAGACGTCAAGTTCACGAGGCCAAAAGGGTGTTTTGTGAGGTCACCATGACTTTGACCTCATTTGATCTGATCAAACCATCAAACCCTAAAACGCCATCGACTAAAAGCCATTTTTTCCAACATCAAACTTCCATTTCTTTTTCACCTCTTGACTTTCTAGAGGTTGGGGACATGTCCTCTAGTCACCCGTGTCCCTACATGGGTTTCTACTCTCTGGGTCTCCATCCATGCGGAGCTCTTAGAGTCTCTAATGCGTCTGCTTTGAATTCAGACCATATTCTGCTCCACTGTCTCCATCTGGGCTTCTTCACGCCAAATCCTGCGAGACGGCAACACACACTCAGACACATATGCAGCCACGGCTCAGTTGTAGGCAAATCTCTGCGGACCACTTTAAGCCACCGAGGATATTCCTGCCACAGCCTGGATTTATCCTCAGGAACAAGTCCAACATGAAAAAAAAAAAAAGAAGGACTCAACAACCAGGCAGCAGCTCGTGCTACTTTTATGGGTAACAAGCGGTAAAGACAGGGAACAGGAAACATCGAGCAATAAAACAAATCTGTAAAATGTTTTTGAATCGAGATCCAAAACCTTTTTTTTTTTTAAAGCAGTGGGACTGTTTTTTCTGTTTCTGTGAATGACACAGAAGAAGAAAGCTGGAGCTGTGAATTACCACTGTGCTGTGGAGCTGCCACATCAGTGCATCAGCAGAGACAAAAGAAGTAAGAAAAAAGAGGCTAAAAATAACCCAGAGTACATGCCCACACAGGGAACACAGGCATGCTGTCAGGGCTAAGAGCACAGACCAGGTGTGTGTGTTTGGACTGACTGAGTGTGAAGCAAAAGGTACGTGTGTGTATCAAAACCCATTGGCATTGAGCTGTTTCAATACAAGAAACTCATCTTTATATAATAACACATAGAAATTCAAGCTAGCCTGGCGAACACCAGACCGCATCGCAACCTCATTTCAGACTGAGCGCGGGTCTACAAACCACCAGGGGGCGTCACCAACGGACATCGGTAAAAACGCCTCTGTACGAAATTGGAAGGACCTCAAACAAATCGGCACCAGATGACGTAGCTATGCCGTGCGACACGAAACGCAATGCTAATGTTAACGCTAATGTTTTTGATAACTTTTTCGTGCAGTCTCTGAAAATCAAAGCCACAACTGAATCGAACAATGGCTGCTCTTTGGTGGTCGCCATGTTGCACGTAAACAAAAGCTGCTAGCAGCCGCCGCTAGCTGTCGCCATGACGTTAGGCAAACCGGTTTGTGATTGGTTCCAGACTGATCTGCGAAGCCAAATTAAATTGTTTTTGTTGTTGCTTTCAGTACAGTTTCACTTAAAGTCACATTTTTACATTTTGTTAGTTGTGGTTCAACCTTTTTTACTATCACTTTTACTATGTGAAAAAGCCGACCTGTGGACCTCAGGTTATCTAGCTCAGTGATTCTTAACCATAGGGCCGCGGCCCAAACTTGGGCCGCCAGCGCCCCCTAGAGGACCGCGAAAAACTTTCAGTTTTGCACCTGTGGGCCCCAAGGGCCGCGGGACTTTGTAGATTATCAAGTGAAGACAGAGATATGTTATGCATGAGACGCTCAGTAACTTACAATGCCGTTTTATGCATCACGCAGTTGTTTAACAAGCGCCAATACACAGAGAAGAAGAGTCTTCTTCGCTCACTGCGGCCGGCCGGCAGCGGCGCATCCATGCGCTCTGTATGTGTTTATGGAGTGGATCAGTGACACTACTGTGCAGGCTGACAGCCAGTGAGGGCTCGCGGCAGCGCCGCTGCTCGTTGAAAACAGCTGTAATAACGTGATTTCAGGTCCTGAAACGTACAATATGTCCGGGAAAAAGTCGCTAGATTTGTCGCTAGTCGCTTTTTACAAAAAAAGTCGCCAAGAGGGTTTGGAAAGTCGACAAATTTAGCGACAAAGTCGCTAAGTTGGCAACACTGCGCCGCTGCAAAAAAGCTGCTGACCATCCCACTCTCAAACGACACTGTGAGTCACCGTTGTGGACATGGCCTCAGACATACAGCATCAACTTATAGAAAGAATAAAAAGTAGCCCCTTTTTTATTGATTTTTTTATTATTAATTTAAAGTAAAATCCTAATATTGGTCTTTTTTTAGAATTATTATTAAAAAGCCTGACTTGATTCTTGAAAATGTTCTTGTCACAGTCTGATTTGGTCCAGGAATTATCAGCCTGTTCAGTGTCATGATACAGTATGTGTTACATACACATGTTTAATAAAAGTCTTTGTGATAATCCCATTTTATCATTTCATTTCATTTTACAAGGTTTTTGCTTGTTAAACAGTAAGTGGATTTGGTTTATTATTGAATACAAATGAAACCGAGAGTGAGGTCAGTTAAACCTATACAGTGTTAATATTTAGTGGGCCCCGGGCCACTTTGTACTTAAAAAATTGGGCCTCAAGGTCAAAAAGGTTAAGAACCCCTGATCTAGCTCATTAACAACCTTTTATTTTAATGAAGGCCTATTGTGTGCACCTACTTTATGAGGCTTTTATAGGCTACTGTAGGTAATTTATGGTTTTAAATACCATGAGTCATAGCATTTGACTTTTATTTGACTTTTTATTTTTCCAAATGAACAAAATGAAAGTGTCTCGGCCAGAGCTGAGGGTTTATCTGTCAAGAGCTCTAATGGTTCATAACCTGGATCTTTGTTCTGTGACAAAAACCAACTGACCTGCTGCGATCTGAATTATGTCTTTAATCCTAGTCCCTAATCCCATAACAGCCCCTCTGGATTAACAAGTATCCTAATTGATGAGGTACTTCAAGTCAAAATCCCAGCCATGCCGTGTAGTTGGCAGTAATTTAGCTGTTTTTGGACATGAAGTCCCACATTTAACACAGATATGATTATTAAACTGTTTGTTTAACATCGTTTTGAGCATAAGTGTTAATAAGTGAGCTAGAAGAGAAGATGTATTCACACTGAATGAATGAATAAAACATCTTGATATTAGAATATAAAATGCTTCCATGTACATTTTAACTGTTGCATAGACACTTCAAACATCCTTATCACTTTGTGCAATAAAACTGTGTGTGATTTTTGCAACATTTCTTGCAATAATGTGCAAAACATGCACATTAAATTCAACTATCCCTTGTAATATTAGTGTGTTATTGTCTATGGTCAGCTCTAAAAACTACAAATATCATCTAGAGACAAAGTGATATAATGAAAATGTGAAAAAATGTATAACTTCAGGTCTGCAAAGTCTTCAAGTTTAGAAGTTTAAAAACAACTTTTCATTCAATTCCAACACTGTTCGAGCGCCGAGACACCGGTCAGTGTGACAATCCCTCTGTCCAAGCAGCTTTCACTTCATGCCATCTCTAGTTGCCACAAACACACACAGGCGCCTTCAGGCTGTGTGTGTGTGTGGAGGTTGATATGACGACAGGTCGGAGAGTCAGCTGGCAGGCGGCACCACCACTATCACCAGCAGCCAGACGTTCAAGCACAAACACCCGCCGTCATCCTGAACCTGACGCACGTCACACACTCGGTCACTCAAACTCCTGCAGACACACAACTCGCATCTTTAAATTGACCTTCAGAGCTTCACAGCTGGGGACGTGTCGCTGTTTCTAAAAATGCATGGATTTAATAGAAACTGTGCAGAAAAAAAAATCCCCAGTGGTTTCTGCATCTGCAAAAAAATGTTTTTTTTAATACTAATAGCCAGATTGCAGTTACGGTGTGCGAGCTGATGGCTTAGGCTGTTCATGTGATGAAGCTGATGTAGTGTAAACAGGAGGAAGAGGACAGGCCAGCTGTTGGAGAGAGGAGGAGGAGGAGGAGGAGGAGGAAGAGGGGGAGGCCGGACAGCCCAGCTGAGTTTCTATGGTGGAGCGATGAAATGAGCAGTGAAGGATGCTCCTTTTCTTTTCTACAGCCTATCTATGTGCATCTTTTATTATAAGACATTTTACCTTATTTACCTGAAACTTTATTGAATCTATTTTGATAAACAGTGTCGCACCTTCATGATTTCAACCTCAACGCAGGGTTTGAACTGGTTAAAGCCGTCTGAGCGCTGCTGCTCTGACAGATGAGGAGTGTGAGTGCGATGTCCTGCAGTAATCCTTCACACTTTGAGAGGGACGGCGCTGATCACGCCATCTGGAGACCGACTGCTCACTTTCACTTTCCCAGTGGCCACGCAGGTCAGCTGACCGAGCCCACGACTCGCTCCAGTAGAATTACTCCCTCCGACAGGATTTAGAGGTTAAGTCCTCGTTGGGTTTTATTTATTTTTTTTATATCACTTTTCTGTCGTAAAGAACTGGCATTGATTTAAATGTATTTCCTGTTTGAGGGACAGCAGCTTCAGAAACTGTCTCAAATCTCATGTCTCATCCATTAAACTGTTATCTCCCTCAGTAACAATACCGAGAAATGACTTTAGGATTTCCAGCTGCTGTGTTGCAGCAGTTTGCTGCTTTAAAACCTCATCAATTAAAGGTTTTATTCCATATTTCTGACCGTCTCAACACATCCTTAGAAAACCTGAGAGCGTCTAAACTGACCTGGGATTAGTTTTCCCCGTTTCCTGCTCTAATGATGATCTAGTTCACTGGGTATTTCCTGTGTTATTCACAGGGTCGCACAAACGCCAACCACTTCCTGATTCCAGATGTGACGACGTTCTTCTGGTCATAAATGACAGTAAAGTGAATAATAGAAACAAACTGGAAACACTGTCCCTCAGTTCTTTTTAAGACGTTAATTTGACATTAATAGCTAATGAAAGTGATTAATTAATCATTAGCTGCACATGCAACATGCACATTACAATAGAGTGGGTTGTAAAGATTAAGAAATATAATCTTATCTACACAATTGTCAGTGATAAAGACAAATCTGTGTTTTATATCAATATATCAGTTTCTTTGCAGTGTCTAAAATACAGCAGCAGTGTCAAAGCCAACCGACGTGTTTACAGTCAGATCGTGGTCTCCTGTGTGTTTTCCTGTCTCACCACAGACACACAAGTCTTTCTTTACCGGCTGAGTATCCGGCTGAGAGAGACCCGAGGTGTCAAACTGTTTCAACAGCTCGTCAACCGTCTTTCACCTCAGGAGGCCTCGCGGGCTCCGAGCGCCGCGGACAGAGATGTTGTGAGGCTGGTTGTTGTTGAGGAACCAGAGGTGGAGCCCGGTCTCCGACACATCGCTGTGTGGTTTCTGCTCCGCCGTTAACACCAGAGCAGCGAGTCAGGGTTTCACACTGAAGATAAATGACAAGTCTCGAGGCCTTTGTGGTTCATTAACATCTGAGAACGTCTCAGTTATAAAACTTTTACATGTTATTAGTTTTAACATCGCTGTCTCTTGAAGGTCTGGTTTGTTATTCTCTCTTGTTTTCTCCCTCCTTCTTCTTCTTCTGATGATTAATTTGTAACTTTTTCAGCTGATGCTTATCTATTAACCGTTTATTTTTTATTTTTTTAAACAACATTTTTGAAGAAGCAGCTCTCCAGGATCCAACATGAGATCTTGACGATATGTGAACATCTGTTCATCGCACAGCTGGAGTCTATTTTAAACTGTTTTCAATAGAGTTTCATAACCGTCACCGAGGCGTCGGCCTCACAACACACGGCCTCCTGCTGTCAGCCTCTCTGATACTTAATGCTTTAACACTATATACTAAAGGTACATGACAAGATGTTAGTATTTTGTAAGTACAGGGACTGTTATTGTGAAAAATCAACAATGAAGGAAATCAAATGTTTGTTGGAATTTAGCCATTTGTGCAAAATGCTATTTATTTATTTGATGACCAAATCAAAACAGATCACATGTTGAGGGCTGCTGAGCTAATCCTGTTTTGATATGTAAATCCTCATAAAGAACGTTTCCTTTGTCAGCTGTTTTCTGGATGAAGGTTTGTTGCATTGTTAAAAAGGATTTAAATTATGCTTTTTCAGCCTGAGGCCAGTTTACAGTCACCAGACTTCATACTGGTCGAGATATTTCATCTCAGTCTTTGTGCAGGAAGTGTGAACCCTGCAGCTGCTTTGAGTCTCTGCCCCTGTTTTTAAGGTGTGTAGGACCCCAGAGACACCCAGGACTTTATGTGCAGATAGACAGATGCAGTATTTTATGACTGTTTCCGATGAAAAGCGACGATGTTTTCAATGGATTTCTTGGTGCTTTCAGGGTCGGGGTCGGACGCTGCTGTCTGCTGGACGCGGCATCACGTCGGAGACGGCTGGACGAGCTGGGGCTGTGATCGACAGGAGGTCAGACAACGATCAGAGACACAGTTCAGGGTCTGACAGGGTCTCGTCACCTGGTGTTGTTGTTTTTGTCTTTCTTCTTTTATTTCTCCTTTTTATGCGTCTACATCAAATTATAATGGTGTTTGTTCAGAGCTGTTGGTTTATTCTTCCTCATCCTTTAAATCATGTTGCAGCAGAAAACAATCAGCAATTAAAAAAGGACAGATTAACGATGATAACAGTCGTAAATTGCAGCTTTAATGCTTTCTAGTGGAGGAGGTGACTTTGCTCACTCTATATGATCTTCATTCAGACACACAAGCCCACACACGGCGAAACATCCACACACTGTCTCCTGTAAAGACAAGACGACACACACACTGACTCCAGCTATAAGTCTTAGTTATGCTGTTCACTGTAACATCAGGTGCCTCCAAATGTGAGTCTGTGAACTTTCTCTGGATCCTATTTCACTCATCACTCAGTCCTGCAACAACGAGCCCCCGTCAACACGGCCTGTGGGGGTAGTTGTGGTGTAAACAAGGAGGTCGGGGCAGAGAGGCAGCGAGGCGAGGGGCATCAGCTGAACAACAGACCTGACCTCAACCTCAGCTCAGGATTAGACGGACTGTGCAGAATTTCATTGATTCCCACTGTTAACCCTGGACATTCCTGCAAATATTAACAGGAATGTCTGATGAGGTTCACACCATGTTGGCAGACTGGAAGACCAGCCTCCACCTGCACAATGAAACGACCAACCAGGGCCAAAAATCATTATGACAAGCCTCATAGACAGGTTTCAGGCTAACTCTCTTAGCATATATGCCTTCCTCAAACTCCACTGACTTCCTGATGCCGTTGGGTGATATTTCTCATGAAATGTGAGATCAGATACCGCAAAACCTTTGAAACCGTGTTACAGACTAAATCTAAATTGTGACTCGATTCAGCAAAATTAGTCACTGTTACCTAAATTTCAAAAATAAGATTTTGGTGTCAGTCATACATTGGATGGTTTTCAAGATATGGTCATTTGTATTATGGTCTTCCACTCTCTTTTTCAGATTGAAAAAATGCATTTAAACAATATAGAACGTCTCTTGTTTACACGTTAATCATCATTTACCTGCCTTTTCTCAGTTATCTGGACTATGAAACTTTGGGGGATTGTTTTTGAACGTCATTTCTTTGAAATTAGCTTTAAAAAAAAGTTTTTTTTATTGGTTTCCCACATCTTTAATTTCTTATCTAAAATATAAAAAGTTGCGACCTCCGACTCATTTCACCAGCATGAATTCAATGAGAAACACAGGTTTTACTAATCTGACGCTCATTTCAGCCGCGCTGCTCAGAGACGGCGAGACAGACAGAGAGAAGTTTGTCGTTCAGAGTCAAATCTGTTTTCACTTTCACTCTTCTGATCAATCCATGACTTTTGGTTTTATTTGCAGTTCTCGAGAAGGGAAACGTCTTCACAGAGAGAGAGAGAGAGAGAGAGAGAGAGAGAGAGAGAGAGAGAGAGAGAGAGAGAGAGAGAGAGAGAGAGAGAGAGAGAGAGAGAGAGAGAGAGAGAGAGAGAGAGAGAGAGAGAGAGAGAGAGAGAGAGAGGCCTAATTCACAGGAAAAACTACACATGTTAACTCAGCGTTAGTCACCGTGGAAACAAGATAAGCCATTTTGGGAATCTATGAGCTTGTGTGTGCCTATGTGTGTGTGTGTGAGTGCGTGCGAGTGTGTTATTTTACAGTAACAGAAGTGTTTTTATAGACGCTGTGTAATCCAAACCAAAATCTGTGTCCTGACCTCCTGCCAACCCGTCACACACACACACACACACACACACACACACACATTGAGTCTCTGCAGGTCCACACATGCTTCAACTGCAGCACCAGCTCCGAAGAAAAATGTAAACTGGGCGTGGCCTCCTGTCACATTAACTCTCACGAAACAAAAAACACCTTTTTCCTCCTGACAGGAACTATCTGAGGTCTCACTCCTGCAGGTTTTTAAGATATTAAACCTGAAACCTAGAGTCTAGAGAACGAAAACATCTCTGCTCTTCTTCTTTTATCTTTTAAATTGTGCAACATGAAGCAAATAGCCACAGCACAAGACAAGACAGACATGACATCGCAACACGGCAGCCAAAAAGAAGTAGAGTTAAATAAAGAGATAAAAAGGAGAAGAAGAGAATAAATAAATTAATGAATAAGTAAATAAAAAGATCAACATCAGCAGCCAATTTCCTCTCTTTCATCCTCTCCCCTCCGATATAAAATAATCACCTTCCTGTGTAAATACATGGCGGCTCACGACCTGTCAGTCAAACCCCAGGCACATATGGCTCTGAGAACATCCCCCGCCGCTGACCTTTATTTACCCGCGCTCGCCCACTCTTACATTGCTCACTTTCATCTTTTCAACCCTCCTCTCTCACTCTCTTTTTCTTTTTTTTCTGCTTTCATCATTTCAGGCTTTGTCACCTTTTTTTCTCCTTTCTGTTTTATCTTTCTTCCTGCCGTGTACCTGTCAGATCACAAATAGCATCCAGCAACACCGACTATAATAACACTTAAAACATGTCACAGAGAGCTGTAACAGCGCAACGCGGCAGCAGCTCCGTGTAAAACCTTTTGAGAAACAGGACGTAAACCGATCGATGCCCTCGGGAACGAGAGGTCGTAGCCTTTAGCTTTAGCATGTTAGCGCTTCAGTCGCTCGTGGGGAACGGCGTGGGCGTTGACAGAGAGTAGACGGCGTGACGGGTCGGGACCGCCGACGCCTCGGAGCTCAGAGTGATCAGAAATGATAGCAGGAGGTTTTTACACTGTGATGTCATCATTGAGTCCAGGAGGAGCCTGATGGACGACGATGTCGATGTGATGTCATTGCCAGAGACAGAGGCAGAGGTTGATGTGCATCTGAGAAAAGGTTTAGCAAACACTGCAAAGAGCTCTTTTTTTGGGATAAAAAGAAATTATTCTGCCATTTCTGCACTAGTAGCCACACATCTACAGGATTTCACTCCACTACTTAGGCTGTAATTATACAGTTTTACCATTTTATTTATTTATTTAAGCCCACCACCATTTAGTTAGTAAATTACAGTTGCTTTATTGTCTCCCTTAGGAGTTTGTGTACAAACTGACTGACTTCCACACCTCCCGTCTGTGCAATACTTTATTTTCTACCTTACAATGTGTGTGTAAATATAATTTTTACTCTATTTTTGTAAATAATTTGGCACATAACTGCACAGAATGTCTGCATCTCACTCTCATTTTTCATAATGTTTGTTTTATATCATTTTATTTGCATATTTTTCTACTTTTTTTACTTTGTATGCTACGATGCTACTGCAACGACTAATTTTCCCATGTGTGTGGGATGAATAAACAGTCTTATGTCTTAAAAGTAAAATGTGTCACAACATAATTGCGCATTTAAAGCACTGCAAATGTTGTGTTGCTATAGAAACGCCCTGACCGAGGTCATGTTCTCAACTCGTGAAGGGGACATGTTCATTCTGTACCAGAAAATAACAAAAATAAGTAACATCTATTTAGTATTTCTTATTCTTTTTAAGTGCAGATAAAAAAGCAAAAATAACTGTTGCAATAGAAACTGCATTCATCAATCACAATATCTGACTGATGACTTGATGCAGCCCCGATATAAGAACATGTTGTTGAAGCTGCAGCTACTTCAGCAGAACTCATTTCGTGGTTTAAAAGAAAAACAACGGCATGAATAAAGCAGAGCCGTTATTTGAAATTCCTCTCTCTACATGTTGATGAACCCCGCCGAGGGTCAGATCGGATCTTCAAGTCCTCAGCTGGACACGCCCTGCCACGTTTTTCCAGCGGCGCTCATCAGCTGCAGGGCCCCGACTGAGTCACGGCGCTGGAAAAGAGTTTGTTTAATAAGACAAACTTGTTGGCTGGCTGTGGGCTGCGCAGAATGAGGACTCTGTTACACATTTCCATCAAGTTTAATCCCCATTTAACCTGCCCCAGTTGTCCCGGGGCTTACCAGTCATTACCGAGTATTTAAAGGTACGAGCCGTGTTGTAATTATTACGCACTTTTTTCTTGGTGTAAACAAATCGCGTTCAATGAAACCACTGCAGTGTTTGTGCTTCTTCTCCTCAACAGCTGGATCCAGATCAGCTCTCAGGAAAGTGTGCGAGGCCAAATTTACATGAGAGCCGCACCGTAATCTGATCCTTTCCATGGGATTTAAGGGGAAATTGACACAATATCAGTGCACGGAAAAAAAAGTATGTACGTGATCCAAAAAGTTGAAACCACTTCCTTATTCAGGTGGGACCGAACTGTGTGCATGAGAAAACCTTGGAATTTCTTTATTCTTGTGCGACTTGTGTTCATGAATAACCAGGACAGGACTCCAGGCTGTGTTTGCTGAACTGGGACCAGTCTGTCGTGTTTACCCAGCGTAGGCTGAGCTCAGTGGACCGAACCCTGGCATTTACATCTATCGCTGCATAAAAAACAATGTGGAAACACCTGAGAGCTGATGTATGTCCAAACATAACTCTAGGTGTAATGTTTACATTTTCTTTTTTTTTCTTTTTAAATTATTTTTTGTTTTTATGCTGTTCTTTTTAAATTTTTTGTCTTTATGTAAAGCACATTGAGTTGCCTTGGTATGAAATGCGCTATATAAATAAAGATGTCACATTAAAAAGTTTTTTTATAAATTGCTAATGTCGCCAGATGGCAAAGAAATACCATTTAGTTGACTAATTATGAATATTTTATCAAACATCAGTCATCTGGCGGTAGCTACAGCTTCCACGTCCTCACATGAACACCCATTCACCGCTGCAGCTTAACAGCATTTAGATATAGAAACATGAAAATAAGATCATAAACATGTAAATTAAGTGCGACCACATTCAGCACAGGAACCTGCGGATGCGCTGATTCAGATTCAACTAACAGCTTTTTTTTATTCTTCTCTTAGATGTGCTTTTTTAAATGAAGGATCAGGGACGTTGGTGATGCCCATCGTGTAGAAAAACCCTCGAGTGATGAAACCCGATGTGGTTTAACCTCACACTGAGATGCTGCCACTTCCTCCTCTTCCTCCCAGCTGCCTACGGGTTTTTTTTCTTTTTTTTTCTGACAGATGTGTGACAGCGAGGGAGATAGACAGAGGGACAACAAAGGCAGGGGAGGATATAATCCAGAGGGGTGAGTGGTGAGTGAGAAGGAGGTGTGTGAGTCTCTGGCGGCGATGCAGCGGCGGCAGCATGAGACTGGGATTATAAACCCTGGATTACACACACACACACACACACACACACGATAACACAAATCCACAGTCGGGATTTGGCCCAGGGCCTACTTTCACTCAATTTGTCCTGAAGCATACCATGTCTAGAGGCTCAGTGCATCATGTCATTGTCATGCCATATAGACACTGTCCAGCTGTTGGATACATCTACGACTGGTTTAACACAAGATCCATCAGTTTTTAATGGATGTCATATCAGTGGACTATTGATCGGATCTTGTTGAAATACAGCTGTTGGCGTTGAAATCAGATAACGCTTCCATGACTTTTTGCAGCACTAAGGAAAGTACAACACCCTTTGCTTATCAACGTTCAACCACTGACCACAACAATCTGCTTCCACTGCTTTGACTATCACATCGTCATGTCGCTGTTGACGAGTTAAAGGTTTTTCCGCGAGAAGCTCATACGTGAGCTCCTGCTCGCCACTCGAGTCGATTGTGAACACAGACATGTTCCACATATTTTGGGATCTGTGTCACCGTCTCTGAGGATATCACTGCCGCGGATATCCATCATGAATGGACGCACGCCCATTAATCTAATAATTACACTAAATGAAAGATAAGTGTTTCAACTTGTAGCTCGCGGCTTACCAGCTGACTCCATGCCGTTATTAACCCCTTCATGCTTCCACACCACCAAACCCAACAATTTGTATTAACACTAAGGCTGTGAAGTGTGTGTTTGTGTTTGTTAATATGGTTTTGCAACAGGCAACACACCAATAACACCAACACCCGTAACTTTGGCAATTGGTTTCAACACTGCGGTGAAAAATCGCTAAACAGGAAAGAACCTGTGTTTTCTGAAGGCATGTGTCTATAAAATATGAATGCAAAAGAGCTGGTTCACCCATATTTGATTCCCTCCCCCCCATGGCTTATTGACATTCATAATTTCCTGTCAGGAAACCCTATACTCAAATTAGTGTTATGAGTGTGTGGTTAACAATCTGGGTTTCACCTCAGTTGGGTTGAAACGTCAGTCTGCTATTTCTCTAGCCTGTTGAACACAACTGAGCCGAGTGACCATCTGTTTTGGGGGGAGATTTCCACTGGTCTCCACATAGGAGTCCAGTGACAGTATTTATTAAACTGAAATAAAAAGACTGAATGTTCTGGAGTCGACTTTTATAACAAAAAAAAAATAGCGGCAAAAGAAGTCAGAGGAAGGCCGAGGCTGAGAAATAAGGTGGGATAAAAGGGGGATTATGTCGTTTCAAACTGTGCCACATTCGGTTTAACAGTAAATGAAGTGCAATTTAATGGCTTTGTGAGTCATGTGTAAATAAAACAGGAGGTGGTGTTCAAGGCAAATGAGGCTGGGATATAAATAGTCAATATCTAACCTCAAATCAGAAAAAATTAGAGTATTTACAGTCAGGTCAGACAGAAAGACAAACTCCACGGTCATGATAAGAAACGCTGACTTCATGTTCTGGCTCAGGCCGACAGATCACCAGCTGGTACCAGGGTTTTACTGGCTGCGGCCAGCTCACGGTCTGGGAACAAACCCAGACGGCCGTATGAGGCAAATGCCGACAGACCTGTTCCACCCTGGCTTATCACCTTCACCACTCCACTTCTTCTAAGGTCTCCAGCCACTTCTGTATCTGCTGCACAACTCAGAAAACCATGAGTACTTGGCAGCAACCAGCAATCTCAGGCATCCTGCTCACATCAGCCTTTGAAATAACGTCGACAGGTTGGAGACACGTGGTCGGCAGAGTGAAATCTCAATAAGGACAACGTCTACTTGCCTTAAGACGATGCATGTTTGAAATCTGGACACTCTGCATACAGCATTGGTTTTTTCAAAAAACTGGAAAATCAAGCCATCTACATCTGAGTCCATCAATCGGGGAATAAATGCATGGCTTCCTCTCGTACCAGAAAGCTTGCTGAACATCGACAAGAAACGGTTCCTCCTGGTACGACCCAATAGTCCAAACCCCGATGTGGCCATTTCAATTGTCCAAAAAGTCCACAATGCAAACGACAATAAATACATCGACACTTCTCAATCCACAGACAAAGAGTAAACTGACCTGACCTGCAACGTCCAGACTAAAAGGAAACCATTCAAGTCCGGGCACTTTTTCGCTGTTTTGCTAACCCTACCCTGGCAATTGTTGGCATTTGTTTTCAACGAGGGGGGTGAGAAGGCAATCCCTAAGGGGGTTGATAACATTATATATCATATATATTTCACTGTGCATATTTGTGTAGTCTTATCTGTCATCAACATGAGATTACGGATTATGGGGTGTGTCTGTGTCGTGGTGCCATCGAGACAAGATTTGGGACACCGGGTTGGAGGCTCTGATTTTACAAGGTTGGTTTTCTGCCAAGGGATGCCAGGTAGAAGGCAAAGAGCCTCCACAAGTCATTTTACCATCACGATTACTCCAAGGCTGTTAAATTGAAGTACAAATCTTGTATAGTTCCTCTTCAAATCAGCAAAGAAACAAGACTCGCCAGGTTTTTGCTGCTTTTCTGGTTCAAATGGTTCAAACATGGTTGTGTTGATGTCTGAACAAACCTTTAAGCCCCACAAGTGTCCGTCTGGCTCCTGATATTGCCGGACTAAAGTGCCTTACCTGGATTCCCTCGTGCACAGCGGCACAATCCCTACTTTACTTCCATTAGCACTCGCCCACACATTGATCACTCCTTCCTTCCCTGACATCACCGTTTCTCTGCAGAGGGCTGAAAGGCTTTCACGCTCTAACACCAGATTTCCTCGCTCCTCCTCCGCTTTTATTCTGTCACACCTTTGCCACTCTGCCCTCAAAGTATCACTCTGTATAAAAAGCGTCATTAACCTCTGTCAACATCTGGTCTTTTTCACTGCATAATCCCCCTCTCTTCACTGAGTCATTGTGCTTCCGTCGCTGCTTTAAATTCACTTTGTTCAAAAGGGGACCTCGTTCTGTTCGGAGTCTAACAACTGAGTACTAATGATGTCTTTTCTTCCAGAGAGATTTTGGCCTCTCGCTCTTGTTGGATCACAGACCCCAGAGAGCGGCTTCCACCCACCTGGATGTCCTTTAGCGCATTCAATTTCCACACTGTGATTATGACGAACCCGCCTGTTCGGCGTTGCTCAATCGCGCTGTCAACCTGAGCTCCTCCGCTGTAACGACGTGATTGTCGTTTGGATGATTGTGGTGATTAAGCAACACCTACCCGGGTTAGAGACAGTGTTATTCCATGTTTTTTCTGAACTTTAAAAGATTTAACCAAGAGCCAGAGCTGTGTGTTGTCATAGAAACATCACATACTGTGGTGAAAAAGTCAACCTGCACGTTGCTTGAGGTGAAGGAAAAAGAAAAAACTATAGGTAAAGAGAGTGAAAGAAAGTCTGAGCTGCCGATACAGACTAAAGACAAGGTCTCAGGTGTGGGCCTCTAGTTCAACAAGGGCTCTACAGACACGTTTTAGTTTTTTTTTTCACAACCCATTAGCACCTGTTCCCAAGCTGAAAATCTGTGCATATATCATGCAGCACCATCCTGATTCTTTGATGCTGTTTATTTTCAGCTCTGCAGATATTTGTTGAATCACAGGACTTCTTAAAGGGAGATAGCGATGTGGAAGGCAAGTGGAACAAATCTCTATTGCCCTGATTGACAATGAAGAGCATCTGCAGGAATCCTGAGTGTCCAAAATCCTTGAACTCCGTAGATGTGCATTGCTTTCCATTCAGTCTGATAATGTGTTCAAATCAAAACAAGAACACTTTATGTTAACCCCGTCATATTGAACGGAGAAACTGCAGTTCATTATAGAAAAACATACAAGTCTAACAGTATCTTCTCCTTTATGCTGAAGTGAACACAACGCAGTACAACCAGCTGAGGAGCGGCTGCACTGTGGTTGTGTCGAGGGGGTTTTAGGCTCCACATTTTTCATGATAAACAGATTGACGCCGTTTCTCCTGAGCCTCTTTCTTAGCCTGAGAGAGAGAGAGAGAAAAAAAAAAAAGCTGTTGCTGTAGCTGCAATTACCAAAATGACTCCAGTGATGCAATCGCTGATTTCATCCATCGGGCATGACAGAGAGAAAAAAAAAAAACATACTGTAGGGAGGGGAGGCGACGAAGGAGAGAGACAAAACAAGGATTTTGCCAGCAGTGTCCCTGGAGGGCTCAGCTGCTCTCGAGTGCTGCTGGCAGCTTTTCACCTCTGCTGTTGGTGAACAATGTGTGGCCCAAGTAACGGCTGGATTATTTACACACTCCTCGTAGTGTCCCAAAAGGAAACTTGAGCAAACTCAATAAGTGTTGATATAAACAGAGGAGGAGGCCCGAGGCAGCTTTTAACACATCGGGTCATAATTAGGAGAAACCTTTTGGGATATCATTTACTGTCCGCTGTGTGACTGATTACTTTACTGCCCTATATAAATGGATTGGTTGTGTGGCGTTTACCACATTTACTCAATGGTTCTCATTGTGGTAGATTGGTTGCACACTTCGCAAGTGGGGGAGTTGGTGCGTTGGTAGTAAGGTCATGTTCTAGTATTATAATTATGACATTAAATTACTGTCTTATTGCTTATTTATTGAGTCCATTCATGAACCACTTTGGCTGAGGTCCTGGGTCCAGACTCTTCAATAAGTCCCAGTCTTTTTCACCTAGATTTTCCAGTCTCCTTGTGGTTCAGGTCACAGAAAGACAGACGGGTCGCCACTGATTGATCAAACTCTGTGAGCAGTAAACACTGTCGACAGTTGACTTGATTGTCTACGACTCTTCAGATGCTCGGGCGCCATCAGTCAGACACTTCAGTTGCACACACACACACTCATACGATGACTTTCACATTGGCTTTGTTGCTGGCACACTTTTAAAATAAGATCCTTTTTCATCTTCGAAGCCTGAGATTAGACATTTTATGTTTAACCTAACAGTAAGCTTTGTTTGGTACAACAAAAACCACATCATTATTTTATGTTTTTTCTTTGAAATTGCAAAGATCATCATTCACACAAATCCTAGTATCTGCCAAAATAATCATTACATCTCAGGGCCAAGTCAAACTGAGTCTTTTTTGAACATGCCAACATGTAAATCATCAAATTTGTGAGTCAAGTCCACACCTCTGGGTGCAACCTTCTCCTTGTAATCAAAAACCAACCAGCTCTCTGTTCTTTCATCTTTCACATCAGTTCATGTTAAAATGATGATGTATTACCAGTGTCTGAAGAAACTCGCACTCATTTGCCGAGTTCTAAACATTTAGTTCTGGTGGAAATGAGGGCTGGATTGAAATTTGAATAATTCAGTATTTATTCACAAAATCCCTGCTCAGTCTTTTCACACTCTCCTGTGGATGTGTGAAGCACAACGAGATCTGGTCACATGAGTGTAGGTGCCGTCGACACTCTGCCGCTTGTTTTTGTCCAAGTAATGAGGTTCAATCTGACCCACTGCCCTTTCCTGCCTGTCAAACCATCTCTGAGGAAATTCCCATCTTGTACACACTTATGTACCAGACCAGCGTCTCAAGTCGATCCAGAAATGACCCTCATTTCCTCATGACCAACACACAAATTTGAGGTTCAGATGTCAACGCCATAAAGAATAATGACCTCCTGATTCCCACTTAGAGAGACACAGAAGGAGAGACAGGTCTGCGTTTCCAAAGAGCCACGGAGCTTCAGAGGGAAAGACAGGGACTGACCTCGTCCCATCGCAGCGAGCGGATTGGTTTATTAAGGCAGAAGAGAGTGCCGCTGCAAAGACGGCGTCTCTAGATTGGAGCACCCAGCCTCTGTCTGAGAGACAAAGAAGCCCTAATTAAAGCAGGCAGCCTGTCTCTCAAGTGGCAGGCCAATGTGGCTAAATGAGGATTGAGAGTAAAGCCCATAGGGAATAGTCCAATTTATCCCCATGTTTCCAAGAGACAGGGAGAGACGCTACTCGACACCAATCAAAAGGCGTGTAGAGAGGGTCTTGAGCTTTGAATAGAATAAGCAAGACAACCACAAAGGCCATACTGACATCTTACACTTCTCACCGTGCGATGCTTGAACTTCATTCCTTGGAGCATTGGCTCTTTCCAAACATATACAATGATCTCACATCCCGGCCTCCTCCTCCGCCGCCTCCTCCTCAACTAAAATCAAGCTGCTGAAGGTCAAAACCAAGAGGCACATAATCTGCAAAAGGCGGATCTCCAATCCAGAGGCAACATGGGAATATAGACAGGTGAAGAAAGAAAGACGGATCTTTTCTCTTCTTTAATGAAACAAAAGGCTTGACTAAAGAGAGAGAGGCCGAGCCACTAATCCACAGAAATCCATCCAGTGTTATTATTCTCCCAGAGAGGAGCTAATGCAGCTCATCAGTATTGATGAGCTGCCTCCTGTGGGCTATGATTGAGTGGGTGATAGCAGACAAATCAGCTTAGCACTGGCCAGTGCATTTCATCATCAAGCCGTTGGCCATCAACTGAAGCACTGGACCACCGAACATCTAAACATCAAGAGTGGGAAACAAGACGAGATCAATATGGTTGGAGGATGTGGTAAGCCGGTCTCATTGGTAAGGTTTTCTGTTTCTGCTGACACGACAAGTCGGAAATGCTGGGCAAGTTGACCATAAAATAATAATATCAAGACAAAACAATATAATCGAAAATGGATCCATTAACAAGTGCAGGTAACGTAGATTCATCCACATTAATATGAGACTTTTAGAACCAAAAGCAAACTTCTCGGGTCTCTTTAATGCAGTGCTTCAGTTGATTTAAATGCCTCAACATGACTGAATCTAAATGCACAAAGCCGTGATCACTGAGTTTGATGTCGCAGCTGACAAAGAACCACCTGGGGTTTTCATCTGAACGTCAAACACTGAGGCGGCAGGAAATTCCCATCGGCACCGTGAGTACACTCTCAAAATCAGTGCCATGAAGTTCCTTGTGAGTCCTGAGATGATCCTCGGCTCCTCAGAGGAACACGTGATCGACGCAGAGTTCGAAGTTCAGCGCCGTGAAGAATAATGCCCTCCTGATTTCCGCTTACAGATAGGGCAGAGATAAGAGACAGTAAATGAGGGACAGGAGCCACGGAGCTTCAGTGGGACAGAAAGGGGACTGACCTCGTCCTCTCGCAGCAGTTTATTAGATCGGAGGACCCAGTCAGTCTGACAGACGAGGAAGCCCTAATTAAAGCAGGCGGCCTGTCTCTCAAGTGGCCGCCCAACCTGACTAAATGAGGATTTAAAGCCATCATTTAGAATAGATGGAATAGATCTTATTTCACAGCCTAGGTTTTCTTAAAAAGGACAGTCCTTTTTTTGGACAGTGTCCAAATCTGGCAAAACAAAAAAAAATCATTTGTAAAGAACATCCAACTTCAAACGCGGCTTAACATGACATTCGGGCTGTCACAGACGTTTCTAGATGTGGTTCAGGTAACAGTAAGACGCCACCGTCTTCACTATTCATGTGTTTATCTTCTACATAATTCATGCAGATGTTGTTCCCTGACTTCCTGTCCTGGATTCCTTCATTATTAATCTCCTCTTCATTATAAATACAGCCAGCAAGGAGCGAAATAACATCACAACAACAACTACCATTAAAAGCTTGGAATAATAAGCGTCGCCGTCTCTTGCCCCTTGATTGACTGATTGAGAAAATTAGGCAGGCGCAGATGAAAATCCCTCTTGCCAGGGACTGGGGAGTCCTCCGCTCCCGCTGACAGTTGCTCTATTACATGGCAGCCTGATTTCTGTTTTTCATGCTCCCTCGCCTCCTTCTAATGAGCTATTTTTAGCCCATCATGAGCAGCTGTGCATCGTTACAAGAAGAAAAAAAAAAAGAGTCCAGGGTGAACGATTACAGATTACACAAACATGTACATACGTCTCTGTCGCTGGGCTGTGATTAATTGCCACTGTTGCATTTCACACTCTAAATATGTCCACGGTGACATCCGGTAAAGTTAACGGTAGAAGGTAGATGAAGAGCCTGGAGTCCAGAGTCGGACGGTATGAATATTGATGATGCTTAATGCCAACACACCGGCCTGTCACCGCGGAGTCGTGTCTTTAAATGTCAAGGGGAAACAGGGAATGTTTTGGAGTATAAAGAAATCAAAACAGCACATTCCCCACAAATGTCAAGTGATCGAGGCAGCGGGTAATAACATGTACACCCAGGTATCTCGATAGTGTTATTTAAGAGGAGGTACTGAGTTTGTTTGGACGAGTGCAGCGTTTTAGGAGTGGTTGAGGTAAAGGAACCTCATGATCTTGCTGTACTTGAGGTCAGTTTGTATACTCATGTTGTGTTGAAGTAATCTAGGGAAAGGTTATGCATTTTCCTCCTATTGCAGTTGCATCATCTCAGTGTAGTTTCTCCTCACTAGGGTTTATTTGACACCCTAGTAGCTCAATAGAGAAGTTTGGACTTTGGCTTCGAGTGGCCTCCGAAGGGAGAAACCCTTTGACAATGAAGTGTGAAGTGTTAGAAGTAGAGATCTTACCCTACGTGGCAACACAGTAGGAACCACAACCTGTGTTGGGTTTTTTCATTCGGGTTTTGGAAACGCCGGCTCCAGAGGTTGCGTTACCTGTGGCGTGGGCTTTAATGATCTTTCTTCGTTTGATCAAAAGGAACGCAAGAAAAACAGAAGACGCCTTTGCCGCTTTTCATCTTGCACTACATTCGAAGTCTACACCTGGCCTCCCTGATTTAAGGGGTGGTTTTAAGGGTTAAAAGCACTTGCTCCTTGCTCTTAAAGGAATTGGGACACCCTACCCTTTCAAAGGAACATGCAAAACTGAGTGCCAAGGCCCAAATCAAGTGGATGTGGATACGTTAAAATGGGACAGGACCCTTTTCTTCCATTTTCTGACTGATCTAATAAAAATTTATAGCAGGTTTCAAGGTAAAAACTACTTCCTATCGGTCCCGTTATTCAGAGTCAGAGATCTGTGCTGCCTCAACGTTTAGGCTCATGCAACGATTAAACCTCCTAAAATCTGCTGTTTTCCCCACGACTGACCTTCATATCCCTCACAGAGAATTACACCCAGGGATCTCTTAATGAATGAATGATGCAAAAGTGGCGTAAAATATTAAGTCCAATTACCCCGCAGGGTTTTTTTGACAAGAGGCAGTCGGGGTCAGTGGTCACACTAAAAGTGGAGTGGAGTGAGAGAAATGAGACAAGACGATTACTAAGCGGTGACAGCGACACCCGGACGTTCTCTTAGGGGCTTTTTTTTTTTTTTTTTTTACTGAGTCATCGCTTGTGCTGGTGTGTCACTGGTGATGCAAGTCACGGGCCATATGGGTCAGCCGGGACCTGAGGGATGAGCCGCTGCTTGTGGTGGATACAATGACGGGACACACTCCAAAAAGCATGTCAACTGTACGCACAGCTGCTTTGTGTAATGTCTCTCTTCCCGTTTTTTTCAAATGCAGCTCCCTTTCCCTTGATCCCTCTCTTTCATGTCTGGTCTTAGCAGGGTGCTGTGTAAATGGCATGTTGAGCCCCTGACATCAGCGGCTGGTGCTGCACACACACACACACACACACACACACACACACCTCTGATGGAGCTCTTTATTTAGAAACACTCTGCATTTGTGTGTGTGCGTTAGGAGGGATTTAGGTATCACTCACCCACTCTCAATACAACGCACTGGGTCGAGTGGTCGGGTCATCGCCCCCGTTACCAACATTAAAGATATTAAAGGTTTATTTGAGAATGTGTGCGTCTATATATACACATACATGACTATAATTGTTTTAAATCCATTCATATTGTTGTTCATCATTCAAATAAATCTGGTTCACACGACACCGACAGCATCGTGCACTTGCGCTGTGATATAGCTAAACGTCTATCCCCCACATACTATATTTAGTTCTCCATCTCTTTTGTTTCCATGGGAAAGAGGAGTTCACTGTGAACTGCTGCTGGGGCCTCCAGTATTTTCCAGAAGCGCAAAAAAAAAAAAAAACTGACAGAATGGCTGGCTCCTGAACTGTAGCTAGCTTTTCCACAGCCTGGTGGGTTTGTCAAGTGATCATTTCCACTTGGCAGAGTCCAAGCATCCCTCGATCTGTGTCTAACCACTGCCCTAGTTTACCCTCCACGCAGGCCTGCCCTGTCAGTGAAGACATGCTTTCACTTCGCTACATCTGGGTAATGTTTCACGTCCGCGTTCTGGCAGCGAACCCGCTCTCTGGGCTTTTATTTTGAAAGGGCGGGGGATTAGATAGGTACAAGGAGACAAAAGACATGTCGTGCAGAGATGGGCTTTTTTAGTGACGAACATGAACACACGCACACTAGGGAACCATCAGTGGCTGTGGAGTTTGACTGTTGCAACCAATCCCCACATCCTGAGCACTGCAATAACATATTGTGGTCTTGTACACTGCTTTTTCTTTTTTCTTTTTTTTTGCAGTCACGAAAAGGTCAAAAAAGGAAACTTTGTCAACATCTGTTTTTATCTAGTGAGATAAAGTTCGTCTCACTTGAATTTTTTTATTTTATTCTAGGAAAATGGGATAGTCAAGCACACAGACCTACACACTCAGAAAATGGTACAGAGCTCAGATTTATATTGGGAATTTTCAAAATAAAAGCTCAATACTTGGTGTCTATGAATGAACCGACAGTTAAGGGTGGTCCATAAACATCATACATTACCTACGTGGTATCCAATGTTTCCCTCTATATCGCTCCCACCCTTTACAAAAAATAATTAAGCTGCACGTCACAATGTAAAAATAAAAGCCGTCCTCAAGTATAGCCGCAATTACACTTCCAAAATTATTCCAAGAGTTGGCATAATTGCTTCTGCACAGTCCAAAATAAACATTTACTTGGCCTCGGTGTTTGTTCCCTCCATCACTCCAAGTTTGCAGAGAACACATTGTCTTGCTTCCTTCTTATTCCTCATGAAAGAGTATTATGTGTACTCGGTGTTTGCCATATTGTCATTTACCAATTCCCTTGAGGATTAAACTACAATTCATTGAGTAGTTTCCATAGATGGCTCAGCCCTCTGTTGAGATCAGATCAGAACTAGTCGCTCCACTTAACTGAGCTGCAATGATGCCACTCCCTCACTTATTAATCCAGTAATTGGACATGAGATACAACTTGAACACATTTGTGATGTTGGTAAAGCTAAGTTAAACTGGGCTAAAGCTAGCGATGCAAACTAGTCCCCTTCTCAACTTTCTTTTGGATTTTAATCTTCAAATCCCAAAACATAACAGGCTGAATTAACGGCTTGAAAAAGACTGGAGTGTAAACACAGTAATGTCTATTTAAACACAATGTGGATGTCGTCAGCGCGTCTGACTGCGGTCCCTCTTCAGTTTTTGTGTGGCATCTTTTCTCGTCTTTTTAAAAAACCACATCTTCTCCATTTACCTTTTTTTTTTTCGTGGTGCAGCTGTCGGTGCTGCGAGGAAACCCCCCCTGCTTCCCCCCACCGTGAGATCCCACATCTGCTGCCATTTACCATCACTGTGCTTTTTCAAGCCCATCTCCTTTTGTTTGTGTGTTAGTATGCTGGCGGACCATTAGCGCCTTGTGTTGGGATCAATCAGCGACACCACAGCCAGACAGCGGGAGCTCGCTGCCCACGCTGCCACAGATAATGATGGAGAGAGAGTATACAAAAAAAAAGGTGAGGGGAGGAGAACAGAAGAAAGCTCAGGCCTCTGTTTCACTGAACAGACGCTAAACAAACCTGGAATAAAGAAAAGAGAGGCATCGGGAAGAGCAAATAGCCCGAGAGTTTTCCTTCAATGGCGCTGCGTTTCCGTAAAAAAAGAAAAAAAAGCCGGCTCTGTGAATCATGTGCAGCTCATCAGAGATCAGAGGCTGAGGCTGATATCAGAGAGTGAGTGAGTCACAAAGGGAGCCCGTTGGCCTCCTTCATGCTGCTGTTGCTGCTGCCACTTTGATAAGCAGAGTCACACACAAAAAAAAGTGAAAGTTTGAAAAACAAAAGTGAATTCAAAGCCAGATGTGGTGAGCATCAGAAAACCCGAACGCCACCTGCTACTACAGACATGACGAGGCAAAGGATGGAGGAGGCCTGAGAAAACTGGTGCAGCCAGAGAGAGAGGAGGAAGTGGGTTTAAAGGGTGACATGGCTAAAAAAAAAAAAGAAAAAAGCAGGAAGCATTTGAAGCAAAGATACTGTCCGTCACATCGCTCGTGTACTCACCCCTGGCCGACAGCTTCTTGGTGTTGATGATTTTGGCAGCGTACTCCTGTCCTGTGGAGATCTTCATGCACCGCCTCACCACAGAGAAAGCCCCCCTACACAACAGGAAACACTAGCATCAGTAAAACCCCCATGACTTTTGTATTGTGGAAAACCCAATGAACACATCTAGAGAAAAAAATTTGTTAATATAATACAAGGACGATGAGTTTATTCAGTTTGGCAGCTGTCAGTGGATCCAGTCTCTGAGCTGCAGCGATGCAGTTAAAGACTCTTTAAGCAGCGTTTTGACAAACTGTCTGTCCTGACACTGAGCTGAAGAGTGGAAATGACAGTTCAACTAAACAAATGCGACCAAGCCCGGGTCCATGAGGCAGCTGCAGAGTCAAAATGCTGAATTGAACAGAAAAATAGCTGCTAGGAAAGACTTGCGGTTCATTATCTGCATTGCTTTCACCACATCGTCTCCCCAAAGGTCTCGGTTTCTGACGACAACACAAACCTGGAGTTTTTTCAAACTAAAACCAAACAAGATTTCTCAAAATCTTTCCTTTTCGGAGCTGGA
The DNA here is from genome assembly GCA_030347415.2 of Decapterus maruadsi. NCBI lineage: Eukaryota > Metazoa > Chordata > Actinopteri > Carangiformes > Carangidae > Decapterus > Decapterus maruadsi. Next base: position 7,598,903 of record CM064898.1, read on the forward strand.
AAACTCTGGATGAGAGCGTACCGGGGGCAAAAACACTAAAAAAACAAAGCATAAGAGATGTGTTTTCAACTGGAAATGTAGCAGCAGCAGTGTGGAGCAGCCTGGAGGTGCACTTAAGAGCTTCATCAGCTCAGTTGACTTGGTTCAGCTGCCTCACAACTGGAGATACATGGATCTAAGACGATGAGCACGGCTGAAACACTCACTCTGAGCATGCTCTATTTCCATTTTAGCATGAATCCCTGGGTATTGTTGCTCATTTTATCCATACGTCACATTTGGAGTGATGCTTTTATCATCATCATCCATGTTGCAGAGCTATTACAGCTATCAAAACCATTGCAAGACTTATACAATAACAACTAAAGACCAAAAAGATCTTCCTCATGGCTGAACAATGTATGAATTTAGCAACAATGCACTGGATGATTGGATTCACCGCAGACAGACGCTCCCACCTACTCATTCTGCAGCTCTCACCATATGAATGCGTTCTTTAATAAGCTATTCAAACGATGCATTTAAGGACTGAGATGTCTGTCTGCATGAGAGAGTCTGTGTAAAGCACTGCTCTCTCTGTAAACCCAATCAACAGGACAGATTATTACGATCAGTGTGACACAGCCCTGCCCTCAGTGCTCACCTCGCACTCCTGCAGCCGCTTTACAAAGGGTCTGAGACAGACACACCCTTCTATATGAAGCAGAAACACCAGGAATTTTAGTTCTGTTAATTGCACTGATGCAGTTGAGGGTTTAATTCCCAGGTAAGGCCTTTCTGGGAGTTTAAACGCCCCGTGTGGGTTCTCTGCAGGTTCCTCCCACAGTCTAAACACGTGTCATGCACACTAGGTTAACAGATGACCTGGTGTGAGGTTGTTCTAGCAACCAGTCCAGGATGAACCCCGCCCTGACCCGATGTCAGCAGGGATCGGCTCCGGATAAGGGGTTTAGAGGATGAATGGATGGACGGATGATAGGACAAATCCAGCCCTTCAACCCTGGATGGACAACTGCTATAGATGGTTGATGGATGGGTGAAGTGCTGTAGTCTTTCTATTAATATCTCAGTACCTACACTCTAAAAAGTAACTCAGAGCATCTTTTAACACCACTTGATTTAATACATGGATGCAAGTTAAAAATTGTAATTACTTAATTTAAATAAACCTTCTAAGTTCCACACTTAATTTTTTTAAGTTGTGATCAAATAATATTGTTGGTAATTGCATCAAAATAATTTTATATGTCAATGCAACTCAAATTTCATTCTTGGCGCATTTTAAACAAAATTCAAGTTGTTGCAACTTAAAAACCTGGCTTCATAACTTAATTTTAATAAACACTGATTTCACAATTTTAAGTTCCTTCTCCTACCCACACAACCTGGACTAATTGTGAGTGAGACGGTGTGTGAGGAGGCTGAAGACTCTTGATGAAAACAGCCTTTCCCGGTGAGTAAAACATTTTTCTGATAGTTCTACTGAAGGGTTTACATTTGTTCAAGTAGCCGAATTTTCAGTAACAGAGAGAGCATTGTTATTGTATTGCATGTAGTTTGTTACATTAGCTACATTAGTTACATGTAGCTAATATTACATTAGCTGGTGGTTACCCACTAATCATATACGTTTTGTAACGTTATTGTTTTTAAAGATGGGTTTTGAGTGCAAACTATGTAAAAATAAAAATTGTTTGTTAAAGTTTCTGTTACATTTATACTCACATACACTCACTCACTCAAGATTTTTTTTTAAAAGTAATTTTGTCCTCATTAATGCTAATGGATATTCTGTGGCTAATCATGTGCTCCATGCTCAACAGATAAATGATGAGTTTAAAAGAATAACCACGGTAAACCTGGAGACGACTTTCATGGCCAAACTGGACCAGTGCACCCAGAAACTAATGGATGTGGTTTCATCAAGAGGAGGAGCTTCAGGAGCAAGGATCAGGAAGATTAAGGATATGCTTATTGAGGTATGGTAATTATTTAGAATTTGCCTCTTTTTTTTGTAGATTGTAGGCCTACCCATTTGAATACTTTATGACACCTGATACTATCACCACCCTTTTTTCATATAGCACAATACAATTGATATGCGGAGAGGAAGCCATCCAGTGCCTGGTTGTATACCTTGGAGAGAAAGAAGATGATTTGTTCAAAGAGTTTGGGGTAAGTAATGCAATAATATGAGAGAGAAATAAGTCCTAAGCATAAGGGGAAATTAGGGGAAATTTTAATCTCAGACTCACAGTCTGTTTGACTCTTGGATAACATTAAACTGGAATTTCCCTTTAAGTACAATGTACTTCATACCACATTAGCATGGTAAATTTTAATAAAAATTGAAGGTCACGGACGACAATAATTCCCCTTTTTTTGCTTTACAAGGACAATGAAGAGTTCAAGACCAGCTTGGAAAATCATGTGATGAAAATTGCCATCGTTGGAGACAGGTCAACCCCTGAATCAGATCACTGGATGACAACAATTGTCGTGGAAGGAACCAAATGTTTGGTTGAGAAGGACATTCCAAGGTCCTGTGCCTTGTTGATGGGCATAATTTATGCCCTCAACATCAGCTACTGCAAGAAACTTAAATACACTTTTGAAGTTTTTCAAAAGTTGTTCCTTGGCCTGGATGGGCTGAGATGCAGTGCTAAAGTCATGGGTCTGAAAAACACTATTTTGTAAAAATCTCAGGTCCATCTATTTCAGAACACCGTCACATTTTCTTCAGATGACATTGCTTTTTATTTAACTGAAGAAACAACCAAAAACTTAAAATGCTTCTCTGTCATGGTAGTTAATGTTATGCTGTTCAATCTTGTTGTGACAGAGGACAGAACAAAGGTCTTGTTTAAAGCCATTGGTCCATTTTAGCCCAAAGAGAATATTTTAATGTAAGTGTTTTTGAAATGAATGATGTGGGCTTAGCTACTTGTGACGATTATACTTGTGTTGCTCTGCACTTTAAAGTCACTTTCAAAGTTCCATGGCTACTACTTGGCTTTTGCAGGAGACAGCACTTTTGAAGGTTGTTACACTTATTTAAGGTGTTATTTTACATATTTTAGTGAATGTGACGATTATAGGTCTTATTGTGTTACTATGCAGCTGTTAGTCTCTTGGCTTTTGCTGTATGTTTCTATGGAGACAGATTTTGGGTGTTCTGACTTATTACTTACTGTAACACATAAGGAATTAATGCTTTTGTCACTGAGGAGCAGTTGACCTTTTTGCAATGCAAAGTGTATTTCAAAATAATAAAAAAGTTAAATGCAAAAATAGTCATTGAACTGTCTTTTGAAAGAAAATCTAATTGGAACAACATATTTTTTTATATTGGTGCTACTTAAAAAGTTGTGTGCATTATTATTGTGATTAATTAGACAACAAATAAAAATACTTTAAAATAATATACTAAAACCAGTTGGAGTAACTTAATTTTTTATCAATTATCAACTTAAAAACTTGTCTTTGGGCTAACAGTCATTAAGTAAGCAGAACTTAATAAAATCTTTGACTGAAAAGGAAAAGCTAATTCACCCAAAGTAATATAGTTTGTTGGTTCAATGTAATTTCAAATTAAGTTGCCACAACTAAGAAAGGTGAATGGAAACTGTTGCGTTGATTTTTTTTGTTGAGTCTAAACATTTCTTTTTAGAGTGTATACTACCTACCTAACTAGTCTATGTCAGTGGTTCTCAAAGTGGGGCCCGGGGACCCCCAGGGGTCCTTGAGAGGAGTCAAGGGGGTCCCCAACTTTTTCTCAAAATTTTACCTTTTTCCCGCAGAAATATTAGGCTACATTTTTTCCAGAGATTTCTTGAGATGTTTCCAAATATTCATGCCATTGGCAGTAATTGACTAAAAAATTGATTTTGTCCAATGGGGGGTTCATGGTCTAATTTGTGTCAGTCTAGGGGTCCTTGATGTAAAAACATTTGAGAACCACTGGTCTATGTCATTGGTTCCCAAGCTTTTTAAAGCAATGGAACCCCATGCATATTTTCTAGCAAGCCCAGCCCCCCCCCTCCTACCCCTCACCACAACCCAGGTGTGAGGTGGCAAAAAACCAATTTGACAGAAATAGCCTGTTTAATTGAATCATCACCAAAGCCATTAAAACTGATTTGAATCAAAATATGACCAATTTCCCATTTAAACATAGTATAGGATTGGGGAAAAATGCTAATGAGCTAAGCTTCTGCTGTTTAGATATTAATGATGGCACTACTTTGAAAAAAAGTATAAATGTCTGTAAAAGTCAATTAAATGATATTCAATCATTTTAAGTAGCTACCCCTCGCGATTACACCAAGTACCACCAGGGGTCCGAGTCCTACAACAATTTAGACTACACCACTGCAAATACTTCTATACATGACTGATTTCTAAAACCCAACAAACTGTCCTGACTGCTGCCAGAGATGATAAATCACTCGACTGTCAAACAAAACAACTAAATTAAAACATTCGGTTTGGTTGCAAATAAACAAAATACAGCCACGGTCTGTGATTGTGTGTTGTTTTTGAGCTCAAAATCAGAGGCTTCATTGCCACAGGGTGGGGTAAACCTCGAGGGACTCAAGAGGCTCCACAAGGCCTCGCCAAGCCTCTGCTAGTCAGCTGGGACTGACTCCAGCACCCATAAGACCCTGCACTGGATCAGCTGCACTGACAATGGAGGGATTGAAAGATTACACTTCAATAGATCTAATGGCTCTCTTATCAGTTATCTGAAATCCCATTAAACCACAATCCAGAGTGGTGCAGATTAGTTGGTATTTAGCCGCTATGATCAATTATTTATGAATGTCAGATTAATATCTAACTATATTTTAATGGTGTCTGAAAATGCAACACAGAAACACGAAGAAGGAGGCGTTTGAGCGCGTGAACCACAAAACAACCCCACTGAGGAATTTTAACCTTTCCCTGTTTGCACAAAAGGGGCGTGACCCTCTCTCCTCTCAGAACAGAAACCAAATCACTGGGTAGAGTGAGTCCCTGAACACACCGTGGTTTACACACGTTCAACAGCCGAGCCAAGCCGAGCTGAGCGTCACTCCAAATTCCTCACAAATGTCTCCTGCCTGTTTTTACTCGCCTGGCCTGAAGCCAGAGGGACGTGTCTGTCCGCTGGAGCATGACTCCCACCCACTGCTGCTGGTTCCATGTTTTCCACATTTACTGATGCTCCTGAATGCGCTCCTGAATGCAACTTTAAAAATGTTGCAGAAGCTTCACCTGGCTTTTCACCCCCCGAAAAAAACAAGTATTCAGCTCGTGCGGCACCGACAAATACAAGCGAATTTATTAGTTTGCGTTAAATTTACATGAAAGCAAAGTCTGTAAATCCCTGTTCATGTTTGTTCGTTATTTCTGTTTGTTTTCGCTTCTGCTCTTTGAAGATAAAGACGGGAGAAAAGTGGCCAAACCCTAAATGAAAAGATTTTTTGAATGAGCACCTGAACCTATCAAGGTAGGGACAGGTAGGCGGCGTCTCGCGCACGGTGGTTTTGATCAATTAGCTAAAAGAAAATGAGTTTAAACTTCATTTCAACCACACATTTCGAATAAAAGTGCATTGAACAGGTGGGTAACTTACTTCCCCAGCTCCTCGTACAGCTGGTACTCATCCGTGAACCTGGTGCAGGTCGTTGAAGCCATGTTTAAAAGGTGGGCAGGGGAGACCGACGCGGGAACCTGAACGCCTCAGCTGCGGTAAATACTCTCCACTAAATCCTTTCTTTCCCCACCTCCGTGTCCCAAACTGCCACTTTTGTCGCTTCTGAAGTCGAGGAGGAGAAATTTAAAACAAAATAATAATAAAATTAAATTTAAAAAACAAACAGCAAACGGTGTGAATGATACGGAAACGAGCCGTGAAAGCTGTATCGGCCCCCGCCCGGCACCTGTTCGCAGACCCCGTGCAGTCCTGGACCTGACAGGGACGTCGCGACCTGCTGTTGTGTCGGTCTCTACACTGATACTTGGATTAGTTCATCGCAGTCAAGCTAGATGTAACATGGAGTGTCACACATCCGGTGGTCACATTTCAAAATAAAATCCTCGTTGACAGGAAGTTTAATAGGCCTTATTGTATTTGGGACATTTTGTAGGGTGGATATTAACCATCTTGTTAACATTTTTTGTCCTGCTTTGTTTATAAATCCAGGCATATTTACAGTTATTGTTGAATATTTCATGCAATTTATTATTTGCTCTTTCAATATTTGTCTTTTTGCTCATAAAGTACGTTTTTAAAGCTGCCAATATGTAAGAATTAATGTCAGTAATTCAAATAGGAAGAAACTATTTGATAGAAAAGTGAATAAATACATGTTTTGATGTTATTATCAGTTAAGTCTAATAATATTTTTGCTGTTTTTACCTTAATTTGAAGCACAGACCGTATTTGAATCTGCTACTTCACTTAAAAGTTATTATCTGATCAACTTTGCACCTTATTTTTTGATACAGTGTTGAGGCTGATGATGAGTCCATACATAGTTCAACTTGATAAACCGTTTTAATTTGAAGGTGAAATACCCCAACATCCGGTTTCGTTTCTATAGACGGTGTTTGACTTGACGAAGGTGGATTTCCTCTGAACGCTTCCTCGTCAGAAAAGCTGCACGAGGGCGCCATCTAGCGACACGTGGTCGACCCGCCCATCAACCCTCTGCTGTGCGGAGAGGAACTGAGAGTCGTACCCTTTCCTCCTAACCCACTCACCCCCACCCCCCAGACCACATTTCCATAAACAGAAGGCCTGACAGTGACCACAGACTTCTGTCTTTAGTTGTGTTAACTTCATCTACACCATTACAGTAAAGTACAGTAAGTAATGTGATCTAAATGAGAGGGGAAATTGTGTAACTGAGATTTTTTTTTCTCTCATCCGCAGTAATAAGGGAACAGGCGACCACACTGTTTTGGGAACCTGTTGCTTTAAATAGCAAAATGATGCCAGTTAAGGGCTGGAACAACATGCAATGGCATGACATAAATTGCATTTTTGTTTTTGGCCATGTTTTCATGCCGTAGTGATGTGTCTGTAAATGACATCAACATATATCATTTGTCACTATACAACACAATGGTAATGTGTATGCAACCCTATAGAAGGCAGACCAAGGTTTAACCTGTAAATTGCTACAATATCATTTGATAAAAACACTTTTATAGAATTGCTCATTGCAAATCTGTTCAATCAAGATCGTGTCTTCAACTAGTACTCGGTCTAATTGTGTCAGCTGTCCTCATAAAGTTGGCTGCCTCCACATGAGGGAAATCCGACGCTACGGTGGCTTCCCCTCAGGCTGGATCCGATGACTCACGCCGCGCTGAGAGTGTCCAAATGTTAATAACGCTGCATCACTAGAGGACCGTACCCTTTCCTGATCCTGGACCTGCCCGTCGGCTCCGTCCTGTCCTGGAAAACACTCACTCATCATCGCACCAACCAGTACTCCGGGGCCAGTCTGTGAGAGGCCCTTTTTGTACAAGAGTTTTGAATGATGTCATGATTTTTCTTCTAGAGCTCTTGGCTGTTTTTGTCTTCCTGAAACTTTCTAATGCACAACTATAGTGTTGTGGTAGCCGAGACCAGTCTTGGTTTCATACATTTTCAAAGTCTTGGTCTTGGGTCAGACTTGAAGCCAACTCCAAACATCAGTGTCTGAAGACGGCATCGTCACCAGTACTGGCTTTGGCCAAAGGTGTCTCATGTCCACCCTGTCAACCTCATGGCCTTCACCGTCTCACCTGAAGAGCAGCGGTTGTGTCTGGATTGTGCTTCTGTGCACTTACATGGATTAAAGCGAGGGATTTCAGGCGGAGCTGACAGCTGTTCATCTCCTGGGCTAATCCATGGAAAGGGAAAACCTGTCACCAAGCAATGCCTCTTGAAACAGGATGAAGGAGGAGACTCAGGCTTTGGCCTTTGAGCAGGATTGCAATTTTCAATTTCAGAAATATCATATAATACACATTCAAGACGCCGTATGGAATACAAACACTCGGGTACCTGAGTAAATGTACTTCACTTTACTTACTTTCCACCACCAGACGTGAATGTCCTTGATCTGACGGACTACTTTCTGGGGAACTCACTTACTGGGTCAGTAATTAGCAGGAAGCTCCTGGCTAATCAAAGTATTTAGGCCGTGGTGTATCCAAAACTGGTAAGTTTTTTAATAACTTTGGGAAAACACTGAAGCAGCTCAGCAGAGCAAAATAAACTTCATATTAAAAAAAAAAAAAAAAGAATGTAAGAAAGAAAAAAACAATTTAAAAAAGAAACCCTTAGGAAATCCTGACTCTTTTCCGCCACAGAACCAGTTCAGGATGAAATTAGAGCCAGGTTCACCTTGCACGCTTGCTGTTAACTGGATCTCTATTAATCCCCAATTAGCCCATAATCTCTTCTAATCCACCTGCGAGGAAGTGCTGCTGTAAAACACACCACTGGAGCAGAGTGTGGTGGCTTCATCTGAACTCTCTATTTTTGTCCTTTATGTTGATTTTTTTTTCTTTCTTGTGCATCAGTTTGTTAGTGTTTTTGGTTGAAATTGTTGTTATATCAGATTATTCTATATCACGTTGTACTCTTCATACACTGTCGTTTAGTCATTGATGTTTGCACTGCATGGATAAAACACATGATGCAACTTCAAACAGCGCTTTTGATGATGTTTCCCACACAAATAAGCAGATTATTAAGTTATAACTGACTGCTCTTGTGTGTAGAGGATGTCTCACCGTCACACTGCAGCTGTGTGTCTGCGTGGCTGAGCATCACGCACAAATGCACATACAGTAATGAATAAATAAATGTGGTTGGAGGATAAAAAACCATGATGTTTCTGTACCTGTATCATCAGCACCGTCACCACAAACATTTATTTTTAGATTGAAAAGAAGCGGCGGCTCCTGAACGTGGCACTAGTTGTCCTCCGCTGCCATCTAGTGGTCAGACAGCAGCATAGAAAACCCACAGCCTCCTGTTCTGATATGTGGGAGTTTCCTTTGGGACCAAAGACCCCGGTAAATCTGACTGACCTCAATTTTAGAAATGCATAAACTTGGTGTTTATGAATCTCCAAGGCTGGATTGAAACAGACCCTTGGGACTGAGGTGTCAGTCAGTTTGTGATGATTTCTTCAGGTGCAAATGGGTCTGGTAATAAGGATGCAGCATTACGGTCATGTAAACGATATGAGTCACTATGGGTCCTATATTTCTATTCATCTATTCCTATATTATACTATATTATTTCCATACTGAACAGAAGGGATATTTAAAACCATAAACTTTTCTGAGTTCATGCATACATTTCATTTTGTTGATTGGATTAGAGAAATGGTGTTGGGATTAGCTTTAGAAAAATAGGTATAAACCTATACAGTACACAGGTTGGAGTATAAATATGACAAAACCATCAGGATCTTGCCTTTTTTCTGACCCCTTGTCTTTATTTACTATTTTTTCTCTCTTTCTTTCTCTTTGACCGTCGTCCTGGTCTTCTCAATGCCCAGAGTGCGATTGTTGGGTCTCTTTTTATTTGTATTTGTGTATATTGGTTTCCTTTTTTTGGTCTGTGTGGTCTTTTTTGGTCTTGGTTTGTGTTTGTGGGGATGCCACCTGGATGATGGCTTGGGGTTCAGAACTTTTGTAAGAAATGCTTAACCAATGATAACAATGTTTTTGAAAAATGATAAAGTTGTTTTAAAAAAATAAGAAAAACTCATCCACTAAAACAGCTTGAACATTATACAATATAATGAACTAGGATACTTTACAGTGAGTGGGTTGATGGACAGTTTTGTGAAGACATCTGCTGGGATGGTTTCCTGCGTGTGACGGGTAGAGGGAGCTATTTCTCCACTTGAGGCTCGTTGCTGCTGCACAAGGTGGAGAAATCCATGCATCCATCCATTCATCTACTGGCTGTACCACTTCAGAGGCCTGGAGCCAATCCCAGCTGATCTAGGGAAAGGGTGTGGTGCGCCGATCAGAAGTCAATCAGAGAAGACGACCTCACACACTCACATTCACATTCATTCCTGTCTACAGCTGCCAACTAACCCAGTGTGAATGCGTTTGGACTGTGGGAAAAAGCTGCAGAACCTGGACAGAACCCACGCCGGCACAGGGAGAACATGGAAACTCCACCTAGGAATTGAACCCAGAACCTCCTTTCTGTGAAGCAACCACTGCTCCACCGCGCCACACCAAAGAAAAGAATAAAAAAAGTTGGAAAAATCCCCAAAACACTTCCACTATGAGGAGCAGTCAGTTAACTACACGCTTGCACTTCGCGACCACTGACGTGAGGTCATCACCATCATGATGTCATTAGTGACTGTTCACAACTAAAGGCCTGTACAGTGTTAGATTGTGTTGTGTGCTGCACCATAAAACCACTTTATAGAACCAAACCAAACTTAAAGAGCAAAACAAATGAGTTCACAGAAAAAATTTGGTTTATATACATATTGTTTTTGCAGTTTACGGTGAAAAAAAGTAAAAAAGCAATCGAGTGTATAACTATTAAGCATTGGATGGAACCACACTTTATTTTGCTCTGCACTCTGAGTGCATTATAAAACATTTGGTTTTCCCCAGACAACAGTTATTGACAACGGCGCTGCCAAAATCTGCCATTTAAAAACCAATAACATTACCCCCGTAAAAGCCAGATGTTGTTGGAAACATACAATCGGACTAAACAAGAATCATCGTTTCCACTTTTATAACGTGGACTATATCCATTCCCATCAATCATTCGTTTAGATTAAAGTGTCCCAAATGTGGATTTAACTCATGTAGAAGGAGAGATGATTATCTGCAGGAGAATAAAACACAATCAGACCAGTATGACTGCACACACACCTACCCCGCTCCTCAGGGACGGAGTAAATCAAAAAGGTCGTTGTGAGGCTCAAGTCATGACATCATGAAACCAAAGTCCAGCCTGCTGTCCCACCTTCCATTGCCTCTGATTTCCCCTCACACACCCTGGCATGTGACGAGCACAGAGAGCTTTAAAGTCTGGTAGCTGAAATCCATCCAGTCTTTTTTTGTTTTTTTCTCCATTATTGGCAGAGAGGAAGAAGACGAAGAAGAAGAAGGAAGAGGTCTGTGAAGGACTGGGGTTTCTGCCAGCGCGATGAACAGCTGAGCAGGCCGGTGTAACGCCAGATGGGAAGAATCAGGAAGAGCCTCCCCGACCTCTCTGCACATACAGTGAAGGCCTCTGGAGCCCTGATCCTCCTCCTCCTCCTCACTTCTGCACTTCTTTCATTGTCTTCAGCCTCCGTTGTGTCTCAAACTCACAAAGCAAACACAGAATCCAAGACATCTGAGCAAATTCAGTCCAAAAAAAGAAAGAAAGAAAACTGCAACATCACATTGACATAAGTTTTTCGGGCCTCCGTTTAGTTCCTCTCGGTTATGACATCACAGCTTTGCACAGCTGGATTCTGGGGATTTCCTATATGACTCTTCTCTTCTTCTCTGCAGATCTTCTCAGGCTCTGTCAGGTTGGACAGGGATCTGTGAACAGACATTTTTCAGGTTTCTCCACAGTTGTTCCATCAATGGAGGGAAAAAGAGTGCATCATGGGAAACCCCCACAGCTGTGTGGGTCTACAGCAGCATAACTAATGGAGGGACTTAAACCTTATCAAAGAGGATTCAAGCTATTTATCTGTTTATTATTATTATCATTACCATTAGCTATTTTTAAAATTAGATTTTCTCCAATCTATTGCTCTCTCTTTCATTTTACAATTTGCAAAATAAGAATAGTCAATAGTCTGGTACTTCAAACCATATAATAAGGCAAGGCAAGTTTATTTGTATAGTCAATTTTTACAAACAGTTTGTCTCACAGGGCTTTACACAGCATCACACAACATCCTCTGCCCTTAGACCCTCACATCCACTGAGGAAAAACTCCCAAGAAAATCCGTAACAGGAAAAAATAAATAAATAAAAAAGCTTTCTTCCCTCCAGTGTATCTGTCTTCTGACCCCAAGCTGGGAGCTGAAGGTGGAGCTGAAGCTCTGGAAGAACTTAAATACTGAACTTAGACTTACTGTAGTTTATAATAAAGAAAGACATGAAAATCTAACTTTATATAAAATTGGACTTTGACATTTCTTTAAAAATTAAAAAATCATCATTACAGGGTACTGGGTTCTGACTAATGGCAAGAAAATGAATATGAATGCTTTTAGAAGAAGGCTGCAACATCACAAAATGAAGTGAATGCACAGTACATTTAAACTGAGTACATTACAGCCAATTAAGACTGAAAACAGTCCGTCAGTCTCATATTTTCTCATCATGAACTCTCGGGTCCTGTCGTGTTTTGAACTTTTTCAAACCCAACCCTCTGCTCCGAGGCCTGTGTGTGTGTCACATCCAGTTGAAGTTGACGTACCACAGCTGGACCCTCACCTCCTCCTCACCCTGCTTCTAACTGTAGGTCACGTCACCAGAGCGAGATTGATTGATGCGTAAACGCTTGTAACCCTTTCTATACACAGCATACAATTAGAAAAAAGACACAAGAGAGGCGCGTGCACACAACTCAGGCACCGACACGTGTCTGCGTCGTACGTATTGTATAAAGAAGAACCAAACAGGGATGTGATTGTGTGAAGATAAATAACGAGGAGATGAACAAGGACACACATAGTGATGAGTGCTAGATGGCAGAAGAGACGTCAGAGGTGGAACTAGTACCAAGAAGACGTCAGGCCCCCGGAGGCTGAATACCAACGAGAGATGGACGACACTGTGTTTGTGTTAAAGAGCGAGGCCTTTTCTTACAACTCAGCAACCAAACCTCACAGGTCTGGACTTGAGCAAGAAACCTTTTGAGGACCTCTGGTGAGAAAAGCAGAGAAGAAGAGAAAGAGAGGATGAAAAGAGCATTACACGGATAATGACGAGAGGAAACGGTCTGCAGGGGAAATGAGGAGACAGGATGAATACCTGGGAAAACACCCAGCGCGATTAATACGAGAGTGAGAAGAAGAAATGTGGAGATATTAAAGGGAGTGGTCCCGGAGAAGAGCAAAAACTGGGCCATATGTCATATTAAACTGGATGGGTGCTTGCTGAAAGCTGAGAGAAGTTCCAGTTGTGCATGGGTGAAATTGCTCATTACAGGAAATCTCCATGTCTGGAGAGAGACTACCAGCCAAGAGGGACCAGAGATTTACTGCTGTTTTCTCTCAGACACCTGAACGTTTTGGGTTTTTTTTTTTCTTCTTTTCTTGGGCTCCAATAAATGTCAAAGCTGCTGCAGCTCACATGGAGTGGACCTGTAATAATCACCATGCAGAAGGAAGCTGACGCATCATCCGTGCAGTTCTGGCACATTTTCGAGGCCACTTCCCAGGCAAGGACTTCCTATGACATCACTAGAAAACATGACAGCAGCTGTTTCATTTGCTTGTGTATCACTTGAAAAAAAAAAAAAAATCTTGACTACCTCTTAGAGAAGGAATGCCCCGCTTCGGCCAAGTCGCCGGAGTGCACAGCCCTGCAGAGTGTAATACTGTAAGTGGATACATCTCAAGTGTTAAATGTGCTCTGGCATTCTGGGGAGGCGTTCACAAGATATTACATATACTTTGCATTAATTCTGATACTTCTGGACACCAGCCCATTGATATTTCTTTGCTTTTCCATTACTTTACTGTAGGAGAGATACTTCAAGGGCTCAAATCTGGCTGAGTCATCTTTCACATGTAGCTCTTGGCAGCGAGGCCGTTGGCTCTTTCCACTTGGCCATAGGATTTGTCGACTTTTGTGCCAAATTTTGCACCTTCACTAGAACTTAAACTATGTTTCACACAGAGCGGCGACTGAAAGAAAAGCACAATTCCCATCATTCACTCTGGTGAAACTCTTCTTTGATCCGTCAGCTTTATTTTTTCCTATCGTTCCCTATAAGCACTAATGGGCATTGTTAATGTGAGGCGGCAGGATGAGGGAGCTTGATGTATTGCCTTGCAGATCAGTTACAGGGGGGGTGTGGGGAGGGGTTGCCCTTAGTTTTTCCCATAAGGCCGATGTGAATGCCCATAACTGAAAGCAAATGTGAATTCCCAGAGAATCCAGGGTTTAACTGTTCTTGTGGCCCATGGGAGAGGAAATTCAGCACGATGCAATGAAATAAGAATCTGATGTATAATTCTCAGCTGTAGCTCATAGCGGGGCACGGCTCGCGTTTTACAGCCAAGGGTATGGCCGAGCTTCCGCAGGTAAATTCTGGTTCCCGTGGGTACAATCTGGCTTGTAGGCGCAAAAAGAAAAACCTGTGCGAGTACAACCCAAGTGGACCTCACCTGCCTTGGGATTTTATAGGGGTAAAGATGGAGCCACCCCATTCATATCAGCACAAGCTGTTAACACAAAATGCCACTGTAAAAGTTGAGTCAGTGCCTGAAAGATCTGAGGTCATAACTTGGCGCTGAGTGCTGAGCGCTAAGCGCTAAGCGTTGTGGTGGAGGGATCCAAGTTAGCGTGGATGGGAGGGAAGTTCTCCGCAGCCTGACACCCTTTCCACAGGAAAGCCCCTCGATCTCTCTGGAGCTCCCGTTGTTTAATGCGTCTGTAACACGTTTTGAGGTTTCACATTGAGCTGCAGCCGCCGACTGACATTTACTCTGGAAAACTGCTTAGTTTGCTAATTAAAGAGACAAACAACCTAGGGAGTCAAATAAAAAACAAAAACAGAACATGCTGCAAAGGCAACCATAAATCTTGCCGTTGCGAGTACTTAGAAGTCATTTAGTGTCATTATTATAGCTAATTGGCCTGTAAAGTACAACAACAGTAAAACTCAGGAGCAGTTCAAGGACTGTTTTCACGGATGCCAAGCAACAGTCACATGGAAAATACAGTGTCAAAAATGATAAATTATGTTCACTCGCATATCTCTTGTTCAGCACCATGACTGATGAAGCCAGACTACAAGAAAAGCAATTAAGCCTTTATCACCACTCGTATACCACTTGAGTATATTTTCCATGCATAAATGTACTTCGTGGCCACGTGTCAGCTTCTACAACTGAGATATTCCAGCTTTTCCACTTACAAGGGCACTTACTGTCATCAGAATAAAAGAAATCTGGCTGTAGTAAAAATCAAAGCAGGCAGAGTTTGCCAAGATTGCAAAAGACCAACGTGATTTGTTTCTTGGTATTTTATTTTGTTAGTTGGGGTCTTTATTTTGTTAGTTTATCTTACATTCAGGTTGGCCTGGTGCCGGACCAGACCTCAACTAAAGAGAGAAAGAGGAAACTCTATCATTCTTTAATTCAGACAGACTGTGCTTATTAAACCAAAAGTACAACAACTCACACATCACATCACATCACATCACGTAAATCTGTTACCACAAAAACTGTATCGATGCAAAAACACCATACAACTATGTTTTTCTTTTATTTCTCTGTCACCAAAATTTATGGCAACCGTCTATGTAAAATTTATTTGCTACTCTAAGTGAAACATAAATCTACAGAACAATCCAAAAGGTGACAACAGTTCAAGCATGCAACACGATCTAGAAAAATAAACATTCTCTAAATGCCATAACATTAACAGGAGGTCTTTGCTTTGTTTGGGCACAACAGTAGTGTTTGAGTGAGTGGATATCTTCCTCGTCTGCTTGAGGCATCTCAAAAGGTTCATTCGTGTCTTTCATCAAGAATAAACTGGAGTCAAACTGAAACTAAGTGAAGTTGTGGTTGTTGAGTCTGTAAAGGACGATCCTGAAACAGGAAGTGTCAATCCCTGAGAAAAGGCAACGTAAGTCTTTCACAAATGGGGTAAACTATTCTACCCTCCGTTTCAGTTTTCTGTTCTTGGACTTCTTTTTCCACCGTCTTTTTCCAAGATAGTTGTTGAACAAGTTATTGTATCTTTCCTCCTCCTCCTGCGCCTCCCTCTCATCTTTGTACCAGGGTCCCCACACGCCCCCGTTGTACTGAGGGTTAGACCGCAAGTCCTTGGCCGGGTAGCGCACCGGCACTGCGGTCTTGTTGTACTGCGCTAGCCGCATTAGCATCTTCTTCACTATGTGTGGGTAGCGCTGGGACAAGTCCACCCTCTCGTAAGGGTCGGCTGTGATGTTGAAAAGCCAAATGGATTTACCGCGATCCCAACGAATTCGCTCATTGTGCCAGCGGTTGGTTAGCCGCTGGTAGGAAAAGGTCTGTGGGGGCACCCAGTCACTGTAGCCGGGAACACCGGTCAGGAGCTTCCAGTGGCCAACCCGGAGAGCAGCCTGGATGGCCGTGTTCCACAAACCATAACCAGCCTTCCATGAGCCATTCTTGGCTTTGATGTAGATTGGGTCGATGTTATGCAGAATGTCCTGACGAGGCGAAGGGCGGCCTTCACTGATGGCCTCCCAAACATCGTACCCATCCAGATTTAGATCTTCGTCTAAAGTCCCTTCACCCAGTGTCACCAGTGTGGGGAACCAGTCAGTGATGTGGACCAAAGATCGACACTTAGTCCCCTTGTTCACCAACAAGGGACTGTGGACGAAGCCAACGGCCCTGATGCCTCCCTCCCAATAGGTGGCCTTGCTCCCTCTCAGGGGCCAGTTGCTTCCACCAGCCAATGGTTGGCCCCCATTATCTGAGGAGTACACTATAACTGAGTTGTCGTAGTAACCATACCTTTTTAGTGCTAACGTGAGGTTGCGGATGGCTTCATCCAGGCAGGACACCATGGCGGCGTATTTACGACGATGCGAGTTTGGAATGCCCTTGTAGCGCTCGAGGTAGTGGGCGGGAACCTGCAGCGGGGAATGAACTGCCTGATAGGCCAGGTAGAGGAACAAAGGTTTACGAGGGTTGTGATTGGCTAAAATGTTGATAGCCTTTCTTGTAAACATCAAAGTGGAGTACAAGCCGCGGTCCTGTTCCCAAGCCGCTTCTTCTCCTTCATACAAATCGTAACCACACATCCCGGGTCCCTCACATTTGTAGTGACTGTAGTAGTCGCCGCTTCCTAGCAGGGAGCCGAAGAAAGTGTCAAAGCCTCGCTGGGTGGGAAGACAACCACGCTTGTAGAAGCCCAGGTGCCACTTGCCCACCATGTGGGTGGCGTACCCTGCTTCCTTGAGCTTCTGGGGCAGGGTGACATTTTCCAAGGGCAGGCAGTTGGGCTGAGTAGCTCGGATGATGGAGTGCTGAAGGCCTGTGTGGATCTGATACCTACAAAATAAAAAGAGATATGATCAGTTTTGCAGAAATCTGGACCATCTGTGCTTTGATGAATGTTGAATAAACAAAAAAACCCTCAATTTTCCCTTAAACCATCTGCAGTACTTGTGCTCAGAAATGTCAATACACAAATCATATCTGGGAACTAGATCCTCCTGATAATTCAATTGTCCCTTCCCACCTGTTTGTTCCCAATATTTACAGGAGATTTATGTTTTTGTTTGTCATTCTATTTTGCTTAAGTTTTGCTTCTCTGTAAAAAAGTTAACAGATAACAGAGATGAAGGCCAATTTATTCAAATAAAATCAGCAGTCACTGGCTGTTGGATGGACTACGGCCAGTTAGAAACTGCTAACATCTTGCCTTATGGGGTTGTGCCAACGGATTACGATATTGTTGATCATTATAACAATAAATCACTCTCAAGACAATATTTGACTTATTTTCCCATTATTGCAGTAACTTATCATTTGTATAACTGAATTATGGTGAATTATGTCAACTTCACTTCATACCGCCTCAGTTTCATGGATGTTAACAACTCACAATCTTGTCTAGATACCATAATGGCACCTAGTGGTTTTAAAAAATACTCATATGCTTATGTACGACATTCAATAAAAACACTGTCAGGGTAAGTTTATAAAATAGAGGATTAAGATTTTACTTCCCTCAGACACTATAGGTAATAGGCTGTCTCGTTGCAGGGTGAATCTTTGTATTAGAAATTATACACTGACATATTAAATCCAACTGTATTTACAATGGATCTCATCCAAAGCAAACACATTTCAGCGGAGTGCTTATAGGCTGGCAGAGTTATGCTCAGTTGACATCAAACGGTGCGGTGAAATACGCTGGATGGCAAATGGTGTTTGAAGGCAGGAGGCCTGGAGCAAAAACATAAGACCTGTCACTCAAGGCCAAAGAGGAAGCAGTGCCATGCCCTGAAGCTAATGATGCTGTGACAGCCATTCTTGGCAGAAAACTGACAAGTGAAGGATATACGCTAAATGTTAATTAGAGAGCTGTGGTATATTTATATTAATTAAACCTAACCCGTATGGACAAAGTAGGAGGTAATTTTGACTATATTGCCTATCCATAAAATCATAGTAAAACCTATAAATAATGGTAGAACAGCCTGGACCAATAGCTCCATTGAAGGAGACCTCCCTGAGGAAATAACTTGTTGGATGTTTTATTTTCATTGCCCATGACTCAGCTGTCGTTTCATTTTGCTCAAGGTACAGTAAATCCACAAATTATCCTTGTATCTGCATCCCCTGCATATGCATCTCTTTATTATTGAAGTGTTTCCTTAGTTTCTTGGTTGCAATAATTTTGGTATAAAATAACACATGGTGGAGAACCTGATGATCTAGTGGCCTGTCTACAAAGCTCTGAAGATGACAGGGCCAGGGCAGCTGTTTCCCCCTTGCTTCATTCCTTAGGGCAAAGGTAAGCGATCCCAAAAACAAGTTAATTGCTCAATATGCTGAAGTATCTCTTTAAATCTGACGTAACTTGGTTTGGGTCTGTTGTACTGCTCTGGGTCCCAGTCTGTAAGTTTACTCTACAGCTTCCTCCATCGTGTGGTAGATCTGAATCTGAGTGTGAAGCTGTGAAATGACAGGATAAATTATTTTCTCTGCTCCTTTTGAAGTGGATGATGTGTAATTGGTGGTCCATTATACCGCTGCCAGACTCAGTGTTCTCCTTCTATTTGGATCGCATCTAATTATACTGTGTTTGGATCAGCTCTGAGTCTCGCAAAGTCGCAAAGTATGAACTGCGGGTTTACTGGTGTGACTTTAAAGCGGCCAAGCCAACTTCATCATTACCGAGAGTGTGACTGACTGTTTTTGGCCGACGTGAGGCCGCTCAGCTGGGAAGCATCTCCCACAAGACGCACGAGGAGCTCTGGCTTCGTTTCTGTCTGACTCCCCTCGTCTGCTTGCAGCGAAACAAAGACGCCCGAGAGACGGGAGGACTGATGCAACCGCATGTCTCGTCACCTTCTCCCCTCTCCCACAGCTCCTCCTCACCCTCTCCAGAGATAAGCTGCGTGAAGTCAGACTGTCACTCTAGAGGCAGAGGGAGTGAAAATAAGTGTCTGGTTTAGGTTTCCACAGAGGAGGATTGAGTTGGCCGAGAACCAGAAGGTTGGTCAAGACTAGTGGGACTCTGTTCCCCATGGAGAATGCAAAAGTGCCTCAAGGTTTACACCACCATGTGCGGCGCCAATGAATTCTCCGATTTAGAACTAAAAAACAATGCGCCCAGACCATCTCCCCATAAAATCACAGACTGAAACTGCATTGTTGCTGTGTAACATCAGTTGGGGAGTGATAACAGGAAAGTGTAGATAAGTACAGGAGCACAGAAATGCCACATTAAAATATGCAGCGCCACAAAGACCCAGCAGACTGAGGCGTATGATTTGATTCAACCTGGTGGGTCTGAGGTCACGAGATAAGAGAGCTAAAGAGCTGGTGTTAGCGCCTGACTTAGACCAACGCTTTTTTTAGTTGGCTGTTGTAATTAAAGTTTAAAACTACAATTCCAAGTTGTTTGCACAGTAAACTATGGCTTAAGGTTACCCTGTTTATACATATAACATTTCAGATGATCATGCAGTAGCTTACGCCCCAGTCGCCACACCAACTTTGGTCTGACCTCTAGACTGGCTCGTGCCCGAGGGATTGGGGAGACAATAATTTCTTCTTTTAACAAAGATTTCATTCACTCTTTTAAGTATTTTCTGGTTCTCAGGACCTTCAAAGGATTTGGCTCCTCAGGAGAAGTAATAAAGCACAATTTTGAATTCGATACCTCAATCTGTTGTCGTTGAGCTCAGGTCAGTGAATACACAATGAGACCACACTGGTCATGGTGGGAGCCCACAGAGTCTTGGTTTCATATGGCAATGAGAAGAATTTCTTGTCTCCTGTTGGTCTGAAACCCAACTATGATCATGCACTCATGGGGACAGAAGAGGTTTTGTTGGTCTGTCATTAGGTGATGAGATCTGAATTCAATAAGTAAAGGATGAGAGAGGGAAGATGAGTCGACAGGCCTGGTATGACTTTAGAAAAAAAAAAAAGGCAACATTTTATTGAGAAGAAATTCACACAATACATAATTACCTCTGAGAAGAGCGAGTACTCATAAAACTGTGTTTTCTATAATCACTCCAGAGTTGTATCTCAATTTAGACTTGCCGGTAAGTGTCTATAAAATGCCCCTTGGATGAAATACGCCCCATTATCTACAATCTCGTTTATATAAGGATTATTTTTCCACTCTGGCTCCTCATTTATTTTTTATTTGTTAAGACTCTTCTGCATCACTTTCAACACAGCGGTGGGACTGACAGAAAAAGGCCTTGAAAGTGCATAAGAACAGCAGAAATGAAGACCAGATACGTGTGCAGATTTGTCGGGCCCGTGTATATGTATGTTTCAGGTTCGACCCCTGCTCCTTCACGGCTCCTGCAGGTTTTTTTGGTGCTCGCATACCAAAAGGTTACAGCCGTGTAATGAGACTGTCATTCTAAGTGCAGCCTGTGATCTCGCCACAGATCAATCAAAGCAGCCCGAGGCTTTGACTGAGAACGGCACGAGGTGGGACTCAAAGACTTTCAAAGTATCCCTGTGTTGTTTCTCTTTGACGTCCGAGGGGATTCGGGGTGAAATCTGGTCTTGAACTTGCAGGTTCAAGACCAGATGTTAAGGACAGTCCCTGGTCTGAAAGTAATGACGGCAATAACTGCTTCAGACTGGAGACCTTCCCTCCTTCCCAGCAGTTTCTCCACACGTCATGTCCAATGTGACGGATTTAAAGGATCTGTTAAAACCCAGTGAGGCATGTATGGGCGGCCGCGGCGCTGGGGGCCAAAGATCTGGGGTCAAGCAGAACGCTCAAGCCACACATGGGCAAACATACACTCCTCAAAAAAATGTGAATTTCTCCCATTAAATAATACCAATTGGTGTTGTATTTTATATTGTTGAAAAGCCTGATTAGTCACCTTTACAATGAGGTACAACTTTCTAAGGCTCGTGCATCTGTGGAATTAGCAACATAGATAAACCTGTCAGTAGCGCCCCAAAAAAGATGTGTAGAGAATGTATTTCCTTCACGTTTTGGACAGCGACTCCATCCCATATCTTATCACGCCCGAGGGTGGAGAGAATAACCAAGCTAACGCCGCTTTAATCACACTATCTCTCTGGTTTATTTACACAACTGCCGAGCCGCCAAGGCCAACAAATCCCACACGCCATTAAACTCCAATCATCAAGTCCCACAGTACAAGTCCACTGGCCACCGCTCCAGCCGTTGAGGTTGTGGAGGTTCCCGAGCAGACCTGTTCTCCAGGCCAGGGTCCCTCTCGTATATTTCTGCTCCATATCTTCCTCACATATGGTTCAAATAAGCAGCTGCGACTCAGCAGTCTGCATTTAATCAAAGTCAGCCCAGGAGCAGTTCATCTTACTTAGCTTTTCCCTTCTGCAAGCTCTTCATTTGCTCTCCTCGCTATCTCCGAACATCTCACGTCATTTGGACCTTTCCTAAGCCATCGGTTTTAGCTGCGCTTAGCAAAACATCTCCTATCAAGACTCACTTTTCCATAAAAATCCAAACTCCAACGTCTTTATTTGCCACCTCTAATCTCTGCTTTCTAAATTCGTCATTGCAAAAACATGATCCAGGGCCCTTAGTACAGACTGGTGTGGACAGATCTCTGAAACAACAGGAAAACGGTGAGTGAGAGGCTGAGCCGGGTTTGAGATAAGTGCGGACAGATGGGAAGTGTGAGAACAATTATGAGACTGAGATGTAGTGCATGGAGTGAAAATGAGCTCCTTTAAGCAAACAAACAATGCAGGTCTCCTTGCGGTCCAGACCAGATTCAGATTCTGGTCTAGAACACCAGAACACATTGGTTCAGGATGACGAGGAGGGTTTTCTGGAAGCCAGCCGCCGTCCTCGCTGCAGATCTGCTCCTCGTTGCCTCATTGTTTGTTGACAGATTGAGGATTGTAAGAGACCGAAATTAGATCTAATTAGATTTTCGTTGGTTGATAAGAGCAGTGAAGGGAGGGGGAGGAGGGACAATAAAGCAGTACAGTTATTTTTCTCAGTCGCTTTGGCTCAATTTCCAAAAGCATTTTTCAAAACATCTCTGAGCAATTAGTTTGTCATTCCCTCCCAGATTTCAGATTTTCTCAAGCATTTACAGTTTTTTCTCACTTGATTTTCCAAAAATGAGCCAAGACAATTGAAAAAAAAACTACAAGACCATCTTTATATTGTCCTTGCTAGAATTTTCTGGTATTGGCAGATGTGGGTCAATAAAAGACAAGTGGGCGTTTAGAGAGTCAGCTACTGTTTCTGAAAGGTGTGGTTCTAACGCTTTGAACCCTCCCGTCTGCACAGGAAAAGGCCTTTATGGCTCACAATCTCTGGGCTGAATCACATTTGCTTAATTAACAAAGGATCCCAAACAGTTTAAAAGCCTACAGAAGTACTTATCTGCCATGTCATGTGTGCATTCCTCAAACATGTCCAACTCATTTCAACGTTACGGGCCGCCTGCGGAACACTCTCCGCTCCCACCTTTGGCAATCCAGCCCCCACTCATAGATCAGGAAAGATCAGTGGGAGGCCTCCGTGGTTGAAGATCACAACAGCTCTGACTTTAAACCTCTAATCTCATCAGCGCAGCTTAAAGAAAATGCAGACAGGTTGAAATTTTTCTGATGCCACGAGTTTCCCAGGGGGCGAACGGTGTGGAAATCTCTTCTCAAGCTCCCGTTGCTGGAAAGGTTGGAGACCTTTGTTATGGTTCCAGCAGCAGCTGTACACAACTGCTGCTGCCCAGTCCTTTTTATCTTCGCTCTCTCTTTTTTTTTTTTTTACGTGGAGACTTTTTCTCCATATGGTTTGCTTCTGTCCAAAAGCTTGTCAACACACTGAAGTCTACATTATGTAACAATATGTCTGCAACCACAGCTCACAGCCCTTCCACAAATTACCAGTTCTATTTAACATGACAGTAAAAAACAAGAAAAGGAAAAAAAGATATCAGCTGCTAACGAGTTAATACTCGTAAAAAAAAGGCTCCATCCTTCGAAGGCTGCACCTCAAGACTGATGGCGTCACATAAAACGCAAGAGGGTGGTCTAGTTTCAAAGCTTCCTTGATCAGTTGTAATTTCCTTCATCTCCCAGGCAACAAAGGATCCAACGGGGTGGATGCTTTGTTTCCCCAAGCCTATCCCAAGATTTTCTAAGCGCACCACTGATGAGTCACTTTTCATACAGGGAATAAATCAAACAGCAGCCGAACAGTTTGGCCTTCACGGTCTATGTGGCCTTCGGAGGCTGAAGCCTTCGTAGACCGCATGGAGCATTGAGTGCAGGATATGATTCCTCACATAATGATTGATGATTAAGAAAATAAACATATTCTAGAAGACTTTTTTTTTTCATTAAATAAAAAGTGAATGTGCTTGTAGAACAGGGTTTTGATTTATACACTTAACATTATAATGAGTCAACATCAATCTGTTTTTACCTGAAAACTGAAAATCTGAGTTTTTTTTCATTCTCTGATATGAAAACATCAAATTTGTGCAAAGGGAGGGAAAGTTGGAGTTGAAGTCTTGATGAAATCCTACCACGCTGCACATCTCTCTCCTGCTGACAGCACCATCTGTTGCTGCCATAAGGATAAAGCATGGTGTTTAAATTTCACACGCTCATTAATATCAATGCGTTTCATTCCCTTCGCCTTCTTTTTTCTGCTTGAGGAAGCTCTTGATGTTACTCCTGATCTCAGGGTTCGTTGTGTCCGTACAACAGAAAGACTACCAGCCACTGCCACTTGTTGCCAGCACGTCATTTGGAAAGAAATAAGATTTTATTCTAAATGTCAAAAGTCTGAACAGCCATCCAAAATTCCTCTACTCGATCTTCTACTGTGTCTGCTGTTTGACGTGACAGGCCTCCAGCTGATGTTTTTAATGTGAATACACGGATGGTTGCCGTTCTTTCACTCAAACTCAACCACACACGCACTCCTCTGCAACCGTCCGTCCGCTCAGGAACACAAGCCTGGAAACATAATTGAATCTACACCTACGTTTCCACGTGGATGTTCACTGAGTTCTTTTGCTGCACTTTTCTCATTATTTTCTTGTATCCCTGCCAGAAAACATCGATGCCCAGCGAACCCTCCTCCTCCTCCTCCTCCTCCTCCTTCGTCTTTGTTAAGGAGCAGAACAGATGGTGGAGGCGATGGAGGAGAAGCCCCGCTGAGCTGCTTGTACAAAGGAAACTGCTTGATGCGAAACATTCTCTAAGTAAACTACAAAGCCAGACCACCACTGACCCCCGCGAGTCACCATACAGTACACGTGAACCAGCCTCGCCCTCTGAATATCTCTTTACAGCTTCCTGCTGCCCTCTGAAATGCTGAGTGGTTGCTAACAATGCCACTCCCTTTAATTGAAAACACTTAACCATTAGTCTTAACTCCACCCTTACTGTACCTATAAACTTTTTTATAGACAATATTTCTATGATGTTATGATTTATTGTTGAGTCAAGTATGATTTAAGACTCGATGGATTTTAGATATCTCCAACAAAAGTCCACAATGGGCTCTATGCACAGCTCCACTACTTCCTGAAATAAGCCAGCTCCTTTATTTCCTGTCTTACATTATTAGACCAACTGATTAATCGAGGTGTGCTTGACCATTGTTGTGAGGTCAAGCACACCTGTATTAATCAGTTTGTCCAATAATATAAGGCAGGAAATAAAGGAGCTGGCTTATTTCAGGAAGTAGTGGAGCTGTGCATAAAGCCCATTAGAGGCAAATCTGAGATCGAAATGAAAGCAAAACCAGACAGGTTGTGGTGAAAGAGCATGAAGTGTGACTCCTTATTGCCACGCAGTCATGTACTATGAACTCTTTATGACTTCAAGGCTGCCCAGTCACAAGTCATCAAGTTGTGTGGTATGAACTGTATCTGGCATGAAACCTTTGAGTCACATAGTGTGAGCTCAGCTTGGTTTCTGTATAGTCTTATCATAGGCTACATCCATCAAGTATTAGTAATATGCAGCTTTGGCCCTTCAAAGCCTTTCCAGCTTTGTGATCCAACATGTACAGTAAAAAAAAAGGGAGGAGTTGGCTTCAATTTATTGGTACAGTATCTGAACCGATATTGTAACCAATACTGACTGATTTGATGGAATCCGACCTCTAGTTCTCAGCTCTTGGAAATCTAAATTCATGTTATTAAATTTGCAGAGGGGAACTGAAAAAAAATAAAATTGGAATTGATGTCTTCCACTTGTTCCCTTTTCTCAAGAGGTTATTAGGCTACTTTATTTTGGATCTCTTAACCATTGCTCTTATACTCTTTCCTAGATACTTAAAAGAGCTCTTGCCAAGCTGCTACATAAAAAAAAACACAACCTTGACCCTCATGTGCTGAGCAAATAAAGACCAATTTACAACCTCCCTTTCCTAGATAAAATATTGGAAAAGGCCACTGGATGAGTTCCTATGTAAAAATAAAACACCATAAATTCCACTCTGGCTTTAGAAGTGGACACCTAAACATCCCTGTAAAAGATGATTAATGACATTATAGTGACTGCAGATAACAGAAATACCTCTAAACTGATAGGCCTCCTCCACTGCTCCATCTGGCATGGTACAATAAAACTGGCAGAAGATATTTTGAACGCCTTGGTGACCTTTGACGTCTTTATGGTGTTCCACAGGAGTCGATGCTCGGTCCCTTATTATTATATGCATGTGGTAAAATTACTGGTGATCGTAGTGTGAATTATCATTGTAATGCTGATGACACTCAGTTTTATGTGTCTGTGTATTAATTGAACCACATTATAAGATACACCGTTATCATCTCAGAAACACTGCCAGCCTTGGACCCTTTAACTGAAATATGCGAAGTCATGCCACTCTACTCCACATCAGTCCAGTTTTGGCATCATTACCTCCACACTCTGTTTCCACTGAGGTTGGATTTAAAAAGAAAATCTTTCACTTGTTTTTAAAGCTCCTAAAGCTTCAGCTCCTTCATACATCTCTGATGGCTTATCTGAGTTTGTTCCGATCCGTCCCCTCAGGTCAGCAGCACTGACTTGCTCCATGCTCATGTTCCAAAAATTGACTATAAAAACTTTAGTGAGGGAACCATTAGTTTTTATGAATCTAGAGTTTGAACACATTCCCACCACAGACAAAAAACCCTATTCTAATTGTTATAAATTAACATTACTTTACATTTTTACATTATGCACCTTACTTTCCCATTTTTTTACCCTTTAAACCTTAATGTTCTTTTGCTCTTACCTGTGTTTTTGAGCTGAAATTATATATAACAGGTGCTTTACCCTCCAGATTAAGTTCAATATTACAGTTTTATTGCACGAGCCCTTCACGAGACACTGTAATAAAACGCACTGTACCTGCCGGTCATGAGCTGGCTCCTGGAGGGGCTGCAGAGCGGCTGCACGTAGTAATTCTCCAGCTTGACTCCCTGCGCTGCCAGCCGGTCCAGTGTCGGGGTTTTGATCTCGGACCCGTGGTACCCAACATCCCGGAAGCCTTGGTCGTCCACCAGGATGAAGATGATGTGCGGCTGCGAGCTGGGCTTATCAAACTCATTCCCTCGGTTGAGCGACTCGGCGTTCCAGTTTTCCCACGACATCTGAATGCTCCACGTCTGAGAAATGATGAAGCTGAGGAGCAAACTCGCCGGGATCCACCAGATAACCATGGTTGAGACGGATTCACAGCCTCCGGCGGCGTGTCAGTGTCAGTGTCGGTCGGCGAGGTGGTGCGTGCAGGCAGAAGCGTGTTTCACATGTTCAGGGGGAACAGCAACACTTGGAAATCGGGTTCGCATCGTTTTACAGCTTCTTCCTCCAACCACAGTCCGTTTGGTGACAGCTTCGCGGTTTGTGCAGAAAAATCAGACATTGCGTTGACGGTGGATCCGCGTGGAAAGCAAACACATCCTGATTGTAAAGTTTTTCAAAAACTTTTTGTTGACACCAGCACATGGAGGTCTGTCACCACGTCTAGTCTATCACTCCTCCTCCACCAACCTCCTCCTCCTCCTCCTCCAACTCAGCCTGTGTGGTTGTGGCTGCTGTCAAAAAACGTTCAGAGTCCAAACCGACCCAGGAGCAGCTGGTGCAGCGGTTGGACCGGAGAGCTCCTCCATCCTGTCAGACTTGCAGGCAGCAGCACCGTGCTCCGCGGCTCGCACACACTGAGGACACACCGCTCTCCCCGGGTGTCTTCCTGAGGACTGTCCCTCCTCCCTCCTCCTCCTCTGCTGCTGCTGCAGCTCTCTCTCCACACACTGCACCCGTGTTGTGGTGCGTTCACGAACAACCCCCAAAAATTGAGACTTTGAGACTCGGCGGCACGTAGCTGTCAATGTGGTGGCAGGGCCGTTGCTAGGAATTCTGGGCCCCCTGAAAGAATACTAAAATGGGCCCCCTAACCCCCTGACTTTTCCACTTTCTTTTTCTTAGGCTACGTACGTATTATAATTTTTTATTTAGCCTAATTGTCTATGGATATTCTCATTCATCCAGGTCATCATTCTTTTCTGGGCGAATTGAATCATAGGCAACTGGAAGACGTTTCGCCACTTATCCAAGTCTTATGCAGAACTAGAAAATGCAAAATTCCTGAAAAATAAAATGCAAAGATGCTGAATTGTTTTGATGCTAATAATTCAGTCATACAAAGATGAGACTAGCTCTGGATTTTTATGCAGAACTAGATAATGCACCTTTCCTGAAACGGAGAAGTGATGAGGTGTGATTTAATCTCTTTATTTAATGTAAAGTTAAAGTCACATGTGGTGCAGCTGTTGTATAAAAAAAATGTGATGTAACATTTACTTCAAGGGACGTTCTGCAGAAATGTCCATTTTTGGAGTTGGGAAAATGTCTTAAATTTGATTTATTTTTCTGACATTTAGACCGCTTAACTATTTTACTCATAAATACACAGAAAGGACAGTTTAATGATAGTTTTCTTTGCCTTTTGCATTCTTTGTTTAAAAAAAACTTCATCCACCATCTTCTCATCACTTTTCTTTTTCTCCATAAATAAGGACTTTTATGCAACATTGCTTATCAGTCTCTTCAAAAACCTATGACCACGATCAGTATAATCATATTGTATGCAAGTAGCAGCTTTAAATGAAGTTCATCTGTACATCTGGAGTCATTCATCATCACTGGTGTTAACACCACTGACAATTTTCATGAAAAATGCATTTGACTAAATGGAGGCCACGGGGCATCAAAACACATGTTGCCAATCATGGTGTACTTTCTAAATAATTTTATTTAATCCATGTGTATTCCATTTTTAAGTCATTGCCTAAGAATAAAGCAAGTCATACCAGTTACTTTGAGTAAAATCTTTACATTAAATGATGAAAATGATTATGAAAATACGACAAAATAAAAGTTGCCAACATGACAGTTTGTACCTTACACTATACGACCTTCAGTATGATATAATAAATGTTCAATCTGGTCAGTGATCTTTTGCGTCAGCCATCTAAAAGTCTCTCCAGCTCCTCTGTTCCACAACATTGATCTGTTTTCATGGTGGCTCCCTGGCAAATTGTTTTTCTTTTCTGGATTTACACTCCTGAAACCAGGCATGTGATGTATATACGTTGGCCCCAGAGAAAAAGGCACGTCGATTACAAAAACAGAGCTGGGGATTTACAATTCATATCTTAGGCTACTTACAGTAAGAGATGAGTGATGCATGGAGCTGGTTGCATGGACCTCCAGATGTTCCAGTTGTTATTATAAAAGTTGTAGCAAATAGGGAAGCATCAAATAATGATTTAAAAGTGAATTGCATATTTTTCGTTAATAACATGTCATATCAGAAATCTACTTAATCCATCTATTACCCAGTGGAGACTTGGCGTAGATCTGGTGACTTGAGCTAAACTGAAAAGTTTTCAATATGAAAATTTCACTTTCTTTAAGTTGCAATTTAATTCAGTTGGACAGGTTGTACGCATTGTTTTTCATATGCTGGGCAATACTGCACCCCAAATTACCCCTAATGGCCGGTCCATCTGTGTAAACGTGAATGAAACATGTTGTATGTATCCCATCCCATATGTTACATTTTTTTCTTTACTTTTTGATCATGTGTTTATGTTTTACAAAGATTCATACGCTAACTCTTCCTTCATTCATGTAAAACACTGTGCCAATAGGAGAGGGCCAGATATCTGAGAGTGTGTTGTTGAGTCATTCGTCTTATATACATTTATTTTTCTCATGATTTGTCCGTCTGAAATTTGTTTGTCAATTTTTGTATCAAAATGTTCAGATGGCAGATGGTGAAAAATTTGTCCAAATTTTGACTTCAGTGACTATGGGGCGAAAGAATCAACCATAATCTGTGCCCAGAAACTGACACGTTGTGGGGCATCTTGTTTCTTAACCATCTTTGGTGTTTCACAGTTATTACTTATTACAGTTATAGACTATGGCAGTACAGCAGTTTAGTCTGTCCTGCTAATGAGCCCACACTTCTCCACTGTTAGCATATTTTTTACTACTGTAAGCATAAATGTTATGCTAGTTTGTTTATGCCATGGGCCTAAAAGCTCTTAAAGGTAATGTTGGCACCACTGCTTCATTGTGGAGCTGTGAGCATTTATTTATCCGGCCTCTCGCGCACAAACACATTAACAAGAAGCCGTGTCATTCAGGGTGGTTGTTGACCCACAGATGATGCTGTAACCGCCGTATTAGCATGATTCCACGCTACCGGATAAAGAGGCCTGCTGTGAGCCACTGAATCGGGCAGGAGGTGTCTAAGGAGCCTGTACAGTGTGTCTGTCAAAGACCCTCACAAGCTTCAAGGTCCTGGAAATGTACGCACGCGTATGAGTGTGTTCAGGTGTGCACAAACACACCGAGCAAAACCCACTGGTAGAGAAACCAATGTGGGTACATTTTCAGGATGAAGTTGACAGGCTGAAGCATCCAAAATAAACAGTGAGCGCAGGCGGCGAGTGTCTCCAGCGTGTCTGGGCGTGTTATCCGAGCAAGCATAAATGTATGAATCATTACAATGCACGTTGAAGAGGAGTCATTTCCAATCCTCTTGCTTTTTATGAGTGTAATAATGAGTCAAATCCGCCCTCAAACCCACAACAAGACCCTGACCTCAAGCTCCCTGATATCCTAACGGATCTGAGTGACCTCATCATCCTGAGTCTTTACTCATTGTCGTCGTCACCGCAGCTAACCATTGCGGAGCCTCGCTGGGACGCTGTGTGAGTGCATGCCATTGTACATAAAAATTCCACAGGCACTTGGATCCAACAAATGTTTCCAGGAAAGCCTTTGTTTTTTGTATGGTTGCATAAAACAGCGGGAAAGTGCCCACACAGACTGCTGCCAAAGCCCCCACTCTTCCCCCCTCGCTGCCCACACCCAGCACACATGAAAACTGGCAAAGACACGGGTAAGAGAGGTAATACTCTGCACAGCAAATGCCAGAGAGTTAAAATCCCAGAGTTTTGATGACGAGAGTACAAATTTTACTCTTTGGTGTCAAATGGGCACAAAGTACACTTCTCAGGTTGCACCATAATCTCTCTGTGGTGTTCATCAATGAATAGTGTTAGTGTAGAGTTATTGTGGTGTTTATTTTACAATGATGGACTCCCAGAGAGTCTATTTGCTTGATTGAGTCCCACCGGCCGCATCGAGAGTTAGGTTTCGATTTCGTCATCAGCTCTACAAGCCCTCTCATTGGTTGAATCCAGTCACATGTTCTGAGCTCTCCTGCAGGAGTGCAGCAACGGTCGTCTCGCTCTCCAGACTCCGACCCGACGGCAGGTAAGAAACTATAAAGTGAATACGGTAAATAATGTGAAATATCAACTATTTTAATCCTCAAAAGTAATTTACCGTAAATAACTAAAAACGCTAACGTTAATGGGTAAGCACGGTTTCAATTTAGTTTAGCTAACTTGCTATATCAGTTGTAAAGTCATTACAAATGTTTAATTTATCAGAACTGATATTGTGTTTGTAATTTTAGCTACGGTAAAGCAGGTTATTTGACAAAGAAAACACAGAATTGGTTTGTTGGCCGTTGGCAGTTAGCTAACCCCCCCTCCCCCTCCCTCTCCCTCCTGGGCTAGCCCCAAGCTAACGTTACTTCAAAGCTTCCGACTCCCGCCCGAAATTAGCTTCTAGTGGGTACATATGAGTGAGTAACTGTGCAAGATAGACACTTGCTAGCAGAGAATAGTCCGAGCAAATCGCTGAAGCGTCGTGCCCATACTCAGGCGTCGCCATCAACGGATGCCGCGAGCCACCATGATGAGAACGGAAGCTTAGCACGTGTCTGAGCAGAGGTCAGCACTGTGGCAGGTCCACACGAGGCTAGCCGTCCTCATCAAAGGCCTCTTGGCCCCTGTTGCCAGCGACGGCGGGGTATTTGTCCGACGGTCCAGCGACTGAATTGCTGTGTTAACACCAGGTTATTGCGGCGAGTTCATCCAAACCAGGCGGGGTTTTTTTGCTCGCTACTGAGACAGAGATTGTGTGAACGAGAGAGCTAAACTTTTAAAATGCGGCGACAGGTAGACGCAGCGCTGTAGAGGTAGGTTGACGTGGTTTGACGGCGTCCAGTTGCAGAAAAGAAATCAATCGTGGACAAATTTAGCCTGACTTTGCATTGTGTCCACTGACATTACACTAATTGTGTTGTAGATGTGGGAGGGCTGCAGCAATGCTGTTCAAAGTGCAATACAAAGGAAAGAAGAAGTACATCAAACTAAATGGAGCCTCACACGCGGACTTTCTCAAAGAGGGTAAGTTACATGTCATGTGAAGCCCTTTGAGACAAACTGTGGAAACGGGCTATACAAATAAAATTACCTTGCTAATGTCTCTGCTTTTTGTAGCCTAAACGAAAAAACTTAATTTTTCCCACTTTGTCCCATGTATGTGGTAGTAATTATTATGCATCCCAAGTTTCATTTAATTTTTTTTCTGTATTTAAAGCTAAAATGAAGTTCAGTATACCCACTGAAAAAGATATACATGTGCTGGACGACACTGGAACGGAGGTCGATGAAGAGGTCTTCAGTGACATTCTGGAGGAAAAAACCGACATCCTGTGGACCATTGTTGACACTTTTTCAGTCACTGGTGGTAAGTGGTCATTTGATCAAATTGTACTATGCAAGGTTATAGTGTGTCGTGTAACCATTGAAATGGACTTTACAACACGAAAAACTGAAACTGTGGGTCTATTAATGAAATCATTAGTAAAACATGTTTTAGAAAATGATGTTTCCTCTTTTCAGACTCTCCTGCATCTTCATGCACAGACACCTTGTCACTATCATCACGCTCATCAGAGAGTGATACTTCTCTGATGTCTCCAAAAAGACAGTACATGGATGACGTCTTTCTGACATCTCCCAAAAGACCATGCACTGATGATGGCATTCCAAAGTCCCAAAAAAGTCAGCATATTGACGACAGTTCTTCACAGGCCAAAGACGTGAGTTTTTTGTACATTCTTTTGCCATGCTCTAAATGTGTTTTTTGACATCAAAATCTTTAGTTTGGCTTATTTTTATTTCTTTTTAAGCTTGTCAAGAGGGTTCTGGAACAAAAGCCTGGAGGGGAGAAAATACTTAAAGAATATGCAACAAAAGGAGAGATGAAGGATCGAACACGCCGTGAACTTGTCAACATTGTTGTCGCTGATATGTTGGAAAAGTATGGGTAAGTCAAATGCTTCATGGTGCACGATTCAGTCAAGAGTATATTCATAGTATTTGAGATTAATGAGATTAATTAAAGGACAACAATGGCCAGTAAATCGTGGCCTTGGACCATGAAAATAGTAATGTCATGAAAATATCAATATTCTAAACTAATCATTACCCATCTGCAAGAGACACACAGCCTTGTCCATGCAACTTGTATATTGTTGAATAGTTTATTTGAGTTGACATGTCTAGTGTCTCCCTCTGTTGTAAATTTTCCCTGTTAATGCAACCTGTTGTTTACTCCCACAGAAGAGCTCCGCCAAAGGACAAAAGAACACAATATGCATTGGGGATTGTAACATTGTTCCCTTCTCTAAAAGATCCCTACTCGAAAAAGGGCTATGTAAGTATATATTTTAAAGATAAGTTAACCAACTTTTCAAATTACACTAAAAATATTGTTTCGTAGGAGCAATAGAGACAGATTTTTCTTGTGCAGGCAGCAAGGGGGGTCAATTACCATTCTTGAAAATGACAGTCAATTCAGTAATTCAGCACTGTGTTAAGCACACTATTTTGTTTCTAAATTTTGTTGATAAATGAATAATGTTTTGATGAATTTTCCATCTTATAGTTCCTTTCACTAGGTGTCTAATCATGCTTAAATTTTTTTCAACATTGTTTTCAGGAGCATTTCTATGATGCAGATAGTAACGAGGGCTACATTGCCTGGAAACTCAAAAACACGCAGCGAGAACTCAGCGGCGGCGGTAACAGTGGAGTTCGGAGAAGGAGCTCTCTAACTTCAGACAGCAGTGGACCGGAGTTGGAGAGGGAAGTGTCTAAAGAGCAACAGCTGGAGGGAGACCAGTGCTGTGAGGCCATATCTCTACTGAAACACAGCACAGACGAAGAACAGATCTTCATAAAAATGAGAGCAACCTTCCAACACAGACAAAACTTGATCCATGATCCTGAGCGATGCAGCACAGTGCTTACGGTTTTCCCCAGGTTCCTTGACACAAAAGGCCTTGTAAGTTCACATGAATTATGTTAATGTTTATTTTCTTTTCCCATCAATAACAGCTTTGTAAAGATGAAGATGGTAACTTCCTTCCATTGCTTCTACTCCTTTAGGTTCTACAAGACTTTGAGCTGTTGTTTGGAGCAGAGACTTCATCAAAATTCTTGGAGAAGTGGGCAACTCTCCTGAAGGCGAAAGTAATCGAGCAAGCCAAAAACCTCAGTCGGACACCCCAGCTGGACTATCTCATTCAGTCAGCAGACGAGATCCCTGATGAGGATGACGAGGTCCCAGGTAAGTGAGATAAATGAATTCCCTGTCTATATCTGCCCACCATTTTCAAATGTTGTCTTATTGTATTGACTATGACGTGGTTGTGCTGGTAGCACTTTTATTGACAAGAGCCTTATGAATGTTTATATTGATTTGTCAGATGCATCTCATGCTGAAATTAGTGTTTATCCTCCCCTCTTCTCAGGTTGGGATAGTGACATGGCCTCAATCCTCCTGCTGGTCTACCTCCTGCCACCATGTGGAAAGAAGGGAGCCGTGAAGATCAGTATCTGGGAAGCTGTGGATCGTGTAGTGAAGTTTCATAAGGTTAGTGTATTATCCAAAATCAAATTAATGTTTTGTCCAATTATAATTTCTCTTGATACGAAGGGACTTTCCCAAGTGGCTTTTCTCACATAGAGAGAGAGTCACAAGATGGGGTAGCATGACAACATACTGGATAAAGTAAATTTCAGTCAGCAAATATTGGGATCTAAGAATATAGTTAAGAGGGTTTACTTAATCTGTTGGCAATAAATATAAACACATTTTTATAATATTGTAAATAGCAATTAACAAATTCATTTACATTTCTCTTTTTTTTCCTTTTGAAGTGATTCTCCAACTGTGCTATCAGATTTCTGTCTGACTTGTCCATAAAAAAATGATGTATAGCGTATTTATACTTTTGATTGTTATCTTGCAGACAGGTCGCAGCCTTCAGGAGCACTCTGGACCAGCCCAGCGGAGACAGCCCTACATCCTGGCAGTTGGCATGACAAGAAACAACATTCATGAATACTACATTGCGATGGATGGTGAGCTCCTTCCTTGCAAGGCCAAGTCTTCTCTGTCAGCCTTTGATGAACTTTTCAAGACACATTATGTGTTTGGCATCTCCTATGACCAGGCCCTAAACAGCATGTACACATTTGTGCAAACCACCATCTACAATATTGATGTAGGGGTGTCTCATGAAACTCCCAGAGTAAAGGACCTTAGGGCAAAGCTCCTCAACTGAAGTTTTGATGTAAAAATGCTTTGTTTGCCAGTCCACTTTTGTCACCATCCAGCAGTTGATTCGTCATCTCAAACTTGACCAGAATGGATGCCGTCAGAGATTTTGCACTTTTTCAGGCTTCATTAAACATCTCCATTCTAAGCATAGTCCTGAAAGTCTAAAAACATCAGATTGCTGTGGCATACCACCGGGAATCAATTCCATTTAAAAGTATTAAAGGGATAGTTCACCCTAGAATGAAGTTTTGCTCATTATCTACTCACCCTCATGTCGACGAAGGGCTGGAAGAAGTTTCAGAGTTACAGGGGGTCTTGGCGTAGCAGTGCATTTCAATGTAATGGTTGCAAGTGGACACCAGAGGTCTTCGTAAAAAAAAACACACCCAAATACCTCCATGCTGCTCGTATGTATGACTTTTTTCTGCATCTCCGGGCTACAATACTAGACGGACATTACATACGAGCAGCATGGAGGTATTTGGATGTTTTTTGGTGAGTGTGTGTTTTGTTTTTGTTTTTAACGAAGACCACTGGTGTCTGCTTGCAACCGTTACATTGAAATGCACTGCTACGCCGAGACCCCCTGTAACTCAGAGAAGGGACGGAGGACTCTGAAACTTATTCCAGCCTTCAGTCGACATGAGGGTAGATAATGATAATGAGTGAAACTTCAATCTAGGGTGAACTATCACTTTAACTGTGGTCCAGTAAAAACTGTTCAGCTTAATTCTTTGGCAAATAGTGAAATAGTTACAGCAGGTTGACTTGGACTGTGAAGTTGATGTGATATCTTGGATCACTTGTTTTGGGACAGAGTATCGCCCAGGTCTTCCAGTTTGTTCAAACATAGAGGAGTATTTCCCAGTATTCAGTCAGACAAAAGACATTGTTGCATTTAATGGAGGCTATTTTCTTGTAGCAGAAGATTTTAAGACACTTAGTTTTGTTTAGCATTTTCTTTCTTTTCATGTCAGACAGGGAAATCCTGAAAATGTATCCATGCTGAAAGTTGATCCTGTGTTTGCTCCTTTTTTAAGCCATTTTATCTGCAAACAACATATGGTTTTGACAGATAATCAGTATGTGGTGCCTGTGCATGTTTTTGTATAAGAAATGTGTCACTAAAGTGGTAATATGGGTTTTTTTCAACTTTTTTTTTGTACCATGTCCATGTCTCCATAACTTAAGACATATTTTGTGTCCTTATAATTATTACCACAGATTCAAACAAGTATCTTAATGTTATTGGAGTTAACAGTAAACTTGTATTATAACAATAATAATAATAATAAAGATGTTATATTTTCTAGAAACTCTTGTGTGGACTACATTCCTGAAGTGTTAGTAATTAACCTCAAAAGTGTTGGGTGTGTACACCAGTCATAGAGTACATTCTCACTCTCAAAGTGCTAAATAATCAATCTGCAAAGTGCTCCAAATTACTTACTTCAGAGTATATATTTTACTCTCTGGGAGTTCTAGGTTTACACTTCAAGTGTTAAAAAAGCACCAAAGTAGTGTCTAAAAGCACCAGTGACAGAGTACAATTGCACACTTGGAGGGTTCAAGTCTAACTCTTTATTCTGAGTATATATTTTACACTGTTGTCGGTGTTCAGTGAACACCGAACTCTTGGACCTATATATACACCGAAACTGGAGTTAAATGAACTCCTATAGAGTACAATATACACTGGGAAATTTGCTGTGTGGCCTCTCTGTACATACCTGAGATCTATAAACTCTTTGTTGTAGGAAAGTATTAAGGTGGGCGGGTGGCGGGGGGATACTTAAGTTGCACATGGATAGCCTTATTAAATTCCAGACATAATTGTTTTTAAGGAATCTTCTTTCTGCAACATTGGTCTGTCTTAGGTTTCTGCAGCACTAAGACAAAGACTGTGCACTGAGGCAACTTTTCACTTCAAACAGCAGAGGAGCAGTGAGACACTTTGAATATTACCTCATTAGTTACGCCATGTGTTACTGCTTTACCAGTTCATACCATGGGATATTGTTGACTATGCACTGCTGAGATTACAGTAGCTTTTACAATGTGAAAATTGGCTATCACCATATAATTAAACAGAGACAATCATTTTGGATTAACTCAACACAGAGTGTACAAAAGTTTAACAATTGGAAAGAAACATTAAAAGGAGGTATAGCATTGTTCAGAGGAGATATTGTCTCGTAAATGCAGAAATGGAAGAAGTTCTGAAGCAACAATCACCAACACCTGAAAGAGGAGAACAAGAAAACTTAAGTTTATTAGCCCATAAAAGCATGAAATATGTGAGAAAGTCAAACTGATGAATATTTTAAAAATTCTTCTTGAAACATTGCTAAAGTTAATTACAAGGTACTTGTGATTGTGGAAAGTTGTTGGATTGTTAAAGGGGAACTACGCAAGTTCACTTTTTCTCTGTTTTGTTTTTTTCTCTCTCTCTACAGACCTCCCCCTACAGTTTTGCAGTGCATATCATTCAATGTCAGAAAAACTCACCACCAACCCTCCTCGGCCTTGTGCATTTGTTTTCAACGGAGGCGGCCAGAAGGCAATCCGTGGAGCGATGTCTACCGAGGTGGGTAACATTAACAAGAGACTACGGTTTACCTGCATGTTTTTGTCATAGTGCTGTAAAGCAGTCTATGTGCAAGTCATAATTAGCTGTTTAATTAAGGGGGAAAAAATCTTGCATAATTCCTCTTTAAGTTTATTAGCACCCGCAAGTTGTTGCTGAAACATTACTAAGACACTCATGAATGTGGAAAGTTGTTGGATTGTTAAAAGGTAATTTTTAGAAAGTAGCTGGATCAGGTGGCAATTGCTACCGTTACAAAATGCAATTATCTGAACTTTGAACTTTGAACTGTTTCCACAAATGTGTCAGAAATAGTTTTGGAAATGGAAAAAAGAACGCAGAATTGAAAGTTCAGTTCAACTTAATCTGTTTTGTCAAGAGCTACGTGCTTCCTTCTGTCTGTGCGCTACAACTCTTTGTGCCAACTATTAACTGCAGCAACATTTCCACTCCATCAAAAAAAACTTCCTCTAGTGTAAAGCCTGTTACCCCTGTGACTGCTTTGGCTTCTGTACTCTGTCAACATTTCCATACACTCCTCAGGTCTAAAACTGAGCCAGCGGTGGACTGACCCCACAGTGCAAGAAGAGTCTGTGGATGGGTGTTAGATGGAGAAAATAGATTATCCACATGATGTATAGCACTTACTCTGTTGTTGTTGCAGTATCTGGGGTATGGTACAGAATCCCTCGGCATATAGATAGCTCCAGATCAACAGATAGCACGGGAATGTTAGCAATGTTGGAACTGATTACAGGGTTTCAAATACCTTCAACATGCTTTTATCATTACCTACAAATTAGCGGTTATCTGAACTCAATTCCACATCGTAAAAAATTGGCTGAATAATATGATAATGTAAAGGAACAACTCTTAATATGAAAGTGATGACTAAACAATAGCTTATGAGTAAGACTACACTGAATGAAGAAAGGTAGCAGGGAAAAAAGACTTTATTGTCCAATGCCAAAAAAGTACTAGATGAAACATGAAAATCTATAGAAAACTGAAAGAACACCGGAAAATATAAACAGAGATAATGATTCTCATCATTTTGATAATTACAACTTGATACACAGAGGTTGTTTTGACTGCAATGTTAAGAAAAAGTGGTAAAAAATTAGAAAAATGCATCATCTAATGTCCAGCTTTTTTCTGTCCAAGGATCGTTCTGATGCATCACTTTCAATGGTCGGACTCATCGGACTGTTAGCTATACTATGGAGAAAAAACTTGGACATTTGATCCGAAAGCTCGTCCAGTCAAGCAGCACGTCTGGAAACCACTTATCCTCCCCCTCGTCAGCTGATCTTCCCAACAGAAGGTCGTGTGATCTTATGACCTCTC
Source organism: Decapterus maruadsi (assembly GCA_030347415.2). Taxonomy (NCBI): domain Eukaryota; kingdom Metazoa; phylum Chordata; class Actinopteri; order Carangiformes; family Carangidae; genus Decapterus; species Decapterus maruadsi. The sequence continues at coordinate 7,638,284 of CM064898.1, forward strand.
TGCAGATCCTCCTTAGATAAAAATCTGCGCAGGGTGCTGCGGGAGCTCCTGGTGAAGAGGGGATCAGTACAACAGCAGAGCACTCCGCAATAAATTAGCAGCCAGCTCCAGCTTCTGGGTTTTATAAGCCTGACTGGGCAGAGACAAGCTGTTTTGCCAACATTTCATGTCCACCAGTCATTTTTGGTTCAGTAATAACTTGCACACTTGTAGACAAAGGAAGCCATTGTGGAGAGGATTACCTCGTTCAGCATGTTCTGGATAATATTTTTTATTATCTCTACAGAGTAGCTTCAGTAAAGTCGGAGGCTGCTTCTCAATGTGGATGGTCGTAACATGATCTTAAAATGATATTCGCTTTATCTTCCTCTGCATCGCTGGCCCACAACCCCCTGACTGGCTGCCAGCTGCTTTGTCTGCATGTCGGACCGGCCTCGGCGGAGAAACCTCACCGGGGCTGAGATAATAGGCCCCCCCCCCCCACCCCCCGACTCCCTCCCGTTTGTTCCTGCTTGGCCGAGTTCAAAGATACTATTCTCCCCCCTGATAGAATCGCTGTCTGTTTGGCCCTCGATCGAGAAGCTGAGGTGAACGAGAACAAGCATTCTCACCTGTCACCACATGGTTGATGTTTACAAAAAGGGGTTTGGACAGATCCAGTGTGTGCAGACACAGTGTAGAGGGCTTTCAAAGAGCATGCTGAAAGAATAAGGGATGGTATGAAAATGACTCGAGGGGGAGGGAGGCAACCCATTGTTAAAGCTGGAGAGGCAGCAATGTTGTTCAAATTAGGGTACAAATTAAAGTTTTGTAGACGTGCAGAAGAAGAAATCCAAAAGTTTGTTCAAGTGTAGAAAACTCACAATCGTTTAAATGGTAATTCGAGCCAATACAAGGAAGGATCTCATAAGGGATTGCTCTCTCTTTTCATATGAAAATGATCCCACAGCCCCTATGTCATATCATCGCCATCAAAAGCAAAGCTAAGGACCTGTGGTCTTCCACACGATGACAGATGCGATGGGTTTGACACCTGAGTGAGTGCGGAAGATGAGGTGGTTAGATAAGGACCAAATCCTCCAGACAAACCGGTTGCCCCCTCAGGTAGCCGCCAAGGCGAAGGAATGCGTGCCAAGTGGACAGCTTCGTTTCATCCGCCACTTCAAAAATACACAACACAGCTGGAGCTGCACACATGTCTGCAACACAAGCAGCGCCTTTGGCATCGAGGCCAAAGGCAGAGCAGACAAAACAGATTGTGAGCTAGATAGAGGCATAGCTGAGGTTCATCCATACATGCGACGTGCAAGATCACGAGGTGTCTGGCCTTAAAATACCTACGTATCTGAGGTACAGAAGGTGTAGGAACAGAGGATTAAGAGAAGATAGAAGTCTAGACTTGCCACAAATACAAACAATATGATGCTCTCATGACCTGTTACTGTTCAGAGTTTACAGTCGTAAAGTCCAGTAGACTGTTTGAGGTGTTTTGGTTGTGGAGGGTGGTCTGATACCTCCCCTATCGGCTTGGCCCATGACATATGGCATTAATCTTTTGTGACAGCTCCAGGACTTTCCCCAGTTGCTGACTATGCTTGCATTCAAACATGCAGGGATGAACCTTGGCAGCTCTCAATACAAAGACAACTCAACCATTGGTTTTATCCACTTCCTTCTATTTGATCTTTATATCTAACCTTAGGGATTCCGGTGCCAAACCCCTGAAGCAAATACATATCTGTGTTTGTGTTTCCACGAGTTACTAAAGATACTCTGCCAATTTACAGTCATTAAAATTCAACATACATATTGATGAGTGAATGCAAAAGTTTTGCCCAGGAGCTGTTGTCCAATGTATGTCTGAGCAGAGATAAGGCAAACCAAAATCATCTAGTATCTGCTTAACCTTCACAATCAATAGACACATTCACACCACATGTACAAGTTGAGCAAGTTCTCCAACTGATTGATTTCTTTTTTAATGCCTGACACCATTTACTATACACATTGTCAATGACTCCATTCATATTGTAGAAATAGTGTAGTTTTTCCAGTACTTTATCAGATGCATTGAATACAACTGATAAGCTTTTATGTCAGATACTATGCATTATCTATCTAAGATCTACTAGTAAATCATTCCATGATAAACTCAATCTTCTTATGACTGCCTAGATAAGAAATAATCCACAGAATGACACTGACAGACACCAATAAAAACTCTTCTTTATGAAGTTCAGACCTGATAGTTGGGGTTATTTTTTGACGGGAGGTATGAGGTAATCATGCAAAATCAATTTGTTACCTATGGCGTATTATATTCGGATCAGTGCTCTAAGAAGCAGCAGGAGCACCAGCACAGAAGCAAAGCAACACACTGAAACAATCCAGTATCTGTTTAATGTATTCTTCATGTTGAATATTTTCAGTACTCCATCTTCCTGTCATCTTCTAGTCTTTCTGATTCATTTCACAACCTGCAGGTGTGGAGTAATACAGCGCGCTCTAAGTGGTCTAATGCGAAGGAATACGGTAACTCAGCGGTTAAGAAAAATGTTAAATGGCCACACGCTGAATCTATTGCTGACTGTGCATGACTAAACCCCAAAAACCCAGACTATCCCTTCAACTGAGCCAACCTCCTGGCACCAATGTGAAGTAGAGAAAGATGAGCAGAGGAAGAAGGACAGAAAGAAAAGATATAGAGTCCTGTGAGGGAGACGTCGACAGGGATCCAGGACCCCAACCTAAATCTAGCCTTTGACCCCAGTGCATCTGGCCAGACGTTCACACAGAATAGTCCTCTTGTGTCAAAGAAAAACACAGGTGAGCTAGCGTTAGAACCAAACACCTTTCCACCACTACTACGCTATGATATAAATAATTTCGACCTAGAATAGATGATGATTGGATAATGAAATAATGACTTAGTGCCTTGCTCAGGTGAATCACTTCACCGCTGGAGCAATGTAATATCTATTAGTTTTAGCTCCTGTTGTTATTCTACTGTGGTTTCTGTTGGTCACGTGCGAAGCCGGCCCCCAGTGTATACCCAGCTAGCTTAATGTGTTATCCAGTTGGCTCAGATGACTGTATCAACAAGGCCTGTTTTTTTCAGCAAGTGAGATCCCCCCCCCACCCCTCCTCCACTTTCACCAAAACAGGTCCCCCCACCACCACCAAGCACACGGGAAAGCCATTTGAGAGCCCCAGAGTCAGGGGCCAAAGTGTACCTCAGTGAATAGCTAATAGTCCGTGTGGCATCATAACATGTTAACGTCCACCAGTGGAATAAAAAGCATTAACAGGAATTGTCAGAAACAAATAAACACAACGAATAGGACCCCTGCGACAGCTCCAGGTGGAACTCCAGAGTTAGCATGCTAACAAGCTAGCTCCTGTCCATCACATTCTTCTGTCTTGGCTTTTCGGTGTTAGCCAAGCGTTGTTTGTAATATTTCTCTTCACAGTTTGAGTCTGTGAATCGCTGAGGTTTTGGAGAAACCACTCTAGTTCCTCTCTGGTTTTTGAGATATACCCATGACGTTCCATCAAGTTTCTCTCAATTCCCCGTATCATCCGTTACAGACCATGTGTGACTGCAGCAAAGAAAAATCCGCAAGTGAGGAAGGATGGATGAGGCTAACAAGACGAGGAAAGATGAATCAACTTGAATGATCAGAGGAACATCTACTTTCATCACCCAATCCATCTACTAACCCTCCTTGGTCTCTGCACACACACAAACACACGCATACACAAATCCTCCCATGCCCTCACTAACATATTGATCTTATTTTCTGGTTGCAACAGTAATAAGAAGTAGGGGAGCTCTGTCTCTGCCAAGCTGGTGATCCAAGGCCAGCACTCGGAGCTCTGTGCTTCCTACCACCCACTAATTCCATTACAGCACTTTTGAACTATGAGACGTTCGGCTCCGTAGGTGTGTTGCGGTGTCGGCTTTGATCACGATGTAAGCTATCCTACTCACGGAGCATATGGTAGAGAGGTTCTGCAAGCGTTTAGCCAGCGGACCATCAGACGTCGAACGAGGAACTGCGGTTTGCGTGTAAATTAGAAAAGTTAATGATGTATCTTCTTGTTCTTGCATGTCAGCGATAGAGACGTCATGGGAAGCGATTCTGACAGCATGTGTTCTTCTTCATCTATGCTGGAGGTACGGTAGACATGAGTCTTCCAGGACTTGATGAGGGCAGGAACCCTTCCCCCCACAGTTTCAAGACATGCATGAACATCACAGATCTTCTGGTCTACAAGTCGAATCAGTATCTATCCCTAACCCTACCTTGACTCTATCTATAAGACGTCAACTCACTACACTTTAATTTTTGATTGTTTTTCAAAATGTTGAAGCCACTTTTGAGGTTGTGCCGCCGACAGGGATGACACAGACAGATCTCTGTGTTACTTCAGGCTCAGAAGCCCAGGTGGGTGTCATTTGGATTGTTTCAGTTTCTACCATTCGCCCCGCATTGTTGACCTCCCCTCACTTCCTGTCAGTGATCCTTAGTGCCTTCTTGGGGTCAAAGGTTACACCCCTGGATACATCAGTTGGACCATTATACACACACACACACACACACTCACAGACTCACACAAACATGAACCCTCTGGACATGCAGCTGCAAATGGAAAACAGAGATTGAAGGAAGACTTTTCCATGTTCGCTGGGACAACCCATGAGTACAGTACAAACACTAAATCTTAAAAACAACAAAGTTGGAAAAACACACGCACACAAAAAGTGTGAATGTGAGCCTCATCAAACATTTTGGTTAGAGGGAATCTCAGATTTTAACGACGCTGTCCACAGCAGTGTTCCTGCAAACTGAAGGGTTCCTTGACTGATTCTGCATGTAATTAGCTCTCATTTGTGTGTGTACAAGACAGCTGAAGTGCAATGACTCAGAATAACTGCAAAGCATGACTCACAGCTGATTTCTCGCCAGTGATAGAACATTTTCTGCGGGGCCAAGAGCAAATTAGTGTGTATTTCTGTCTTCTTTGGATCCCTGCAGACTGTTAACTGTGAAGCCAAACTTTCCCTGCCTTTTGTCTTGAAGATAAGCCTCACACCCGTACAATACCTGAAATACCTTGAATACCAATCTCTTTGTGCAATCATGCAGTCTCACTTGTGCTGTTAGAAAAGTTTAAGAGTTAAAAATCACAAATCATCTCTAAGGGCTGGATCAACCTGGTGAACCTCCCCACTCCACAGCTGAGCCCTGAGCCCTGCTCCCTTGGGGAATCGTCCATTTTCACCTCCTCCACTCCTCCGACCCACACAGAGACTCTGTTGTGTCGCACCAAAACAAGGCCTGCATCTGCAGCTCCGACGGCGGAGAGAGCTGAGAGCGCCAGGACACAGAGGAACCTGATCAACGTGCGGTTAACGGCATACAACTTCAATTCAGATAATGCAACTATTGAAAGTCCTCATCTTACCCCATAAAATGCAACCAATTTAAACCACAGATATTTTATAGGTGCCTGGTCGAGCCCAAGGCCGCCTGTCTCTGCTTCTCCGAGGGAGGCACAGGCCGGCGGGCCAATCACATCTTCTTATTGGGAGTGGGATTTGTACCCCCGCCTGCTGATCCGGCTTCAATGCCATTACCCACTGAGCTATCCAGCCTCATGCGCTGGCTCCTCCAGAGATGGGAGATGGCGGCAGGCCACTGTCTCTTCAGGCACGTCCTTCACATGCAGAGCCACGCTGCCGGAGACACAACCCAGAACAAACCAAAGAGACGCCAGCCATCGGCCATAGCTGGAGGATGGTCGAGAGACAGCGGCCCGCCCCAGTAATAACAACTTCTTCTTCTTCTTCTTCTTCTTCTTCTTCTTCTTCTTCTTCTTCTTCTTCTTCTTCTTCTTCTGTTGACCCAGGCAAAATACTAGCATTATGGCCTATACAACATAGTATGATAAGTACTTGAATTGGTTTGGTAGTTTTATGAAGTGACATAAGTATCATGACCAATGTTGTTATATATTATATATTGGTCTTTAAAAATCCACTATCAGTCCATTTCCAGTACAAAACCAATTGCGACCAATGGCCTCTCTCTCTCTCTCTCTCTCTCTCTGCTCTCTGGTTTAAAGGACAATTCCGGGCAAATTTGCAAAAACTTGGGCGTGTATGTTCCTATCATTTTAGGTCTAAAAGAAGGAATGTGAAGATTTTCAGTTTAATCGCTGATGTAAACAGCCTAACTAGCGGAACTTGCATCCACTCCATTCGATGCTGCCGTAGCGATGCAGGGACAGATGCAGCTCCCGCAAAACAGGAGCGATTAAACTGAAAATCTTCACATTCCTTCTTTTAGACCTAAAATGATAGGAACATACACCCCAAATGAATTGAATTTGCCCGGAATTGTCCTTTAATCCAAGTTTTGTACTTGCAGACTCATCTACAGTGTGTTTACGGTGGGTGAACGTGTGAAATGAAACGGGGTCAGTGAAGCTCTGCTGGTGCAGCTGCATGACTGACAGTGGGGGTGAGGGGCTCATTACACCTCCCCTCTTTTTAATAACGTCCCAACAAACTACACACAAGAAGCCCACAGTGGACCTGGGAGAGCTATTTATAGCCGCCCTGGTGCGTGCTGGTTGGAGGTGCACAGCCAGTGTGTGTGTGTGTGTGTGTGTGTGTGTTGCTCTGACACACATAAATGAGCTGTGTTTCTGCGCAGCACACTGACTTTCTTTCACCATACATGAAGTGTGTTAGAAAGATCTTTTTCACTGCTGAGCGCTCATGGGATACACAACAGCGCAATGATATCATGAATATACGTGTGTGTGTGTGTGTGTGTGTGTGTGTCAGATTATGATGGATCTATGGACATGTGGTTGAGATGTTGGTCAGACGTTAGACTGACAGGTCTGTAAACACACACACACTTTATCTTGTACTCATTTGGAGCAGCAGGAAACTTTATTTAACACCGTGGAGCGTGTGCATGTGTGCGTTGTATGTTTGTGTGTTTGCTGAACGTTATTTCTGGTTTATTTGCCAAGAATAAACTCATGAGGAACTTTATGAAAACATTTTTGTCTTCATCAGAAATAACACGTCTACATCACAAAATTAGATCTTTAGAGAGATTGAGGTGAAACATGTATGTTAACGTTTGCCAATGCAAATGTACATGTTTTGGTTTATGTATCAGCTTGGTATCAGTCATGTCTGGTCTAGTTATAGTTTTTCAGAGACACACACGTTGTTCCGTTGCTAACCTGACACCTTCAGATTACACAAATCAGACCAACAAAGAATCTGTCTGTTTCCCTCCCCCACACACCTCAGCAACCATCTTGTGTAATTTCTTGTTTACCACCCACTCCTTTGTTTAGGCCACATGGTTACAGCCAGAACCTGAATTTGATGTTTGTTTTTTTTAATGACTATATGACATAGATACTAATTTATAGTATCCGATATGATGGTGTGGATGGCGTCAGGGCCTGGTGTCGTCTTTGGTGGTTACCTGGTGTTCTACTGGAATGCAGCTGGATAAATCAGTGGGTAATGCAACTGACCTTGGATCAGGGACCAGGGGTTCAAATCCCAGTCAGGGCGTGGTCATCCCTTTGGGAATCAGTGAGTGGATACATAGTAGCTACAGCTATGTTGGCTGGGATGTCACCTGGGTCAACAAGGTCCAGTCAGGTGTTGAGGAACCAGGTACATGGGAATATACAGTGGCATGATGCCAAATTTTGGGCATCCCAAAATTTCTGTTAATGTGAACAGTTAAAGCAAGTGGAAGATGAAATGATCTCCAAAAGGCATGAAGTTACAGGTGACACATTCCCTTTACAATTTAAACAATATTTTTTTTATTATTATTATTTTGATCTTTTACATTTTCAAAATGACAGAAAAGGAAAAGGTGTAGGCATTCTGTATAGTTAGTAGCTAGTAGTATTGTTTTGTTTCCCTTTTTCACTGTAAAACTATAGAAACTAAAATAACTCAGTGATATTGTTTAAATATTGCAAACAAGTGTTTCATGTTTAACTTTATGTCTTTTGGAGATCATTTCATCTTCCACTTGTTTAACTGTTAACACATTAACAGACATTGACCAGGGGTGCCCAAACATTTGCATGCCATTGTAGGTTTAGTATAACAGTAATAGTATCCACGTAATCGCACACATTACGCTGTTAAACTATGTCTTAAAGCATGATTGCATTGGAGCCACACATTAGCATCATTCTGTGGCACCAAAGCTGCTGTTAAATAATGGCAGCACAATGGCAGATCCAGTAATCCGCATGCAGGCAGTGTGGCTAAACAGAGTCAGCTGAATGTGTCTTTGTGAGTGTGCGTGTGTGTTTGTGTGTGTGCCCTCCTCGCGATTGCGTCAGCGCTGCAGGGACGGAAGAAGAACATATGTGCCAGAAGAGCTGAGAAACTCTACTCTAAGCTCTGCCTCCTCCTCCTCCTCCTCCTTCAAGTCCCTCCGCCTTTCCATCCCTCTCCTTTGCCCGTCCATCCTCCCTCAGTCTGTCTCTGTCTGTCGGCTCATGATGCCTCAGAGCGCAACAGATGTCTTCGGCATGAAACTTCCATTGGGGTCATCAACAAAACCGAGGGTTGCACGTATAAAGAAGTTATATTAACCTATGAAAATATGCAAATATAATGGCAAATAACCATCATGCATGGGAAATGTGACCATGAGGGCCGGTGGAAAAGTCTCCCAAAGCCAAGATGTACAAATGAGAAATACTCAAAGGGGAAAAAAATACTTATTTTGAAATCATGACTTAATCCAAGGGACTATACAAACACATTTTCAGCTTTACAAATTGTTTTCAGTCCCACAACACTCCACACTTTTAATTCGTTCAAAACTTAAACCTCACAGTCATCGGTAAAAGCCTGAATTTGGCATCATCCACACACACACTCACACTCACACTCATCTAAAAGTATTTATGTGGAAATTCAGACTCAGTCAGGTTGAGCCTCAGCGCTACGTGCAGACTTAGTGAGAACTTTGTAGTAAGTGTAGACGTGGTCAGAAGGAGAGGATTAACAAAATCCCAACAATCGATTTTTAATAGGTTTATTTTACTGCCTGCAGGCTTGTGCCTTCGCTTGCCACGCCCCATTTTGGCTTCCATGGCCGGTGATGTCATTTAACTGCCGAAGATAACGTTGGTTATGTAACGTGAATCGGTATCGAATCTTATCGTGACCCCAAAAAAAGCATCAGGTCTTGACATTTCCTCAATCATGTTAGCAAGCGCAATTTTTCTAATGAGTCTTGAACTTTGATGAAATCTGAATATTTCCTTTTGCAAAACCGGTCGTGATCTCAGACTTGTAAACATGTGCTGACTTCTCTGTTGATGCAGCAGTTTTACAGACTTACAGACATGTGCATATTTGGCTCGACTCGCTCTATAACGAAATGCACAAATTGCTCTGTCTGTCCTCATCCGTCGTAACCAGGGAAGGGGAACTTCCATGTATGCCGGTTACATATTATGAACAATCTTGAGTTAAGTGCAGCCCGAGCACGCTCCTGTCCCGCGTAGGTACTTTATGTCCTACTTGGAGCTCACTGGCTGCAGTGATGGGGCGTGTCGAGCTCAGCCAGCTGGACCCGTGCCTCATGTTCCCTGGCTCCTCGTATCCAACAGCTGGAGCTCTGCAAACGACTCACTCATTCACACGCAAGCACATACACACATTCCTGCATTCTTGGAAATACACATAACCAAAAAAAAAAAAAGTGGGCATATTGTATACACGCACAAACTGCAGAGAAGGATGCTAGTGTTGCAGATGGGTTTCTTTGTGCTTCTGTCCATTCTGACAGATGCTTCATCTACTTTGCGTCGAGATGAATGAACAAATTCTCACGTGTCCGTCACGTAAGACCTCTTGGAAGTTCATCTGTTTCGACCTATAAAAAGGATTTCCTTGTTAAGTTCCTGCTTGTGTTTGCGTCTTGTAAAGACACAGAGTGCTTCTTTTTCTCTGGCGAGTTTATACGACAGCCTACTGCCCCATTAGAGACCATCTAAACATCGCAGGCCCCGGCCATGGACAGATAGCCCTCCAAAATAAACAAGGTCTAATTGACGGTGGGTGGGATGAGAGCACATACAGTCACTCAGTCACTGTCAGGCCGACTGCTTTACATCCACATGCGGTAACTCCTCCCTGCACATGTAAAAAGCATTGTTAGTCCATAAATGTCTGAAAACCGCACACTAAAGAGGGAGTGGGGCCGTTGGAGGGTGGGGTTATTGCTTTCTACAGTTACAATGATACAGTCTTAATGGTGGTTTGGATGCTATTAAATGCACAATAAAAGAACATAAAGGACAGGATCAACCACTCTAATATGTTCAAGGTTTCGCCTTTTGGTCCAACTCCAGATGCAAGACTGTTGGTGATCTACAAATGGAAAACACCTTAGCGTCCTTTCAGATCATTCGTAATCTTAGCTGACCTCCTTCACCTTTCACTTGTTGACTCATTCCTAAGTCTATGTGCCTCCACAAAGTGTCTGATCTTCTGTTTATGATGTTTGGTATTAGTTAAACCAATTCACCAAAGTATTTGTGCCGGTGCATCCGGTTCATCTGGAAGCATCAACTTCCCCAGGCTGAAATTTGAGGCCAACATAGAAGAAGCGTAATAGTTTATTCCTTACTCCAATGGTATATTCCTGCAGACCGCGAGGCTGCAATTTCAGGACCATAGTTTTCACACCAACAACACCACATAGTGATTTGGGTACTGGGCAGCTGAGGCAGCGTAAACCTCAGCTCTGTGCCTTCTGGATTCCCACAGTAGGAGCTTCAGTGTTTCCTTTTTGTCAATGTTTGTGGTGCTTTTGGACAATGGCAACATGCCTGTGGTGGTGGGGGGAAAAAAAGTCAATGAGCAAGAGGCAGGATGTGAATATTCTGTATGATGAGTTCACTGCTGCGGTCATACAGTCACCTCTTGCATCAGCTGGCAAGGATGAAGAGGAGGAAGAGGGGTTTTTACTGAGGAGAGTATACCTACATTTTAATTTTGCCCATTGCACCCTGAGGTTTCTCCAGTTTTTTTCTCTGTAGGGCTTTAATTGGGAGTTTTTCCTCAGTTGATGTGAGGGTCAAAGGTCAGAGGGTGCTATTATGATGGTGTGTAAAGCCCTTTACTGTAAGACAAACTGTTTGTAAAATGCTATCTATCTATCTATCTATCTATCTATCTATCTATCTATCTATCTATCTATCTATCTATCTATCTATCTATCTATCTATCTATCTCTCTATCTGTCTATCTGTCTGTCTGTCTGTCTGTCTGTCTGTCTGTCTGTCTGTCTGTCTATCTGCAATCATCAAAAGCAAGCTGCAAATACGATAAAATAAGATAAAACATAAAATTAAAGAGTTTCTAACTGATAATCATGAACGTTTTTCAAGAATGTTTTTTAGTTGACGTACAGCGCCCTCTTCTGTCAAGAAGTCGTAAGCGCAGTTTACATACGTCATCAACCGTGCGCCGGAACGCATGCGCAGTGGCGACAACTGACAGATTTTCAAACTGCGCGGCGGGTACTCGGAGAAGAGGAAGAAAAACTAGTGTTTGTCGATTGTTTAATCTAAAAAACCTGAAAGAAAATGACGAGCACACTGAAAGGAATCACTCTGAAGGGAAGCGCCGAGCTTGTAGCCGAGTTCTTCTGTAAGTATCGTTTTGTTTTGTTTTGTTTTTTAATCTTTAACAGCCTGGTTTTTGACGCTGTGGAGCCGCAGTCATGCGGTGCTAACGGGGCCTGTGGAGAGAAGGAGGCGTCCTCCATTATGTTGTTTACCTCAAAACTAAAGCGATATTTACAAACAATAACAGGTATTAAAGTGTGTGGTCGTAAGTGAGTAGTCTCTTAATGTGAATACATAACTAACCAGACTCAGGTTGTTGTGTTTAAAATGAAAAACCTCAACTCAAACGTGTTGATCGTAAAGTGGTTCGTGGTGAAAGGGGAGGAGCTTAGTCATGACACAGTTATGTTGGACAGTGGTGTTTTTGTTGTATTTAATATGTAGCCTATTCATGTACATGAGTCATGTATCCATGCATTTCATTTGCACTCATATAGCCATAGATACAGCTGTAAATCACAAGTTTTTATCACAATAATAGGCTATTGATTGAATGCCTAACGATTTGATGTTTGTTGATTTGTTGATCACAGAGTCACAATAGGATATCGATTGGATTGGATTTAGGGATAATTGATCCAAACATTATCATCCACTGATTTAAAATCACTTCCATTTACATCATTAAAAAAAACATCTAAAATGACATTTTGCATTTTTATTTCTGAGCCCAACCAGACATTTAAATGAAAAACAAGCCTCTTGTTCACCATAATGTGTCAAACTAAGATTTTTGGAGCTTTACAACTTCAATGAAACTGAAAGAATTCCTGTTTGTTTACTGTGTACTTGGATTTTCCCGCTTTCTGCAGCCCCAAACAAAATATTTTTTAAATGAGTAATTAGCTGCACAATCTTTGCAAATTAGATAGCTATAAAATTGCAGCAGATGTGCCAGAGGGGAATTTCAAAATAAAGGCGTGTCTTCCAAATAATGATATGTATTGATATATCATTACACTCTGAGTCAGAGCTAGGTTAATTCAGGAGAATCAGTGAATTATATAATTAATTTGATTGTGTTGTTTTTGTGTCATTTTTCTCTTGACCCTTGAACCTTTTGTGTATTTCTCTCCATCGCAGCTTTTGGCATCAACAGCATCCTGTATCAGCGCGGCATCTATCCTCCAGAGACGTTCACCAGAGTCACCAACTACGACATGAGCCTCCAGCTCACCACAGATCCCAAACTGAAGAACTACCTGACCAACGTGGTGTCTCAGCTCAAAGGTAAGCCCAAATATTTTGTTCGACTGTAGGAGGGTTGAATAGATAAATATAAGACCATGTTTAAAGGGATAGTTCAACATTTTGGCAAATTCACCTATCACCATAATCCCTATAGTCATAGCAGTAGGTTCATTACATTTAATTATCGGTGCATGCTGTTTTGAGATCAGCGGGGCAGAGGCGTGAGCTGCTCAACGAATACAATGGAGGTGAACGGTACAGGTCCCTTGTCCCTCATCAAACTCATCAAATACACAATCCAACCACGCTATGAGATAATCATGTATAATTATGTAACATTACAACACATTAAACTTTGATTTCCAGTTGTTGTTTGTTAGATGATTATTTAGGAAATAGGAAAATTTGCCAAAATCTTGAACTATCCCTTTGTTTAACCTTTTGACTGTTTTTCACTTCCATCCCCCGTGCTCCCTGTCGGTGACGCACGTTTTCACCAAGCCAATCAACAGCATCCATCATCGTAGCCTTGGACCAATCAGCGGAGACCAGGAACGCGGGAAACTTAATCTTTTCTCTGACGGTGGAAAAAAACACTCCGCCGGCTCGGATCGCCGTAGAAATGAGGTCGTTAAAAAAAAACTAACCATGGTAAGTTGATGACACTCACACATTTTATAGCTGAATAGTTGTGCTAAGTCATGACATAAGTGTTGTCTGTGGAGATCTTGGTGAAATAAGTGAAATCACGGCATGAAAAGCGGGGTGCTCATATTTGAGCATACGCCCACCTATGGTAAACAATGCATTTGTCCAATTTTGGACATATGCCCTATTCAGGTAACAAGCCGTATTAGCGCATTTTCTTCACAAATAAGACAATACAGCTTATGGAAGTATGTTATAATGTTACCTAATGTTTTTTTATATAACTTCACAGTGATTTAGACATAATTTTAACACATTTCTGGACATTTGGAAGCTATAGATATTGAATATTAGTGATTTTTCTCAGTGTATGACCTAATAAACAGTTGTTTTGTTGCATGTATTTATTTTATAGATTAAATGAGGTTTTTACACAACTATCAAGTGATTCAGGGAGAATTTTAACTCATTCATAGAACATTCTGAAGCTGTAGTGAATACTGTATGAGTGATTTTTGTCAGTTTATGACATGAACAGTTCTTTTGTTGCATGTGCTAAAACAATACTGCCTTAGCTTTTCATAAACAGTGCTGCAGAGAGAATTTTTTTTATTTAATTTCTAGAAAACCTGAGGCTATAAATGAATTAAGTGAATATAAGTCATTTTTCAGTTTATGACCTTATAACAGTTTTACTGTGTTTATTATGTAGTTTTCTGGGATTTCTACTGGGAGCTTCTATGGCAAGCGGAGGAGGACAGCTGTCATGCCCGCCCACCCTGCCATCAGTGACGATGAGGATGGAGATGAAGATGATGAGGTCACTGACCCTGACTTTGTCCCACTTGACCACAACCAGGACATTCCAGGCTCAAGTGGTATGCAGCGTGCGGTGGAAGTGCTACAGGACAGTGACAGTAGTGAAAACAGTGAGAATGATGAACCAGCACCACAAGCCAAGAGGCCCAGGAAATCAGCAGCCAAGCCAACCACCTGGCACAAAGCTGACCTACACAACCCACCCCTGCCTGAATACATACACACACCCCCTGACAACATCCACACCCCTTTCCAGTACTTTACAAAGTACTTTGATGCCCGCATGATCAGCCATATAACATATCAGACAAACTTATATGCCGCTCAGAAGGACATTAACACCACCTTCACCACCAATGAAAATGAAATAATGACCTTTCTGGCCATCCTCATCTATATGGGGGTTGTCGAGCTCCCATCTATTGATGATTACTGGGCCATGGAGACCAGGGTCCCTCAAGTTGCCAACCTGATGTCTTCAAAGAGGTTCAGGCTCTTGAGAAGGACCATTCACTTCAATGACAACACACTGATCCCTGGCACCAATGACCGCTTCTTCAAAGTCCGACCGCTGTTCAACTTCCTCACAACTGCCTTCCGCCAAGAGCCACAGACCCCCAAGCAATCTGTGGATGAAGTGATGGTAGCGTACAAAGGGAAGACCGCTGGCAATCTGAGGCAATATATTAAAAATAAGCCTGACAAGTGGGGTTTTAAGTTGTTTGCCAGGGCCTCGGAAGATGGATTTTTACATGACATTGTGCTCTACCAGGGCAAGGCTACCCTAGAGGCCCACGATGTCCCCCTGTCACCTGAACAAAAAGCCTTGGGAGCCACCAGCCAGATTGTCTCCGCCCTGGCCAGCACCATGTCCTTTCACAGCACCACAGCCATCTTTGCTGACAATTTTTTTACCAGCTTGGAGCTAGTGCGGTACCTCAAAACCCAGGATTGCAGGTACACAGGTACAGCCAGGGACAGTCGAATCCGAAACCCTCCACTGAAATCCATCAAGGAGATGGAGAAAAAGGCTGTACCTCGTGGTACCTGTGATTACATCTCCAGTGACGATGGGATACTGGTCGTCCGGTGGAAGGACAACAAAACAGTCACACTGCTGTCGACGGACATGGGGGTGGAGCCGATGTCATCAGTCTCCAGGTACAATACTGAGACCAAGACAAAGGGGCCTGTGAGCTGTCCAGCTGTCATCAGGAGTTATAATGCCTACATGGGGGGCATTGACAAAAGTGACATGCTTGTACACCTCTACCGCACCCCCATGAAGTCAAAGAGGTGGTACATGCGTCTCTTTGCCTACGCCATTGATCTCAGCCTCACAAACGCCTGGATTTTGTACAGGCGTGACAACAAGGCCCTCGGTGTGAATGGACTGTCTCTAAAAGACTTCAGAATCCAGGTGTTCCGGGGTGCCAGCTGCCAGAGGCCAGCTAAATCCAGCTCCAGGAGAGGCTCATCCTCATCAGTCGACAGCTGGACCACTAGTGATGAGGATGTCCCTGCGCCTGTCCGGGGACACCGACCCCGAATTATTTGACCTTCCTGCAAGCACTGCAGCAGAAAAGGCAGCATTTACAGATCTAACATGATCTGTAGGATCTGCAAGGTCCACCTCTGCTGCAACAGTGACCGTAACTGCTTTGTAAACTATCACAAAGCAGTGTGCTAATGTTGTTGTTGTTGTTTACAGTAATGATGATGTTCTCTGTGTATTTATGAAATGTATGATGCTCCATTGTTCGAGTTTTCATGTTGTTGTTCAAGAGCATGTTTTATTACAAAGTCAGCAGTGAAATTTCTGTCCACACAATGACTAACCACACACACATACACACTAAAAAAAACAAAGATACTGTATAATGACTGACCACAAAAAGTTACACCAAAGATTACATAAGTGTTTGAGTGCTACTGTTACAGCTTATAAGCTTTATCTGTTTTAAAATAAACAATTCTTGCACTTTATGTCTTCTTTTTTATTTTTTATACATACACTTACTGGAATTTTTTTTTTTACCACAAACGGGCAAGAAACCAAAAATGGACACTTCGTTGACCTTCATTTTCTCCATGGAAACGAAAAATTTTGAAAAATGTTAAAGTTGCAATTAACTTTTGTTATGACTAAGAATAACAAGCTGAGGTTGAAATTTTGAATTTCTAAGTATTTCTATGAGTGCCCTATAAAGGGTTAAATGGTGGCATGGTTTTGTCATTGTCATGTAAAAATAGATTTTTTAAAAGTAAAAAATATTTGTGGGTGAACTTTTTTTTGCTTCTGAATTGTTTTAGGCATAATGTAAATATGCTTTTATGGTATTTAGTTTAATTAAAAGTGTAATAAATGTGTATATTAGTGATTTTATTTTGAAGAAAGGCATTATAGCCTCAGTGTTGAGTGTATTTGCTCAGACAGTGACTGTGCTGTGTTGTCTGTGCTGCAGAGTGGCTGTTTGAGTGCACGGTGCAGAAGCTGGTGCTGGTGATCACATGTCTGGACACCAACGAGGTGCTGGAGCGATGGCAGTTTGACATCGAGTGTGACCGCTCGGCCAAGGAGAGCAGGTCAGCTGTTACAGTTTATACTGGTTGAATCGATTTCAGATCAACAATTGGTTTTTAATCAAATTGTGATATTCCCTGAATCGTGCACCTTTTAACTGTTTGCCTTGTGGTTCCAGTGCTCCCAGAGAGAAGTCCATCAAGATCATCCAGGATGAGATCCGCTCTGTCATCAGACAGATAACGGCCACCGTCACTTTCCTGCCGCTGCTCGACCGGCCATGTGAGGAACAAGACACTGTTTCCAGCTTTGGATTATAGATAAATGTAATATCAATGTGTCATTTGACCCTCCTTCCCTCCCTCTCCCTCCAGGTGCGTTCGACCTCCTGGTCTACACGGACAAAGATCTGGTTGTTCCTGAGAAGTGGGAGGAGTCAGGCCCGCAGATCATCAGCCAATCAGAGGAGGTGCGTTTACGTTCCTTCACCACCTCCATCCACAAAGTGAACAGCATGGTGGCGTACAAGAGGACCGACTCCGTCTAGAAAAACAAAACAAACCCTCCACCTTCATGAGCTGTACATAAAACCAACCACTGCTCTTTGTAGAAAACATCACGTTTTACGCTGTCCTTCCTGTCCAACCTCACCTTCTGAGTCTGTGTCTTGTCCTCTGCGTCCTGCTGCTGTCCCTCTCAGGACACCTTGATGTAAATATTCCCCATAAAAGCTGTATTTTGTCTTTTTTTTCCATGTCGTTTCCTCTTTCTCTGTTTTAGAAGCTAGTGCTTTAGTTCAACTTTTATAAAATGTCATAAAACAATAAAAATAAAATCAATGTGATTTGTGTGTTCCTGTGTTTGACCACAAGGTGGCACTGCAACACAAACAGGACTAGTGTGGTGTGGTGTAGTTTCAAAATGATACAGCGACACACATACACAGACAATGAGCATTATTCTTTAATGGGACAGACCATTTGTTTGTGTCAGAGTGTTCACTGGTGCCGACAGATGCAGATGTGAAACACCTTTTACAATGGTACCACGCCAGTAGAGTACATTTTCTCAAACGCTGCAGATGCCCACACATCTCATCTTTTAAAAAAACAGAAACAGAAACGCTCTCTCTGGTGAAATGCAACCAAACGAAATGAGAGTTAAAGTTCTCTGAAACAACAGATGCCTTGTTTGTTTTGTTTTTTGGAGAAACTACAGACGCAGAATGAACTTTCCGACCACGTGCGCCTACATAAGTGCTTTAGATGTGACCGGTCGGGCCGACTCAGTTTGTGTTCATTAAATGCGGCACCTGCTGTTGTGCGTACGGTGATCTGAGTGACGCACATTTGAAGGTGGAAGTTCAAATGTGAGGATAAACTCAACTATTTGCCTACAGTCCTTCACAGTTTCTATCCAGTAGCAACCTTTGGCTGTTTTGCCACTGGGTGTATAATCACTGGCTGTTTTTTTTTCTGAAGGGAATTCTTGTCGGGCAGATTTATAGCCTCAGTACCTGCTTGGGTATCTGTTGAACTGTGCTATACACTAGAGGTAGGCCTAATTAATGGGCCAAACCCTAACTTTAATGTCCTATCAACACCGATTAGGACATTTTAAAAACTATCTTTACTGGCAGAAGTGTTGTCTCTGATAGTGGTCAGTCAGGCTTAATTTATTGCACCAGATCCCCACACATAAACTAAGGGTAACACCATCATGTCCTTAAAATAATAAGACAGTTTATACTTGAAGAGGGCTTGACATTAAAGCCTGCCCACTGAGATTGAAATGTGTTGCATCACTCTGATCCAGACTGAACCATTCAATCCTACTGTGCTTTGTCATAGGGTATTTGCCGATATAATGATTATCCGACTTTTCTTGCTCCAAACTATCGTTATTCTACGATATATTATGCGATAACTGTACTCGAAGCTGGCTTTTGAGTGTCTGGTCAGATTTATAATCTTATCTAAGTACCAAATCAAAACAGTGCGATCAGGCTGTCCACAATCCAAAGGCTGCTCCATCATTCACTCATAAAAAAGGGATGTAAAATGTAAAAAGACCCTCCGATAGAGGAAAGCATTCATGGGTGCACAGCAATCTGTGCATTGTATTTATTAATTTTTACCTCTTAACTATGAATTGGTCCTATTTTATCACAACAAGGCAGTGGAAGAATATAGACCAGTTTCTCTTTGAACTCACAGGTCTAGTCTTTGGCTATTTTACATTTTGGACAACAAACAAAACAACAACAAAAAACACCTCAGTGACACAAAACGGTACATTTCTAAAAGTTGTTCTCAAGAAAGAGCCTTCAAAAATGCAGAACTTGTATGCTTTTACTATGAAAACTACATTTTCTATATAAAGAATTGTGTGCTCTTGACAAACAGATGACCTCATAATATAGAAACTCTAATAAATATATAAAACAAAAATAAATATGCAATAGTTAAGACAATGAGTGAAAAAATGTTACAAAAGACTCAAACTTGTAGTTTGTGTGCTGTGAATAGACGCATTTAACAAAGCACATCAGATTATTGTGACTCTTGTAAAACGTGTAGAAGCACGACATCGGCAACGGCAACGTCGATCTCTAAGGATCTGTCATACGATACAGTGTTGCTCTAAAAATCCACCACCTCTGAGAGACGGTGTAGGTGAGACTTCAAGATGAAAGCCACTCTGTGCAAAAAATTAAAAAAAAAAAAAATAATAAAAGAAAGAGCTGTGGTAATAAATATAGCTTAGTGCTGACTCCGTTATTGTCTGGTGAGTGACAGCTAGAAAACAATGGTGACAACGAGGAAGACAAGTCTCACAAAGTTTGATGAAATGAGCCCACTCTCCGAAACAGTGCATGTTGTTCTTACCCTTTCTCGTCATGTGACAGCTGAGCTAAATGAAGCTAACGTCAGGATTTAGGGGTGGTGGGAGGGGGGGGGGGGTTACAGTGGCTCAGGTCCTGTTTGTTGTATGTGCTCACTATAGTCACTGGGATCTGGGAAGATGGTGAAATTAAACCTTATCCTCAAGTCGGATTTAGCTTCTTCACATGAAAACCACTTAATTTGGATTAAAGAGAGAGTGAAATGTTGGTAATAACCCTTTAATAATCCTTAATGGATGTTTGCAGTAGACACTTTCTATGAGTTTAGTTTAACAAGATTTGAATCTGCTTGATAAAACAGAGCTCCTTTGGTTTTGATTTTAGTGCCATTACTGCTAATATTGGCTGGTTACGTGGCTTGTTTATTGACACTGCTGTGTTCCCCAGATCTCAGAAATTAATTTAGTGAGTATAATTAGTTATTAGGACCAACAGAGCAGAGAAATCAAACTTGTAAGAATCTGGAGTTATGTGTTAACACCAGGAAGGAACACACTGCCTGTGTTGCGTGAGCGTGGTGGCTGCTATCGCTGACCTGCTGCTGAGAATCGGACATAAATTTCACAAAATTACTGTAATGTTGGATCTTCAGATTTGGAATTAACACAAACTGTAGTGGAAGGTGTAATCACAATCCCCTGCAAGGCGTCTGACACCACACCACGCTCAGGACATCATCCAGTGTCTCCCTGCTTGTAGAAACATTTGGCATAAATTGGGGCTTGAACCTGCTTTTAGATGCATCTGGCCTCTTATTAAACCAAATCTACTGGTTCTTTCACCACTGAATCTTTTCCTGGTGGGGAAAAAGACACTTTCGGGCTGCTTTCCGTGCACATGGCATCTTATTTGTTCTTTCTTTCGAGTCCTTTATATCACGCTAATTTCATGAAAGTTTGTGACACCAGGTTGGACAGGTAGAACCCTGGGAATCTGTGTTGGTTAAGAGCCAAACTGGCTTTTAACTGGATCACACCAAGCCGTTGACCAGGCCCTTCTCAAATTCCTCGGCCAGAAGTTTCCAGTGCTGCCGGTTTTTCTGACATCCTTCCAACAATGGGGAGCAGTACTCTGACATCCCAGCCAAGGTCTGCAACAGCAACAAAGACATTTATTTTAGAAAGGGGGGAACTGATTGAGCATTGTTTTTTTTGTAATACAAGCATGTTTATACTTGATACTGTAAAACAAACTGACAGCGTCTTGGCAAATGGAGGTAAAATGCCTTTTCCAATTACTCATTACTCAACAAAAGCAGTAAAAGTTAAGAAGAGCTGAATTACCTCATATAACTGAATACAGATAGCGTCAATGAAGGACACCTGCATGCTGGGAATCTTGTCTCTTTTCTCACGATTCATCAGGTCCTAAAGTGAAGGGATGGAAGAAGCACATGTAAACAACATCAGAAGAGTACTGTATCAGACAGTGAGGCTCAGAACCCCCAACCTTAAGCCTAATTAAGGTTAAAAACTAGAGGATCTAGAAAAGATCCCTGAGGGACACCAGAACATGTTGTACTCCTTTGCTGAGGCTCCCTATAGAAATGATATAAAGTACTTGTGTAACCGATGGGCGATGATGCTAACCTTTTCGCCAAGAGGTCAATGACCACTTGGCAAGTGGGTTAGCAAAGCACATCTTTTATGGGGGAGTGAGTTTAACTTCAATACCGCTAACCGCCACAAGCCGTCACCTCTCCTTACTGGTACCTTGTGACTGTGGCTATATCTGCGGACCTCCGTTACACTTACAATGGGCTCGATGTTGAGCTCCTGTCTCTCCTTATCCCCCTGTTCAAAGAACTCAGTGGCCACCAGCTCTGCAATCTGCAACAGAGAGAAAAGTAACTGATAAGTTCAGCCTCAAGCAGAAGTGTTGATTTGAACATTGGTGAATTTTTCAGTCGGCGCAGAAACAAATATGACAAAACCAAAAACATCAAAGACTTCACAAACAATAACATCTACTTGTGAGACCAAGGACAAAAGCAACTATTGTTGATACACAACAGAAAAACTCCCATCCCATCTCACCCATCCCATGATTTTCTGTCATCTCTAACCCTCAGTTTGATTCAGATACAGCCTCATATCTGAGGTGGGTGGTTGACATTTTCGCTATGCAAATCACAGTTCTGCTCTGCTGTTGCACTTAACCTCAGTGTCTGGCATATTTCTAGCAGTCTGAATTTCACTGTGTGGTGGTGGTGGGGGGTATGAACAGGAGGCTGATCTGGGTCAAAACGCAGGGCTGGGCAATTAACCGAAAAAGTCAACAAAGCCGACATTTAAAACCACTCGCAAATTTGATCTTGCACTGGGTTAATTCAGGTTAGGCTACATGTTTCCCAATGCTGTGTTCATGAACTATCACCTTGAAAGACACAACCTCATGTCCAGTCCTAGTCTCAGGTTATGTCCAGACTCAAATGTTTTTTAGTTTTTAATGTTATCACTTTTGCTTCTTGTACTCCAGAGTTTTCAAGCCCCAGTCACAACTACCAGACAGTGTTGAATAGCAGAAAAAGGTAGCACCACAGAGAGACCTCCAAAGTATTTGTTAATTTATTGCAATTGAGATAAAAGCTGCAGATTAACACTAATACTGATTGTGATATTGACTGAAGTCAAACTGCCTGTCCCTAACACCAATGCAAAAGAGCAAGGAAGTGAAAGAATAAACACAAAAAAGAAAGCATGGACGAAATAATTAGAAAGCAGGAACGTCAATGTGAGAAAGTAAAGGTAGGTATGTGAAACATTAAAAACAAACCAGAGAGAAAATGGAGTACGAATGAAGGAAAGGTAGTCAGTCGACGTTAATGAGCTCCATGTGTGAACAGAGAGGTAAATGAGATCTGACGGCAGCCTCGAGCTCCAATCAGTATCACTGTGTGTGTGTGTGTATGTTGAAGCCATCTGCAGCTGCTCTGATTGAGTCTGTAATCAAAGCTCAGCACTATGGAGCTGCAGGGGACCGAGCCAGAGAGAGAGAGCTTATTATAGCCGAGGAAAACCAACACTAAGCATGAGGCAAATGTTAATTGGTGAGGCTAAGTAACTTTGTCTTTATTTACCTACCCTGGTGTCAGTCAAATTACCAGAGTTTTAAAGTCCACAGCGAAGCGACTTAGCTCCACGTAGCTGAGGACCGCTTCGTATTACTTCCAACAACAGCAAGACAAACCTTTTTACTGGACTTGTCAGAGTTTTTCTGTTGATTTTGGAAGGTGCCTGCACACGTTCAGGCCAAATGTTCACGTTCAGAATGGTCAAGCACCGTTAGTAGGCTCTCAGGCCATCTAAGGCCAATCCAAATCAGGACTGCAGCTGTGGTTTCTGAAGGATAAGTCTGGGTTTTTGTAACTCTGTCTTGGTACTTCTGTCCTAAGATCTCTCTCTGGTAATGATGATGTGCTGTCGCCGCATCTCAACAATAACTTTAGTGGGTAAAATACCGTAAATGACAGATATGGCGACCAGAACTGACAGGGTAAACATCGGCATGCAGTAACCTTTAACTGAGACTAAAACCAGGGTTCCTACCCAAGTATGGAAAAGTATGTTGATTTTATACATTTTCAGGTCTGGAAAAGTATGGAAAATAGAAACTATTGTATGGAAATATATTTATCTTAAAACCTATCTGGGTTTGATCTTATCTTAATCTATCTAAATTAGGGTCTAGATTTTTTTTTGAAATGTCAAATGTGTAGGAAGCCTGTAAAACTCTGGATGTGACTTAAAAGTCTGGATTTCTACAATTTCCAAGGCAGAAATCTATATGCTTTAAAAAAGAAGAATAAAGGCAATACTTCAGAAAAGTAATAATAGTGAGGAATCATGCCTCATGAAATGTCATAAATGGTAATTTAATGAGATAGGAAGTTTCAGTTTACTGATTGATGACTCACTGCAACTTAAACTAATGAGAAAATCATGACCAATTACGTTAAATTGACGTTACATGACTAATCCTTCAAAGTATACATGCAGACTGTATGAAACCAAACTACAGTAGTACAGTAATTTGTCTTATTGAAAACATAATTTACTTCAACTTTAATTGCACACATTAGTCATTGACATGTGTTATTGTTACCAGATACAGTAGCTGGTGTCCACTCTTTCTTTCTAAAGAGTCTAAACGAATCCTATTTAAATAGAAATATACAGTTCATCTTTTTTAAAAATCCAGTTCTTCACCATCAACCCTGAACGAAGCCCCAATTTAAGTCAAAAATCCTTTCTGACTTTGTGTAACGGAGATCCACAGGTATAACCCTTAAAAGACGTGCTAACCCACTTGCCAAGTGGTCATTGACCTCTTGGCGAAACGGTTAGCATCATCGCCTGCGGTGCGGGAGACCCGGGTTCGGAGCCCACTCAGGGCAAGGCCAGAACAGCATTGGTCACATTTGTTCATAACACCCTGTCTCTTTATTCAATGTAGATTTTAAATTATCATCCAAATAACCTGCTACATCCTGTTGAAGAGAAGTTAAGTGGGTGGATTTCTGGACTTTCTTTTGGGGAAGGGTCACTCAGCGTTGACATATAACTTCTACGGTCGACAGATATTTGCATGTGTTTGCATGTGTAATGTTTTCGGAGGTGTCATATGAGGACAGGGTCACAGCTGGTTTTATTAATGAGCCCAGGGCGCGCTCGTCTGAAGCGCTCCTCTCCTCGTGCTGGGTGCTTGTGGTTTCTAACGAGGTGCAGACTAACAAAGGTCACCAGGGAGATGAGACAACGGGGACGCGGCTCAGCGGTCGGTAAGAACGACGAGACGGGAGTGAGTGTGTGCGGTGTGTGTTTGTGTGTTCCCTCAAGGAGCGGTACGTGATATGGCTTCTGTAGCGTCACACATTGACCACAATGACCGCTCCGTGCCTGGACTTCAGAGAGAGCTTTGTTGGATGGTACCTCCACATTACTAATATCAGCCCTGCCAACAGCGATAAAAAGTGATAATATGTGACTGTTTGCTAACGTGGTAGCCATAACAACTGAAGAGGGCGATAACGATGTCCCCCAAGTAGGCACGGCTCGTTTATGCAACTCGCTAAACCGTTCTCTCCCTGAGTCAGTCCGACCACATCAGCTCTACACTGTGCATTCATTTTAAAAATGGTAATGTTTTTTGTTGCAGTTCATTGTCGTTTTATAATGTTTTCCCCCGTGGGAGTGAAGTGAGTGACAGTTCGTGGAGTGCACCGCGCCACTGATGTGACAATAAAAAAAAAAATCAGATCTCACAACAACAGAGGAAACCGAATAAATGCCCCGTGGTTGTTGTTTTAGAATCAAGGTGAAAGACAAGCTGTCAGAGAGCAGATAGGAGGTGGGACAAAGAGAGGGAAGTGTTTACAAAAAAACACCCACAAACGCACACACACACACGTTCGATTTTCTCTACCCTTTTCTGCACCGGCCAGGGCTTGGTAATGGCTGAGATGTCACACGCCGTCATGAGCATTGACCTGAAGGCAGAGACACATCAACACATTGATATCAACAGACTGAACAGGTATTGATCTCCTCGTCATGTTCTTGGAAAGCAAACCGTTGTACCGCTGTTGATGTAACATGTCACATGGTTGTGTGTTTGAGTTCTGATGGACTCCCACTGACCTCAGTAATTCTCTGTGGAGTTCGTCTTCCCAAACAAACTGGTTGTTCTTGGTGAGTTCAAAGAACTCCCCTCGCCGTCTGGCAACACACACAACAACACAGTGGGCAATTATCCTCATATGTAATCTGTCTGCCTCCTCAGCCACCCACTGTCTAGACTGAGAGACAGCTGACATTAGAGCTGGAGTGGCTGAGGTGGACGAAGAAGGGTTAGAGGTGAAAAAGGGGGGAAAAGATGAGAAGATGAGTAGAACTTCAGTCCACATGACTGCTGTTTTAACCAAGGGACTGGTGAACCAGTTCTACCCAGGATCCTCAGTTGCTTTTCTGTCGAGTTAAAGGGGATATATAATAGAAATATCACTCTTAGGAATTGACAAAAAAAATCTGTAATTTTCAAGCTCCCGAGGTTGAAATCCAGGTGGTTTCACAAGCTGTTCCCCTGGTTGTCTGACAATGATGTCATTAGTTTTCGAATTTGCATAATACCAACCATACATGTGAGGAGGGGCCGGGCAAGTAGTGATTAATTTGCATTTAAAGGGGCAGGCACTGAAACCAGCTGTTCTGAACAGGGCTGTTTTGATGATGAAAAGTGATGTGATGTTTGATTCTTGGGGTATTTTGACCAAAGCATGTCACAGATATGTCTTTAAGACACCTGGGAACAATTTTAATTTCTGGAAAGGGGGCATAACATGCCTCCTTTAAGAAACACTGGTTTTGGCTCTGGGTCTCAACCAGCCCCAACTGAAGGAGTTCAGGTATCTTGGGTCTTGGAATCACTGTGGTGAAGATTTACCAGTCGGTTTTCGTTCCAACCCTCAGTAATGATCATGACCTTTGGGGAAGCGCCTGAAAAATGAGATCATGCTCAGCCTGAGAAACAGGTTGAGGATCTCAGACAAAGGGAAGATAGAGCTGGATGGTTAATTTGGTTTTATAAAGCCTCCCTTTCCCGTTTACCACAAGCCGGGCTCTAACAGCCTAAATTGACTTTCCCTCTTCCATTCCTCCCTCTCTACCCCTCTCCAGACAGATTTACATCTGGGCTTGACAGTTGGTACCTACTTCATGTACAGGGCCAGGTCGGTGGCCAGAATAGCCCTCTCGATCATCTTCAGAGTGGTCTTGTACTCGTCCAGGGAGAGGCCGCTCAGGATCTGGTTTCCCTGGGGAAAAACAAAGACAGAGATGTTTACAAATGTGTTGTTACAATTCCAAGCAATAGAAATAAGGAAAATAGAAATAAAGGTCAGTTGCCTGGGTGCTGCATGAGTGACTGTCGTCTCCGGTAAGAACTATTTTCCTTTTTTTTTCAGGCCTCAATGTAAAAAAAATTCCAAACTTCACTGTTTGTGTTACAACATTTTGATCAGTATCCATGTTCAATGATATACTTAAACTTTAGCACAGAGTAAAGAAGAGTATTGTGTGTATTTTGATACATAAACCAAAGTCCTGTTAAGCTAGCATGCGGTTTAGCTAGCGATACCAAAAAACATCACTCTCTTTGGTCGAGGGGAAAATTGTCACTCGCATCTCTTGATTAATTAGGGTAAAAAAAAAACAACCCTGCTAATATCAGGTTTTTCACACCATGACAATATAATAAAGGGTTCAATTGACTTTAATTAGCAGGTGTACCCTTGTTTCATAAGCTATCTTATGCCAGCTAACTCTGTAAAAAGTACAGAGGGGACAAGAAACATCCAACTAATCCGAGGCAATCAGTTATGTAAGCAGACACAAGATCAACAGCTTCAAGAGACAGCATGTTAGATAGGGTTCATTTTCTTGTCTTTCATCATTTGTTTTGAAATTAAATAGAAACTGAATGGACAATATCCAACCACACCAACCTAATCAACTGTATATTTTTTTTTTCTATTTTCATCGATGATACTTGGATAATAAGCTTCGGATCAAATCAGAACAAAAGCCATGACTGTTCACAGTCTTGGATGGTTACTGTTACAGTACATCAGACCTGACGTGATGTTCAATTTTCCAGACAAAGTATAAAGAAATGATTTCAGCGGCTGGCGGGGGAGCAGACAGAGGAGAGGCAGCCCTCTGCTGCTGCTGCTGCTGCATACCCAATGAGCTGCAGCTGTGAAAGGCCAACTAATGTCATGTTTTGCATAACTCTGATGAGGATCAAGTCTGAAGTCTGAAGAGACGATGCGCCTGATGTTTTTGTTCCTTCTGCCTCCCCGCCAATACGCTCATCCATAATGGTAATGGCCACTCTTCCTTGGTGAGTAACCGAGGCTGGAGACAGCTGTGCTGCGGTCGGGCATGTTTTCTATTTGTACTTGTGTTTTTTAAATGCGAGCGTGAGCGGGTGGAGGCTCAGCTGCCGGTGGAGAAGCTCAGCCTCCTACTGTAAATGAGCTGTAAAATCAAAACAACTCGACCGTGTGGAGATCGACTGTCGACATGACAATGTCACCTGGGTCAGTGTGGATGTTAAACAAACCAGAAAAAAAGGTTTATTAAAGCTGCGTTAAGCAATGTTCTTATGTCAACAATAGATCAAAAGCCTGTGTGTGATCAAACAGGTCACTTGAAGAGAATTATCCCCTCAGCTCTAAAGAGTCCTGCATCATCACAATAAATCCACAGTGGAGCATCAAACAGCACACGGGCAGCAACAAGCTGGAGAACACAGTCTAGCAGCTACAAGGAGCTGGTGGAGACCAAACATGGAGAGAAAACAGAATTTTATTTATGTCCTTTTATAGTTTATGTCTATTTATCATGTATCTTTTATATTTGTGGCACTGCACTGATATCTGTTCTGCCAGCACTGAAAGTTTCCTTGTCTTTTTGAAGCAATGTTCTTTACTATCCTATCCTGTTCTATTCTATTTTATTCTGTTCTATTCTGTTTCATTCCATCATTTTCTTTTCTTGTTTATCCTGTTCTATTCTTTTATATTCGATTCTATTCTTTTTTTTATTCTATTCTATTCTATTCAGTCTTGTTCTATTCTATTCTATTCTATTCCATTCTATTCTATCTTGTTCTATTCTATTCTTTTCTATTCAGTCTTGTTATATTCTATTCTATTCCATTCCATTCTATTCTATCTTGTTCTATTCTATTTAGTCTTGTTCTATTCTATTCTTTTCTATTCAGTCTTGTTCTATTCTACTCTATTCTATTCTATTGTATCCTATCCTATTCCATCCTGTTCTTTTATATTCTATACATTTCTATTCTATTAGAGGATCATCAGTTGGGTGTAATGACTATCTTACACCCAACACAACTTTCAGTGCTAGTTTTACACCGACTGCTACTTTCCAGTTCAGAGCTCATCTTGGTGCTCATGGAGAGTGCTGCTCTCGACGCGAGGAGAAGATCCGAGCTCGGCCAAAGTCTGGACTCACTCATGTGTGTTGTGGAGAGACGCATCCAGTGTTAGAGGCCGATACTAACCACTAACCCTCACCACAACGCTACAGCGGCAGCCAAGTCTCATCTCACTGTCATCAGGTTGCAAAACATTTGGAACTGATGTTTTCTTTTAGAACAATGATGGTTGGATCTGTGTGTGTGTGTGTGTGTGTGTGTGTGTGTGTGTGCATGTGTGCGTGTGTGTGTGTGCACCTACAGAGCTGTTAAGGATCATGAGGCACTGGTCGAAGTGGTGGTGCTCCATGGTGGAGTGGCAGTAGAGCTGGGCCAGTGGATGGTCACTCCTGAACACACACACACACAGAGACACACATTTGTACAGTGTCCTCCCACACATCAATATAAAACCATACACACACTTGTGACATGAAGATGACTCATGCTCTCCTGCCGTACCTCTGGATGTAGGAGTTGTTGACCCCTCTGTGGTCCAGGTCGTGGCTCAGGGTGGCGATCATCAGAGCCAGGACCTCCAGGTCGCTCAGGTTGTTCTGTCCACGGGAGAGGAAACAACATCAGCTGCCACACACCACAACCAAACAAAAGCCTGGTGTTTACACAGAGCTGCTGGAGCTCTCCACAGGTGGGCGACCAGCGCCGAGTAAAGTGGACAGAAAGGACGATACAGGGACACAAACACACACAGCGGAGAGTAATTATTATTGTGTTGTAATAATCCAACTTCAACATGGAGGAAGGCAACGCCTGATAGGGATGTACTGAATCCAGGATTTGGTTTTGAATTTTGGGGTTCGGTTTCCACCAAACCTTAGAACATCAACCCAACCGACTCTACGCCGCCCAGTGCCCCGCAACGCAAACGATTACAGGAAGGTTTACAAATGATATTCTGCTCTTCTTGAACAACAAAGTCCAAAGCAACGTCAGCCCAGCTAGCATGACTGTCATTATCACAGACTAAATATAAAGTCAGCTAGCTTGATGCTAACATAGTTTAGCAGTTATGCTAAATCCGGTGCATTCACACTGATGTTTAACGCATCAATGTTGATAAATGTGCATTGTCCAAACTCAATAAATAAACAAATGAAAACAAAATGAAAAAATGTCATAGATGGGCTAACGGATATTAGCATCGCTATCGTGGTCATTTGAAACCAACAAACAGCTGGATCCTGAACGACTTCAAGTTCAAATGTTCAGTGTGTGAGCATTAATTCTGTTCTGGTGAATGTTATTGCCAAATGCTTTTTACAGTTAGACTAAAACACACTGTGTGATGTTTACTGCATTTATAATGTGTTTACTGTGTGGGCAGATGATGGGAGTAGGATTCTGTATTCCCATTGGGATTCGGCCGACTCTTTAAAAAGGTGCATTTGGTTTTCGGCAGAACCTCAGAAATCAGGATCTGGTCCATCCCTAATACCTGATATCACCTGTTCTCAGAAGGGATGGATGGATGGATGCACTGACCTGCAGGCGTCCTGACTTGAGGAGGGCGAACATGCACTGGGCCGTGTTGAAGGCGTGTCTCCAGTTGTGATAGGCCACGTTCTTCCTGTAGTTCTTCTTCACACTCATGACCCACTGGCACAAACTCTACAGGAGAGAACAGGCGGCTTTATTCAGCTGCCGTCAGACATTTTCATCTTCTTTCTAGTTGGTTTCTCCCAACATCTGCGCCCAGTTAGTTCGCTATGGTTGTGTTATTTTTACTTTATAGAGCCAACCTAAAAGATGCAGCCTCAGTTATACACAATAATACCATGTTACCTTTACAAAATGTATATTTCATTGATATAACAATCAATAAAAACTAACTGCCACACAGTGAATGTGGCCATTATACTATATCTCCATGTTGATACATGCACCAAAAAGAGAACTATAAGTTGTGCATGTAGATGATTTAATTCATTTTCTTTAGCAGCATGACATCCATAACTTATAACAGAAAAAATGTGTAGGTGTAAAATAACTGCTTGTGAAAAAAAAAAACACAAATGTGGTGAGCGAAGGGAGTCGACAGTCAGGATGTTCGCCTTCTCTGAAAGTGAAGACTGAGCAAAGTCTGTGCTTCCACGGAGTAAAAGTGATTTCCACCACATCGCCGTTCGGCTGATCCAATTACGGAAGAGGGTAAAAAAATCTGGGTTTGTTTTCTCCGCGGGGATCTGTACACACTCATCAGATGTAATAAATCGGCGCAGGACGTAGAATGTGTACGAAATGTCAGTAAACAATCAGCGGACTGTGACGCTCCCAGGTGGTCGGACCCGTGAATGTCACAGTGACCTAATCACCTCCAATCAAAGCCTCGCTTCATGAGGCTCCGTCCACCGGCACCGCCGAGGTAAACCACCTACACACAAGGACCTCTTCACACTGACAGCAGTGTGTGTCTGTGTGTGTGTGTGTGAGGTCTCTCTTTTGGATTTAACTCAAAACTCATGAATGCATCACACACAAACACACACTCATGTTGTATAGTCTAAGGCTGTTTATTGTTTTCATGCATCATTAAAGCGACACTAAGGAACTACTATTTCATCTTAAAGGGACAGTCTCTACATCATTTATGACTTTTCTCATTGACATTGATTGGTCGTCTCACCGTGTACTTCATCTGGAAGGTCTGCACCAGGTTGAGGTCCACGAACATGCGGATCGTAGCCAGCGTCGTCTCCGTGTCCGACAGGTCAAAGTCACTGAAGCTGAAGTCCATGAGGTGCAGAGACTGGGCCGAAGGAACTGTGGATACCTTCAAGACACACAAACACAACAAACACATATGAACATTTGGAAATGTAGAAAGGATGCAGATTTAGTGGAATGTGGATGTGGATATTTATAATATTTTGTTAAAATATGACAAACTGGGACTGGAGACGGAAATTAGCCTCGGCTACAGTCTTATATTGCATATTTACATAATTAATATGCATAATATGTCCAATTTTAAAAATATAAATAAATCTCAAATCTCAAAACTGATATTATTGCTTAACAAAAGCAATATTTTCACACATTTTATAAATTGTGCTTTTTTTTGTTTACCCAAACATTCAAGGTTCTGTCTGGTCATTTAAAGTCAAGTTATGTTGTTAATCCAGTCACTTTTCTTTTCCAAATTGAATAATATTTGGTGGAATATCTTTAAGAGATCAAATCAGCTGCTGTACCAGGCTGTAAACATGTTTATTTCTGCTGTAAAGTTGGACAGTTTGAATGGGAGTCAATGAGGGTTTGCTCCCTGTCGGAGCAGCACTCTAGTGGTCGTTATAGGTACTGCACTCGAGTGTCGGCCTCATTTTTCAGCCACGGGCATCGATTCTGGATTCAAATGTAAGTAAATGTAAAGCAGAGTTTGTTTTGTGAAGTTTCATTCAAGAACAGGTGAAACTAAGGAGATGTTTGCTTCAACAGACGCCTGTCGGACAATGAAATGTTGAATAAATCAACAAGCCTTTCATTTAAACAGGGTTAGACATGGATGAAATCTAAAATAACTACTCCACTATTAACCACTGCTCTGTGTGAACCCTCCACGGTGACTCTGCTGCCTCCACCAGCGGCGCTTTCTTTTAAAATAACTACGGTCGAGTGTGTGTGCATGAAGAGGGCTTTTAAAACACAGTTTTTAAAACCCTTATCGGGCGCAAAGCTTTCTGAAATGTGTCAAAAAGTGTTATAAAGTCAGCCTCTTGTTCACTATAACGCACCTCATCCTGATTTGTTGAGTTTTACAATTTTCACCATCTACAAAAGAAACTGAAAGAACATTCAGTTCTTATTTGCTCAGATTAAATCAGGATTTTAAACTGAACTTTAACACTGTTTAGAGTGTTAAAGCTAATATTTTCAGATCTTAGTGATTTGTCTTCATTATGGATCAATGACATTGACTGGTTGATCATTGAATCAGTGTATTGATACAGATCGATATGGTTCCTCGACCTGTTTCAGGGTCAACCATCTAGAGTTGCTGTTCTGACTCAGCAGTGAGGTGTTGTGTGTCACGACTGGTTCCTCTGACCTTGAAGGACAACATCTGCCTGTGTGCGAGCGTGTGTGTGTGTTGATATGTGTGTATTAAATAACCCATGCATTTCTTGGACACTGGTGTGGGTGTGGGTGTGGGTGTGGATGTGTGTGCTGTTAAATGACAAAAAGTTTAATTTACCGCGGTTACCTGGAGTTCCCAGGATTCTTCCTCTGCTGCAGAGGCGTGGTACGACAGGACCTGGAACACACACACACACACAAAACCACATGAGACTGACACACTCATCACAAAAACGTGCCTACACAGCTTCCTTCAGACGAACACCTCCAATGCTACAGATCGATCCTCTGCTTTGTGACACCGCCTGATTGTGTTACTTATCCCTTAAAAAAAGTTTCTAAAATTATTTTATAGCAAATACACTCTAATAAATCCTATTTTCTCCACTCTATCAGAAAAATACTGCATGGTTTCTCACTGTCTGTACTTCAGTGGTTCAGACTCTAATAACTTAACTCCATATGGCAAAATAAATGTATTTTTCCAGACGAGGACGTGTGATCAAAGGCTCCTGGCTGTGGCCGTCATCTCTGTTTGTCAGCTTTAGTCTAAAAGGCACATTTTGGCCCAGTTTCTTCAAAGCTCCTTCACTGCTATTTTGATGTGTGGAGACTAGTGACGGCATGGTTTGGGATTAGAAACACCTCCTCGTGGCTGCATACCTCTGTTTCTGAGACGAGTTTCAGATTTCATCCCTGTTTATCCAGAGTCATTTAAAGTATTTACCATTAGTATGGAATTTCATCATGATTGAGTAGAGGGTATTAATGTGTTGACATTTGTACCAAATATGAAGAGATTTCCTCAAGAAGTTACTGGGATTTTGTGTTTACAAGGCCAAAAACTTGAATATGTGAGGTTGCTGTGATCTTGACCTTTGATTAAAATCTAATCAGGCTCAATGGAGTTCATTATGTCTACAAATTGCAATAGCTAGGATTTCTTACATATAAGATAAGAGGTTGTCCTGTCCAAACTCTCCATACCACTAAAACATTAAAATCTAATCAGTTTCGTCTTTAAGTCCCAATGAATAACTGAGATATTGTGTTTCCTCGAGAATGAGACATATGCACGTAGACACAGCTGGATGGACTCCGAATGCCTCCAGCTCCGGCTACTGCCAGAGCTGAGGAATAAAAATAGTATTTTCTAAGGAGAGCATTTTTCGTTGATTTGTCAGCTCTACTTTGGAGAAGTACAACCTGAAGAAAAGCCGTTTCCATCGTGTGGTTAAACACGTTAGCATGGAGCTAAATGCTTCTTGATTTAAAGTCAGGGTGAAAGCAAGTGGTAGTGACCAGTTTGAGTGAAACCTGGTTAAAATTCAGTGAGTAGCAGAGGAGGTGGGTGTCAGCTGCAGCTGAGAGGAGGCATCACCTCTGACACCCTGAAGCTGACACATCCAGCACAGTGTGTATGGATGTGTGTGTTAGTGGGAGCAGCAGAGGGGAAAGTACGTGAACAATGTGGTTTTGCTTTTATCCAATATTTGGGTTTATTGTAGAAACCCTAACCCTGAGCCAAGCCACTCCTCATCTCCTAAAACAATCAAAGTCATCTTTCAAATGCTGTATGTCAAGTCGCAGATACATGGTGGGTTGGATTTTTTCTTAAAACTTTGCATTTTAGCTGAATTGTATCTTTTTAGTAGAGGTCAAACTCAAAATCAAGTTAACAAATGTATAATAAAGGTGTTCCTCAAGGCTCTGTGTTTGGCCCACTCCTTTTTTTTAAATCTACTATCTTAGTATAGTAACATCTTCCATGTTAGTGCTGCTATGTCTTTCTATGCAGACGATACCCTGTAAATATTGCCTCTACAACAAACCAGGTCTTTTCCAGGTCTTACTGTATCTTTAATGAACTCCTGACCTTTTATATTCATTCACACTTTGTTCTGAACTCAGGAAAAGAGAGTTTCATCGCTGTCAGGTTTGTCAGGCAACTAGAGGCAAGTTCTGGTCTTTGTATTAATTTCACCTCCCCAAACCTAAGGATAATTCAAATATGCAATGTATATGCAAATATACAATAAACTAAACATGTGCAAAATGTGCAGGTGTGTGTGTGTGTGGCAGACCTCCAGAGTGACTTCCTGCTTTGCCATGGCTCTCTCCACGGTTTCGTACATCTGCGTGTTCTGAATGCCGAGGCCGCAGAAGATGGCGAACGCCTCCAGGAACTGCTCGTCGTTCCTGTTGAACGCCTTAACGCTGCCCGACGCTTCGTCCATCTTGTTCACCAACTGACACACACCTACGCGGACACACAGAAAAAAACACACGTTCTGACCCTGTCTCCGTCCAGATCTGATATCCCTATAAACCTCATGTGTGGTTAGATGTAAAGCTGCATTGGGTATGTGGCTTGAACTATTTCCTCAGCTGTGCCAGTTTAGAACATTTAGAGGGAAATCAGATCCCAGTTTTATGTAAGTGACCGGTTATATAATCATAAAATAAGATGTAATTATGAGTTTTTGTGCCTCTTAAGGGCATGGATCTCTAATGCTAATCACGAGCTGCTCTGATCTGGTTCAACATCAGGATTTTCAAAGGTTGGAGAGCCTATGAGGACTTAGGCTGAGTCATTATACAAGGACATTCGCGGTCACAGGCTGATTAGGCTGAGGATAATCATTGAGATTTATGGACTGGCAGGAATATTCATGACCTAACAGTAAAAGTAGTAATGCTATGCTAAAATTTAAGACAGTTAAAGCTTATGTAATGCATTGAAAAGTAACCAGAGTCCACATTGACAGTTTAAGTAGTGAAGTTATCTGGGATCAGTGTTTACAATGTTCACCTCTCCTAAGGCCGGGCAATGCTCTGTCTAAACCGACCGTTTAATTCCTCATAGTCTAAAAACGTAAACATCTGCTGAATATCTGGTTATCGGAGGAACAAATCAGAAACAAAATAAAGGTTAGCGGTAATCTCACTGACTTTAAATGTGAAAGTTATTTATTCATTGTTTCCAACAGTTATAAGCAACCGGGTCTGTTTGATTTCCTGAACGGCTAATGGATATCCAAAACCAAACAAAGCTTACGGTGACCTCTTGTTCTGACTGAGCCCCCTAAAGGCAGATGTTGGGTACTACGCGTTGAAGATTGAAGATAAAACCAGCAACGGTTCCATCCGGTGTTTTACTGAAGTAATGTCTGATCGTTTTGTGATTGACTTCCTCAGATATTTGTCTAATCTGATGGACCGTAGACATTTAGTGTCCATCCATGGTGACACTAAAGAGAGAGGTCGTACCAATGACTTTGTCCTTCTTGCCGTTCCTGATGGGAGTGCAGAGCAAACTCTTGATCTGGTCGCCGTGATCTGGGTTTTCACTCTGTTGGAGGACAAGAGGGATTAAGAGTTCTTACTGAGAAGACCAGAGATAAAAGAATTAAAAATAAATAAAAGACTACTGAGAGTACTGACCGTCCAAGGGAGGAGCTGGTCCTTGGTGATGTCGGCAATGTTGAGAGGCTGCATGGTGTTTTTGACGTACTGAGCGTACATGTAATTAATCTGGCTGACATCATGGTCCCTAAGGAGACACACAACACAAACAACTTTGTGACTGGCTATTCATAACCGACTTAAGACTCGTCCTCCAGAGACTTTCCATTTTACAACCTCTGTCAAGGAGACCGCAGATAAGAAGTGAAGAACCGAGGGTCAGGGAAGAGCTCTGGAACATTTGGGGGGCAGATCTGATCATTTACTGTGTCTTTGAATCAACAGGTTCACTGAGAGGTGAGCAAGCAACTTTGAAAACGATCTTATAATACGTGAGTTTCTCTGATTGGTGCTGCTGTTGTCATCCGATTGGCCATGTTGGCTCTTATGTCTCATCATAACCAATGCACAATTCAGGAAATCTCACAATTTGGTTTGTGTCCAATTTTTTGGGTCACGATTCCCCCAAAAGTAACTGAGTAAGTAACTGAATTACTCCATTATAAAAGAAAGTAATTAGCAGTGTCGCGGAGCCTGCCTGTGCGGAAGGATACTAGTTGGTTAGTTCCAGGTAAAAGGTTTTTTCTGGCTTGTTGGTGAATTTTTAAAAAAGTGTATAACGTAACTACACTTTAATGGGTTTATTATTTTGTGACGGGACTTCTTGAGTCAAGTTACTGTGAATAACAGCACATTTTATTCTCCTGAACGGAAACGGCAAACTTTTTTGATTACAATTACGGGTCAATGAATATGAGTGGGACGGCATCTGGACTTAATCAGTGAAACCAAGAGGTGAAGACCGACATGAGATACTGAAGAGGATTAAGACCACGTGAACTTCTCTGCCTTCTACCTCATTATTCTGACTTTAAAAGTCTCCCTGACCCTGCTCAGCTCTTCGTTTCTCCATCAGTGACTCACTTGAGGAAGAACAGTTCTTCAAGCCGCTTCCTACAGCTCCACATTAACGGCACTAAATAATAAAGCATCTGCTGATTAACGAGAGGAGCTGCAGCCTGGGAGCTGCACCTGAGTCCACCCTGAACGCCGAAGCCATCACTCACATCTGTCAGCACGTAATGGGCCTGTTTCTTATCTGTGGTCGTTTCAAGTCCAAGCTCAGAGTCGGCTATAACGCTGATAATGATAAACGATGGAAAATGGATATATAAACACAACACGAGGTTAAGGCAGGAACGAGTGGATTTTGGCTGTAACACCAAAACAGGACGGTTTTTGTACGTGTGCGTACGTGTGAGTTAGGGAGAGAGAGAGAGAGAAGTGATTAAATGTCTGTTTATGGATCATAAGAACAGAAAGAATGATGAAAATAAAACAATAGAGACAGAAAAGCAATAAAGGAAGGTGAGTGGGTAAAAGTTCTCAACATCAGCTGCACTGCTGCGTTACATTTAGACTTTACATGAAAAACACATGAGGAGCAAAACTTCTCCTGATTAATGTGACTTCTGCAACTTTTGTGGATTACAAGTGAATTTTATGATTAAAAATATATATATATATCATATATATAAAAATAAAGGAGCTACCTTAAATTCAGGAAGTAGTGGAGCTGTGCATAAACCCCATTGATCAGATTATCAGATACTTAAGCGCTCTGACATTCAGCTTTGATTTAACCTCCATGTTTAAATAAATAACTTATTTTGTTTCCCTTTAATTGCAGTCAGATCAGTTATTCATACGTGACACATAGAAACACACAAAATAACGCCATTTATCTGCATTCAACAGATTTTCACAATAAAAACCTAAAATAAATCACTCTATCTAGCCTCAAGTTTTCAACACTGGAATCCCCGGAGTGTCCCTGAATGCATTTCTCCTCAAATTTGTGCAAACAGTGCAGATCACCTTACAGAGCTTCAGCGTCTTTCAGCAGCAACACGGCCTAGTGTCAGCGTTTCCAGAGGACAGCAAGTGTGTTGTCTGCTAACAATATATGGCCTATGTGTACAGTATAGGATATATCCATGCTACATTAATGCTCATGTTTAATACATACACACTAAAACCCACATCTTCTCTGTGACTGACATGTCACAGCTCCCGACATCACCACAGGACCACGACATCGCTTCAGTTCAGCACCACAACACAACCAAAAAAAAAAAAAAAAAAAAAACCTTTAAAAAACAAAACCAAACAGTCCGACCGTGGTTGGTGCGAGTCGGATCACCACCGCTGGTTCAGCTCGACTGAACTTCCTGCTTTGCTGAAACAGAAACTGTGTCGGGAAGCCACAGCCTGGGGATAATGTCACTATAAAAAGCCTCCTGCCTGCGGTTCCAGCTGGTCAAAGCTAACATCCTGTAGGGCCCCTCCCCTCGAGCCGTGACCCAGCTGGAGCTGCCCGACTTCTGCTGCTGCTGCTGCTGCTGTTGCTGCTGCATCGCACGGGGAGAAAAAAATCCAGCACATAGTCAGAGCCCGCGTTTAAAAGCCAGTTATTAGATCTAAACACAGGGAGAGAATGAGCCACGAGATGCAGAGATAAGATAAGACATCTGGCCTGTCTCATCCCTACGACTGCTGACATCTTCACAACCCGTGCACACACACATACACACACACTCACATACTGTATATATATAAAGGTTGGAAAGAAATAGACCTCAGTGTGTGTCTGTTTTTGTGTGTGTGTGAGTTTCATCGCAGCTGTAAACATTATAGAGATCAAAGATGCGATTAGTGACTAAGTCTCCATCAGCTGTGTGTAGCTGGTTGCAATGGCGATGATGACAGCTGCATTAAAAAAAACAGACCTCAGCGCGAATAAAAAAAGAAAGAAATCGGTCATTTTGCAGAACTTTAAAGTTTTAGAACAAAAGTTTTCTGTGTTTTATGTGTGATATAACATAACAAACTCTCTCCGTCTCTTTCCCTGATGTTTTTTCAGCTCCTTGAAAAACTGTGTCAAGCCTCCTTTCCCCTGCAACAGGAGCTGACAGGTCCATCTGCTCGGCTAATAAAAAGAGGGTCACAAACTGTGCTCTCTATCAGGTTTCATTGACTTCATGTCTGTCTGAGCCGTGCAACGCCGTCTGGAGCCGGTTTGAGTGTGAACACACAGTCCTACAGCGTGTGACCTCATCGATGTTTAACACACCGGACAGGACGGATCAGCATCAACTCTGAGCTTCCAGATTCTTTAAAAGGGAAGTTCTCCAGGCTTTTGAAGGATCCTGAGTCAGATCGTCCTCTGGACTGTGTTTAAAAGGAAAACGCCGGCTTTGATTCATATTTCATTATTACTGTCAAAGAAAATCCCATCAGAAGCAGAAACCGTGCTCATCTGTCTGTCAGCACCTGTTTTTTATTGATTTTATTTTATTTTCCTCCCGTCGTCTTATTGGCTCTGATCCCCAAAATCTGGCATCGACCTTCAAAAGTAGCTCACATGTAAAAGATAAAGAAAAGTTGCGTCAACAGGTGGAGATGCTGCCATATTTGGAGGTGGATTCACACACAACTGCTGCATCAGTGAGTGTGAGAAGATAGCAGCAGCTTTGTGAAAGGCGTGTAACAATACAAACAAGTAATAGTGAGCTATTTTTTCACACTAGCTCACAGAGATTTTTCAACATACTACAGTTTTTTAAAGGGAAACTATTCAAGTCTGGTTGTGTTTTTGCTGTTTTGCTAACCCTCCTCTTGGCCATGTGCATTTGTTTTCAATGCAGCCAGCGAGAAGGCAATCCATGGAGCGGTAGATAACTTTATATAGAAAATACTTGTGTATATTTTATTACGGGGCGCGTTTGTGTCGCGGTGCCGCAGGGACGAGAGCTGGGACACCGGGTCGGAGGCTCTGATCTTGCAAAGTTGGTTTTCAGCCAAGAGACGCTATAGGTGGAGGGCAGAGTCTCCATTCTCAAGTCATTTAACCATCACAATTACTCCTAGACTCTTTAATTATTCATTGTTTATACTGAATTTAAAAAAAAATCTTGCATAGTTTTTGAAATAGCATCGTACACACGTTGACTCAAGGTGGTGAAGATGTATCCACAGATCTATGAACGATGCAATCACCTTGAGAAAATAGAGAATCTACTACTGTTTTGCAAGTAAAAGTTGCACCAGTGATTAAGTGTGTTTTGAAATGTGTGCAGTTGTAAATCTTCCTGGTGAGATGAGAATGTACACAGAAGCAGAATAACAATCTTTTCTTACATAACTGTGGATGAGTCAGAGTCCTCAAACACAACGACCGGGCTGCTAAGCCTTTGTTTAAAGATTTGAAGTTTTGTCGTCACTCCGTTAAGTTCTGTAACTTCCAATTGTTCTCCACAAACACACACACACACTGAGTTTCAGATTGGATTTGAGCTGCTGCTGTGGGAAGTGCCAGGCCACCCCAGAGAAAGGGGGCGGATTCTCTCTGATTGCATCTTAAATCAGATTAGTGCTTCTTCACTCCTCCGGGCTGCAGCAGGAAACTCTGCAGCTGTTGCCTCCGTCAGTCCTCTCCTGTCACCCTGACCCGCTCCACTCAGCCTCCGCCTTGTAAACCCCAAAATCTTTGCTTTTTTTTTACTCCGATGTGCCATTTTATCTCCACGTCTCCTCTGCTGCTCTGTGTCATCCTGTGCTTCTCTTTTTACGAGGTTGTTCGTGTCTCTGCCTTTGAAACGCGATCGTTTCTCGAGGAATAATAGGAAGGAGCTGCAGCTACCAGCGTTTTCCATTCCCAGATTGAGTTTGATGACTCTTGATGGCCAAAAAAACGTTGCATTAAGTCCCTTTTTGTCAGATCTTTTCTTCACGAAAATGACTGAATAAGCTCCAGAAGAAGTTAGAAATGGAAGGAGACATCACGTTACCCAGTTGAAGATGGCAGCATGAACAGAAAGCTCCCAAAACTTCAAAATTCACCAATTTCCGACAAAAAAAAAAAAGCACAGAAAGCAGAACAGAAAGGAAAGGGGATGATGACACCTGCAAATTAAATATATAACTTGGCACTGACATACTTTTCAAAAAAAAAAAGATATATAACAAATATAGGGTTATTATATTGTGGAGCCCATAAAACTACATTTCAACACACACAGGTAATCTGAACATCAACATCTGCATGTTACCCTAAAAAAAACCGTCTTTGATTCCTCTCAGACAGCAACAGGCTCCACTCCGTCATGATAAACAGGTTGTGATTGAGGAGCCGTCAAATCAGCAGAACATCAGGATCAAGGAGCTCCAGCAGGGACTAATGGGAACAAGACCCAGCAGTGTGTGGGAATTTGGCAGGTGGAGGGATGTGGATCATCTGAAGAAGATCCCAAAGGGCAGAAAAACCAGCTCAGCAAACATTCGAGCGCTGGACCGAGCAGCTCTGACTCGTCTTTCCTCTTTAACCCTTGAACACCAACTGGTCCGTCCAGAGTCCAGTGGGCCTCAGCTTTGATTAATAGCAACAATACCCACGGACCAATGGGTGTTAAGGGGTTAAACACTGGCTTTTCACTCTCTGTTCCTTATGATAATGAATCTTTGTGCAAACGTCAGAGGAAAAAGAAGGGCAGTTTGAAAACGCAAGGAAACATCAGCACCAATAACTGGTGGAGATATCTGCTTCAATCTGCAGGACTTTTAAAGGGATAGTAGCAGCTCCAAATAAAAACTGTGTTTTTCCTAAACTTTGAGGGGCTGGAAAATTATATTATAGCCAACAATGGAACTGTATTTTTTTTTTCAGGTAAAACCTCTTTTAGGCCACGAAAATAGGCTGTTTCTTTGGGTCCATTCACAACAATGTATGTTGTAAATCTCTGAGCAGGGCTATTATGGGCTGGCGTTGCTAACGGGAGGAGTGTAGAGAGTCTTCTACTGCAATTAAAGTACTTAGGGGCTATTTGGAGATCATACAACCTCACTTTAAAAAAATGCTATTATCCCTTTAATCTAATACCAGTTCATCTGAAACAGAGAGGGGGAGGGGCCTTACCTTTTGGGAGCGTCTAGGACTTCACCCAGCTCCTCGTATTCCATGTGAAAGACACTGGAGAAGGAGTTCTGCAAAAATAAGAAAAAAGAAAGAGAAAAAGTATGTTTGACTGTGAGGTGTGTGGATGGAGGTAGCGTTAGCTTAGCAACCGTTCTTAGAAACCAGAACCCGTACAGGAGTTTAGTTCCGTCTACATTGATTGAACTCAGACAGACAGGTTTTGGTTGAGGTTCATCATCTCGTGTTGTGTTCAGGTTCCTCGTTCACTCCAATTAAGCCAAACCCAGTTGGGCATTGAGACACTGTGCACAGTGCTGAACCCCCCCCTACCCAGCATGAGGAGAGGAAGGTTGATCTATTACCTATCCAGCCTTCGCCAGGAGGAGTGTTTATTTCCAAATTCCAGTGCTCTTTTCCTCTTTCCCCCCTTATAGGGACTTGTTTTCTCTACAATCTGCTCTCGCAAAAAACTTTGCAAAGGATCCTTTTTCCATTTTTAAGAGGTGGGGACAGGATGTTAAAGATAGACAAGGCTTCTTCGTTTTGGAAACATTTCCTCCCCCTTTACTCTCGCATGCACATACACACCAGTTTGTTCTGTAGCATCAGTGATCTACCCAGAGGGAGGGAGGGTAATAAAGCTGCTCTAAACATATGAGGGAGGAGGTCATGACATTTATTGGGGTCTCTGGAAAGGGGGGCGGGTAAGGATGAAGACTGGGTAATGCATATTCAAACAAACCTGTTGTCTTCTGTTCTCTAGAATAGGACAACTCATTCCTGTAGAACTGTGTTGTTATAGCATTGTACAGTACAGTGACTGCAGTCTGGTACTTTCAGCCAACATTATGCATCTAAGGTGTTACTGAGTTGTTCAGACTGAAACACCTCAGCAACTCCAAGATTTACTCATGTGAAATTTTGGTCAAAATCCACGGAGGAAGAACCATGAGTCAGTGATGGACCTCATGGTTCCCTGACTTTTCATCTAGTGCCACCGACAAATCAAAGGTTTCACCGAACATGGATTTGGTAAAAACAATCACAATGACTTCGGTCCAATGACATCTGATACAGACTGTCATGTTCCCCAAATGACGACTTGTAATAACTCTCATTGTATAGTCATACTTCAAATTGAAACCGTTCCCATCTGTCTTAACTGAACGTGTTAGTAGTAAATGAAACCTTTAAGAATCAGGGATGATCTGATAAATAAGGAACCATTAATAGTCGCACTAGTTCCTGAATTGATAGTACTGAGTAACTAAAGAACAGACTGGGAGACATCAATTAATCATTAATCATTTGGTAACAAATAGTTCATGATTATCTGCATAATGACGTATTTAAAATACTCACATATAACAAAATACTTGATTATTTTTGCCAGTGGAAATACTCTGCTTCTTGTGGAAAAATCCAGATTGTTGAACAAATATAGTAAGAAATGAACAGTACGGAAACTCAAACACACTCAAACACAGATACACACACACATACTGACTAATATGTTTCAGGAAATCTGCAGCCAATTCCAGATTTACTGTATTTTCTGCTGGGAAGAGTTAAACAACACAGAAGAGCAAAACACTCCCAGTGTCAGGCCACATGCCAGATCCTATCCTATCATCTCCCTCCCTCTCCCTCTCTCCCTCTCTCTCTACCACACTAACACACACAGACACACAATAGAAATATACATCCCTGCACACACGCCACAAAAACGTCAGCGCGCTCAACGATACAGAGGATAGTGGGTGAGGACACACAACACTGTTTTCAAACAGATGCCACACGCTGCAGTAAACTGAAGTGAGCCAACGCAGGCAAATGTCTTAAAAAACTCCTATGTTATTGTTGCTGGGGGTCGGTGAGGACCGGCTCAGTCGTTTACTAGACTTTTCTGCAGGAAAGAGCGAAGTTATGTTCACTTCGACAGAGCCGTGGGTCCAGCCTGAGAAGCTACAGACATTTGACCCTGAAGGGGCCGCATGGTGGAAAAAGGCCTGTAAAAGTCTGAGAGTAAATGTTGAACCATAGACATATGAACACAAAGTAGATGGTACAGTATATAAAAATGGTCGTTGACTCCAGGTCTGGAAAATGAAGCAAATGCAGAAATGCTTAAGAGCTGCATTTTCTCCAATGGCCATCAGGGGGCGACACCACTGGTTGTATCAGAGTCTATGGAATCAAAATGATCCTTAATCTCGATTAATTTACTGCCTTGATAAATATTTTCCTTATGAGTTTATGAGTTTAATCACTACTCTGAAGTCGTCTCCAGTGGAATATGATGATAATTATTTCAAATTATAGTCCCATATAAAAGTTAAAGCAGAAGTAAGTGATATATTTGTGTTAATATAAGTCTTAAATAGTTATATCTTCCGACAGCAATCACTTACATAGAGTGTTTGGACCAAAACACGGGTCTGTCAGTCACTCTGCTCTGCTCTGAGCCGAGGAGAAAACATTTATCGTATCCTACAGTTTTTATCCAATGAGGAGAGAGAACGGCAAGGGCTTGTGTGCAGCCAAGGAACCCAATGTGGCATCAATGTTATGGTGCGTTCAAGGAAACATTTTTCCGACCGTGAAGTGGTACCAGTTCGATCT
Source organism: Decapterus maruadsi (assembly GCA_030347415.2). NCBI lineage: Eukaryota > Metazoa > Chordata > Actinopteri > Carangiformes > Carangidae > Decapterus > Decapterus maruadsi. Next base: position 7,683,242 of record CM064898.1, read on the forward strand.
TGTTCACCGTTTTTGGCTGTTATAGTGACTTTCACCGGTAAAACAGGTCGGAAAAACACGAGTGGGTTACCTGGAACGCTACAAAGTCGTAAGTTGTGACTTGAAGCTGTAATTTACGATTTCAAAAGCCTGCCTGGAACGCAGCATTAGCGAAAACGACCGGACCACTTACTTCTTCTTTAATGGATGATAAAGCAGGGTAGGTTTTCTACGGAGTGGTTGCCAAATGATTGACACCCATCTATCAATCCTACACATGGAGTCAGACCTTTGGTTTTTGGTGTGTTTTCAGTTCAAAAAAGTTAGTTCAACATATTATTTTCCTAAAAAGCAACCAATAGGCTAAAAAAACTAATGTCATTGTGTACTACAGCCTTGGTTTTCATTTCAGGCTTCATGTTAACAGGTTAGAGCCGACACATGGATGTCCAGTTTGAAAAACAGCAGCTCATGAGCATAACGCGCTCTTTTCAAACACCGATAACGACCTCACGGAGGTTTAACACCTTGAAAGTGACATCTGTATACATGGGTGTGTGTGTGTGTGTGTGTACTGACCATTGAGTCCTCATCAACAATGAAGACGGTACAAGCCTGGGCCTGCATGAAAGACATAATGGTCCCCGCGATCTTCCTCAGTAGAACCTCCAGACACTGCTGTTCCTCAAAGATCAGACTGGCCAGGTCCAACAGCACCTATGCAAACACACATATACACAAATAAGACCTGTATGCATACACAAACCTTCAGACACACACATCGACACTCACCTGATTGCGTCTGTTCTCCAGCTGCAACGTCTCATACAACTGAGCGTTGTGCAGGACGATGCCGGAAAAGGCCAAGTAGGACGAGAAGTCCTGCGAGGGAAGAGCAGAGCAACGTCTGAGAGGAAGGACAGATACGATACGAAACTGACTACCGGGTGGAAAAAAGATAAATCAGCGAAAAAAAAGGGGGGCAGAGGAGAGAAAGGAAGTGAAGGTGGAGAGATGATGGATGATAGGAGGAAGGGCAGGTGGAGTCCAGCACCCAAGTATCTCAAGTATCTTGCTAACAAGTTTCTGTTTTTTGTTTTTTTTAAACATTAACAAAACGTGATCCAGAGTGAGTGAAACTGAACGTTACTCACCTTTTCATCCTGTTCAGTGAAGGCACCGTCCTCCCCACATTTCTTGTTGATGGCCTGAGCTACTCCCACCACCTGAGATGGATCAAACATAAATACAACAGAGGATTTGATGGATCCATCTCTACTGCTGGATCTCCTGGCTTTTTGTCCATCAAACATCCGTCCATCCATCTATCCATCCATCCTTCTGTCCATCCATCCATCCATCCATCGGCTAAATGACTTATTCATGCATAGTTGTAGGGTGGTTGTCCAATCCCCAACTGCTCCCATCAACCAAACAAGCCTTTCTCTGGGGAAGGCGGCCAAGTATCCCGTACCACTGAATTATGACATCAGCTGACATCATAGGGGCCCCAACACCAGGTCTTAAAGGCCCCGGTGTGATATCTGGTACAGATGATCTGGTACGGTACGAGTCATTCAGCTCTGAGAAGTTGTCTTGTCTTACCTCGTCTCTGTGGTTCTTGATTGGCAGACAAAGGATACTCTGGGTTTTGTAACCTGTGATCAGGTCGACCTCGGCGTTGAACCTGGAGTCCTGAGGAAGCAGAGTATAAACACATTTCAGGGCCAGTAACCCAACCAACCAAATAGCAGTGGTAGACCAATAGTTGACGCCAAATAATTCAAACTGAAGCCAAAGATATGAACAAAATATTCTGATTTGAAACACAATGAGTCCTTTGATTCAGGTAATTACACACTGGTCCTTTAAGGCCTGATGGATGTAGAGATGTTTTGTTCAGTGTGCTGTTCGCCCACCCACCAGCTGACCTTTAAACACTGGCCATCTCTCTGTTGACCAGCAGACTCTTTCATAAACTCAAGGGGACAATGTCTCTATGTGTATAAAATCAAACACAACAAACATATAAGCAACATTACACTGAATTTTGGTTTTTCAGAGGTCAGATTAGCTTGTTCTGAATCTACCGTGGCACGGTTCCTGGGTTCTCAACACACTGTAGAGTCCTGAGACACAAGCTCACGTTTTAGACAGACCTTTATCATTGCCCCTCCCCCCAACCCCACACTGACTGGGCTCCTCAAGGTCTCCAGATACTGCTGCAAACAAAGGTCTACCTTTAACTAACATGTCCCAGATTTATTTTACAGCGACAACACAGGGCGCATTAACAACCTCAAACTCTGGACTCATACACACACTGGTTCTGTATGAACTCCGGAGAAGAAACCCTGAGGTAAAAAAACAAAGTAATACCATTGAAACACTGCAGAAATCTTCAGGATATGGAAACAGGAGGAAAATAGAAAGATGATGTCGTTATATATACTGTCCCACAAGTCCATAAGGTCATAGAAGCTAGCCAAATTGCGTCAGTCCATGCACGATCTAAATTGCAAGAACAAAAACAATCAGCACGGACGTCCAGGAAGGACGGTCGTTTCTGGAGCCTGGCAAAGATTCAGTTTTCTGGGTGATACACAGATGAAGTGGAAGTCCAACAAGCCACGGCTGTGACTGACATAGTATACCACAACGGGTAGACTCGGCTAAGTACCGCTTCTGGCCGTGGGTCCTACCACTTCACCCAATGCCAAGCCTTTGCCGAGATGCTGGATCGTATCAATTTACACAACGTGTCTTCTCGAATTCACATGGACAGACCGACTACACCAGAAAACATAGGACAAGAAGCCTTAAAAAAAATCTGATTGGTTTGGCAACAAGTCCATAAACGAACCGTGAACGAAGTGATGTCCTGGGGACATATATAAGATATGACAAAAAGCAAAAAGCACAAATATCTTAGCTAGTTTCAATCCAATTCAACCGTCTTATTCCCATTCAGCACCTACATCGTCCCAATAGCAAGTAGACTTGTGTGACCCCTTGGAATTGGAATTGGAATTGGAATTGGTAGCTTTTGGCAACATAAAGTGGAACTGTACTGTAGATTGTTCTACACCAGGGTTCCCCAATTCCGGTCCTCAAGGGCCACTGCCTTGCATGTTTTAGAAGTTTCCTGCAACACCTGATTCAAATGAGTGGCTCGTTATCAGGCCACTGCAGAGCTTGATAACGAGCCACTCATTTGAATCAGGTGTGTTGTAGCAGGAAACTTCTAAAACATGCAAGGCAGTGGCCCTCGAGGACCGGAATTGGGGAACCCTGTAAACAAACCGTTAAGTCTTTTTTTGAAGGGTTGTAGCTTCTGTTCTTCATCAAAAAAATCAGTGGCTTGTTCTATTTTCACTTCAGCCCTGGTTGTTCTCAGTGTCTAGTGTTAGCTAACGACCCTTAGCAACAGACCACTACAGGATGTCACCACAGCAGATCTTACTTTAGACCCAGACTAAATTTACACACAGTTATTTTTGGGACTCTAAAAAAAAAAAAGTTTTGGCGAGTTCAAAATCAAACAAAACAAAGAGTTTATTTCTGATGCAGGTAACAGCTGACTGAGGGTTACACTGGTGTAAACAGGCAGATGGGGGCGTGTCTGTCACCGCGCTGCTGAGATCAATGTAATCCTGAGCTCACTAATGGGCAGTTAAAGATCCAATCAGAGAGCTGGGGAGTCCCTCAGATGACGCAGATTGACTTCCTGGGAGCAGTATCAGGTTCTGTAGCCACACACACACACACTTGCACAAATAGCCTGCAGCATATTCGCTCAGATAATTGTGCATTAACTGAATCAATTAGTAAACAGCATGACACGCACAAACACACATACTTAAACATGCATTAACATTGATTTAAACGTGTTTTATGTGTTTTAATTTATGTGCATTTTTGTGTGCACAGAAAATACACACAATGACAGAGCTAAACACATACAAATAAAGCGAGACATCTATACACTCCTGTTGAGAAACACACAAACACATTCATATTCATACGTTAATAGGCATTAATCACACGCATGCACATGCAAAGACATACATATTCACTCACACACTCAAAAACACTTGAATCCTCAAGTGCACTTGCAAGGTGCCAACACACAAACACGCACACACATACAAATGAAGCTCTCAGAGCGGTGCCATCAAAAGCAGAGAGCTCCACACACAGCATGAACTCACACACGTAAACCACACGGTGCAGATGATGCTGCAGGAGACAAACTGTTTCATTATCGACTTGTATCATTCTTTTTTGTTTTTTTACTATCTTCATGGGAGCAAACACACAAGCTTGTAGCTGGAGTAAAATATATTTGATATGTGTGATGTAATCCCAAAGCTACAGACTGTCTACACACACCTCCAGCTGAAGGCCCATACACACACCTTTAATATTTGTAGGAGAAATGTAGTGTCAATGCACGATAGCAGTTTAATGACAAATTCAAGAAATTCACAACATACTGAATTTGGAAAGTCCTGTTTTTCTTACTGTGCACCTGCAACCTGGAACAATCTGCAAAACCATCTGAAACTTACCACAATTTTATCATTAGGACAATATTAATCCATAACTGCATCTTATTTGACCTCCAACTGCTCCTGTTTTTAACTAGACTTCTCTGTTTTCAATTTTTGTCACTTTACTTTTGGGTATTTCGGAAAATGTTCAATGTTCAAATGTTTCGTGTTTTGTCTCAGCTATATTACAAATGAGGTCGCTCCTCAATATATTTCCAAGTTTAAATAAAGGTTATAATAACTTAAAGTCATATTTACATGTCAGAATATTTGACAATATCAATAAGGTCATGGCATATGAACTGTTAAATCACTGATATAACTTCACTGTCCCATACAAATAATCATATAAACAAAAAGATCAACAAGTAAATAAGTGATAAAACCGACAGTGGTGCCGACAGTTGAGATGTAACAGCTCTGAACGCCACAGAGTTCAATGACAAAATACCTGGTGGTGTTAACAAACGGCTGGTTTATAAATAGCTCTCTAAAGGCCACCGGTCAGTTATTGATGCCGGGCGGCAGCACACATGTGTAAACACCTGGAAGTGTGTTTACAATACATCAAACACAGCGGAGATGAGACGAATTATGAAGCTTCAAAAATGTGTTTTTCCATATTAGAAAAAAAAGTAAAGTGTATTTCATCTTCCTTTAAATTCTCATCTTGCCGAGTTTGATCATTGATTGAAGTGGGAGAGAGGTTTCATGTTGAAACCTGGTCGATACACTAAAAACGTCAGGGGTCAGAATGTCACCAGAGACCACGGCTAGTGTGTGTGTGTGTGTGTGTGTGTGTGTGTTCGACCCACTTGCCCTCCTTTGAAGCCCCTCCCACCCCCTCCAGTCTGCTCCGTCAGCATGAGCCATCAAATACACCTCCGAGCAAACACCAGTCTGATTCAACACGCTGATCAGAGGCCTCAGCAGCAGCAGCAGCAGCAGCAGCAGCAGCAGCAGCAGCAGCAGCAGCAGCAGCAGCAGCTGCACCTGCACAACGTTACTGGTAACACAAAGAAACAGAGACAGAGACCGACGTGAACAATCCAAACCTCATATGCGTTCTTGATGTTGAGCGCCTGGCCCGTCGCTGCCACGTGTCCCACAATGCCCTTGTTCCACTCCAGCCGGATGCAGTTGCTGGACGATTCCTCCAATGTGGATCCTTCGGCCACGTCAAACAGCCGGCTGACCAAGAACTTCCTGTTGGAGCTGTCCTCACCCACCTGGGACCACACACACACACACAATTAACTGTTATACATTTAATTGCGCTTCTTATTGTATTAAGTAAAGTTTTTGAGTTAAGACAACAGGTTGAAGAACCAATAAATCTGATTCAAAGACTATGAGACTCATTATTATATACTACACTGAGTCATGGTTCCAGGCTTTGTTCATGACATTAAAAACATAACTAATCAATAATCTATATGAACACTTTATCAAGGCTCTATGTGTAATAAAAAGCCGTTCAGAGAGAATTATGGCTTATTTCCAGCAGCTACAGGTTTATATCATTTAAGGATCCAATATAAGAAACATCCTGAATGATATACATTTGTAAAATATGCTCTAAAATATATTATATGCATGATCAATTGATAGATTTGAAATATTATTCCCTTGAGGCTCTCTTTAGCAAACACTGTTTGCTAACATGGTCCCTCAGCTCTCTGTTGGACATGATCTAATGCAGGCAAAACACAGCCTCTTTGATTCAATTTGATCCAAAAACAATTACCTGTACTTATCTTTGAAGAGCATTGTTTGTGCATCACATGATTTGTCAGGTGACCTCCCATTCGGGTGTACTCATGTGTTTGTTCACCTGCTTCATGACTAAAGAAGGGTTGTACACGAAACGTCACACACAAAGGTGATAATAAAGAATAAGCTTGGAGCTGCTTCTGGTGTGGGGACCTTTTGTTTTGCCTGCCTTTTGTCTGGCACCCAGATTTTTAGATTTGGTGGACGTGCGTGCAGTTTTTATAGTTTTACATGATCTAATCTAACCTACTTTTGCAACACTGGACTGAGTAAATACGTTCTTTTCGTCTAGTCCGGTCAGAAAGCTACCAAGACAGACCAACTTATATTTGTCTGACGATGCTGTTTTCGTCCACACTAAACATCTGGAGCTTTCAGACTAACTCCTTGCTCTGCTCTCTGAGTTAGAAGCTGCCCCCCCGTCCCCCTCCTCTCTCTGGACTCGTACCAGGAACAGCGAGTATCGGTCGGCAGCGATGAGCTCATTGATGTGGAGGAAGATCTTGTGGCAGAGCGCCGTCACGTCCAGATGACTCGACACGTCCTTCACCAGCTCCAGCAGCCTGGCACAGCGGTCACCGCCACGTCCACCGCCGTTACCTCCGACGCCACCACCACCGCCACTGGTCCCGACGACGACACCGCCCTCGCCCATCACCGAGCCCCGGAGCGGAACAGTCTCTCGGTCCGTGTCGCTAAGAAACGTAAGCGAGCCCTCAGAGTCTTTGACCACGATGGGTCTGAGCGGGCGGTCGAACTCCGATGCTGAGATCTTGCGGGTCGGGGTGCCCGGCGCCGGGCTGTTGACCGAGGCCGGGGAGGGGCAGCGGCTGTCCAGGAGGCTGATGGAGGGCGGGAGGATGGTGGCGGTAGGACCAACGTCTGTCGAGGACTGGGAGGCCCGTTGTTGTGGAGGGGTTTCTTTGGAGGCAGATGGTTGGATGGTGTGGACACGCTCAGCGAACCAGGCATTAACCATCTCCCTGTCCGAAGGAGAAGAAACTGCATCAGATGTACTATAGAAGATACTGACATAGCGTAGGTTAAACGCCCCGATTCATCTCTAGAAGGCCTTACCAGTGAAGACCCCTTAGATAACAAGAGTTTCTAGATACACAGAACATCTAATCCTGGGAGAAAAGAACATTTACTGTACTACCAAGACAAGAACAAACACCCATCACGCTTTGATCATTTAAACTACAATCAGCAGTGAAAAGGCCAAGAGTCTGATTAAAGAAGCTAAATTTGGACGACACAGTGTAAAGGACAAGGGCAACAACAACAACAGTGGGTGAATCAGCTTCATGAAAACCAATCAACTGAATGATGAAATAATCTACAACATTTTCAGACATCACAAAACTCACACTTGATCTCAATGGTCCCAACTCTAGTTGTGTGAAATATTCAAACAAGCAGCAACTGGTTCCAACAGAAAACAAACTGCACCTGACCCTGAACCAAACGGTCCAATCAGTTGCGATACATTGATCCAACAATGTTAATATGTGGCCTTTGAAGTGGTACCGATATTTCCTCAACCACAAGGTGCAAAGGTGGTAAGATTTTAGCAGTCAGTTGCTTTAAAGACGTCATCAATCGAATACATTCACGATGATAGAATCATTACAGAAGGAGTGAACACATTGTCAAAGTTTGAAGAGATGGATCCAAATTTTGCAAACATTAGCCGACACCAGCCACTGATCACTGACCAACAAGTCTTTGAGGACAGGAAGAATTTGTTGCATATGACTTGAGGAATTTATGGCAGTGACAAATTGTCGCTTTAAGTTTATAGCCGAAGATAAAACAGGGTCAGGGTGGTAGGTGGTAAGATGACTGGCTTGAAGATCAGGAGAACTTACCCTTACCCCTTAAACTCCTTTGTCACGGTCACATAACGTCTTCAAGTGTTTGTTTTTGTAGTGTTCCTCTCAGCCACAAGAGGCTGAAGTGCAGCACTACAACAGTTTACATCGGACTGAAAAGTGAGGTCAAGGGAAGTCACAGAGGATCGATGGGCCTGACAAGACCTTCTCCTCCGATGTGCGAGATCTTCATGCTGCTCAAACCAGAGGAACATGCAGCACGAGGAACATGTGACATGCTTCTCAAGGGCTTTGACAGGTGGAAAACTATTTTACAGCATCCTGTGGCCATAATAAACCAAACATCCCTTCACTTTGACCATTTTTATTTGCAGAGATTAAAACTACACAAGTGAGAAGTTACCAGGTTTTAGGAATGGGTCCCTTGTTGCAGAGATGTTGGTTCGGATGACGTTCGACAGAAACATCAGATAACGTCTCAGTGCTACAGTAATGGTTGAGATAATTGACCTAGAAATATCATTTTTGCAGATAAAATGTGAGAGAGCAGAGATAATGAAAGGGATGGTCTCTGGGATGAACCCTTGTGTGGATAATTTACCAGCACAAATCTACTGTGGGAGTGTGTTTGTTTGTGTCAGACAGGGTGTGTGTGTATGTGTGGGAGCAGTAAATTGGATACGATTACAGAGAAGCTCACTGATCAGTCAACAAACTGTCTCAACAACCCGCTCCGGCTCCACTTTTTTTTTTTTTTTCAAACCTTCTCCGAGGGTCACGTGACTTTCTTTTCTGTCAAAGGGCTCTGTTCAACCTGAGTGCAACCCAAACCTGGGAGAGGACGGTAAAAGGCACGGGCCATGAAATTAACCGTGGTATCTTAGGCCCCGAGCCAGGCAAATAAAAACCTGGGAGAGCCACAGAGAAGGGCTGTTATCTGAACGCACCGTGGGTCGGAGCCAGTCGGGTTCAGTCCTTCCTCACTCACTCACTCACTCACTCTCCATCTCCCACAATCGAGCAGCCGGCCTCCCTACAGAGCCGACCCTAATGTATCCAGGGGAGAGAGAGAGAGGGAAGGGGGGGAGGTGGAGGGGGGTGTGGCTAAATCAATACCTCTCTAAGAAATGCCTCTCAACCAGAATAGCAGAATGGCTGATGTGTGCAAACCTCTCGCTCGCCGCCCGAGCGCGAGCCCATCAACTTCTCCTTTAGTCATGCGGTCAAAAAACACAAAAACCCAAACATCTCCTCAGTGACAACACTTTTTACGGAGCCTGTTTTCAAGATGGAGAGTTTGTATCTGTTCCGTCATTGTGCCTGGAGCCAAAGATGAAGATGGTTCTTTAAGTGGATAAATGGGTCTGAGGAGGTTTTTCACTAAGACAAACACAACTTGAGGGACCTGATGAAATGCTGCCAAGGGTTGATGAAATGCCCAGATATGGCTTCTGGGGAAGAAGAAAAAAACCCCACTGCAACTGCTTTAGAAAGACTTATTTGCAATTTATGTTTGCTTAACAAATTAACTGGCTAATTAGCTCCAGAAATGCGTTCAGGGGAGGAGGAGGTGGAGGTTGCAACACAGCAAAGTAGTTGGATTTATGGCGGCGGCCTGTATAATTATCACCGAGGACCTATTCGACTGAACGCTGGGTATTAAACAGCAGTAAAAGTTAATGTTTAAAAGGCCCGGTGCAACGCTCAGAGCTGTTACTGAGGCGTTATGAAGGGAACGGCTGGAATGATACAAGTGAAACTAGTGCCAGATGACATATGGTGTGAATCTGCAGGTAGCTCCACCAGGCAGGATGAGGAAGAGGAGGAGGAGGAGGAGGTTGTGGTTACAATTAGGAGAAGATGTGTGCAGGGTTTCACTCACTTCCTGTCTTTAATAGAGAGGTAAGGTGATACCTGTATTAAAAAAGAAAAAAAAAAACCTCAGTGTAAACCAAAACACAGGAAATGGAGGCAAACTGAGTTTATTTACTTGAGAAATCCCACTGGAAACTAGACACTCACGCGCACGAGACTGCACATAAACACAGTAATTGAGGTTTAATGTTTCGTGTCCACACCGGAGAAACATGCAGACCCCCCCTACCCCTACCCCCTACCTCTACCCCCACCACCACCATCCCTCCTCCTCCTCCTCCTCCTCCTCCCTCCCTCCTCCACCTTTTACCTTGACGCCTTCCTGATAAAGTAGGAGTGGGTGAACTCCAAGTGGTCGTCCAGCCACGCTTCCATCCTCTCGCTTTCCGGGGAGCAGCACTCCTCCATGGCGCAAAAAAAAAAAAGAGAGAGAGGCGACAACAGAAGCTCCTACTGTGCAGCTCCGGTTACCGGCTCCATGAATACACCGAGGACCCGGTACCGACCGACGCGTACGGACACAGAGAGAGATAGAGAGGGAGAAAGTGCAGCTCGCAGATCGTAAAGCGGGACTGAGTCTGCTCTTCCTACTTGCTGAAGCAACTGTTGGACGATTGGAGAGAGAGAGAGAGAGAGAGAGAGAGAGAGAGAGTTACACCCTCTCTCATTCGCCTATGATAAAGAGCCACAAATATACAACACGCGCGCGCACATTATATAGGTGAGATGATAATAAAAGGAAGAGGAAACACATGGTGTAGATGATGAACAGACGAGCACTGACGAATTAAAGGCAACCATGATGAAACAAATGTGCAAGAAAATTAATTAAAAACAATTTCATCATTTGGACTCTTATCAGTGTTACAGTAGTGGTCACGTGACTTTTCAAAGTGCCAATTTAGTTAATAAAGTGTGGAGTGCTGCTACTGATTTGAATGACTCAGATAGATAGATAGATAGATAGATAGATAGATAGATAGATAGATAGATAGATAGATAGATAGATAGATAGATAGATAGATAGATAGATAGATAGATAGATAGATAGGCTCTAAAAAGAACACAGCATTATGGGAACTCTAGGGTCCAGACTTAAGATATACAATTTAGTATACACAAATATATAGTAGTATAGAGTATAACATCCTGAGTTTAGTCTGGTCTATAGCTCCCAAAACACTGGCCCCCAAATTTCCCATAATGCAGTTCAATAGAGCATCCTTCCATGTTACTAATTACTACAAGTTAATTGTCTTAAAACTCGTTTTATCTAATTATCTCTTATTTTAATCATCAGTAAAAACCCCAGTGACAGGTCTTCCCAGAAGCTCCGTCTGACTCCATGTACAACTCCCAGTAGCTGTTGCATCATAACTGTCTTATCTGTCTGCGCCTCCTTCTGCCTCTGGAATCAGTCTCGTGGTCAAAGATTTACATTAACTCTTTACAGCAACCGTTCGGCCTCAGAGTCGCCAGTCAGATAGGAGGACAAGCTATAAATTTAGGCCTAAAACAACCTAATGGGCCCTGACTATAGGAACCTCGCTCGGCTGCAGTAAATTAAAGTCATAATCGAGTTACATCAAAGTCTCTATTGAGACAATGAAGGACAAAACGCAAACAGCATATGTAGCAGAGTGGCGCGCGACCGCGGCCTGGCATCAGTCTCCACCAATTAAAGAGTTCAGGGCAGGGGCATGGAGAGTTTACGGCCTAAAACGACCTCACTCTTCCGGCCTTCCCACCACCACCACCATCATCATCATCATCATCATCATCATCATCTTCAAACCAATGGTCCACGATCGTCCACTGTGGACTTTTCTTGACTTTACTCACAATGCATCATTTTCTTCAAGGGCTCAAAAGAAAAAAACAAAAACAGATTTTCCTTTTTCATTCATTTCTGTTTGGATGTTCGGTTTACACAACGTTGATTTACTGCAGCTGCAAAACATCTGCTGTAATGACTTCCCCCCACGAGAAAAGAGACGCAGATGGCTCCTCACATTCCAATAAGTAGCAGATACAAACAAAACAAATTATAACCGACGAATAAAATGTCAGATCCTGTATTGAATTCGTCGCAGATTGTTTCTGAATCCGCTCACATGGTCGTTCTGCAGCTCGCAGCTTTTTAACAGGTGGATGTTTATAGAGGAAATTGGAGGAATTCCTCTGTTAGGGCAAATTCTTCCTCACTCGAATCATTCATTTCTTCAGTGTGTGACCTCGGCCCCGTGTTGCTGTGATTAAAACGGCCGATTCCTCGTGCGCCGTTCGCAAATAAACCTGTGAATCACCACGTAGCCGGAGGAGCTCGGAGCATTTTTATTGATGGAGTCTAATGGCTTTCAGCCACGCTCTGGTCTCCAGTGTCCTCCCAGCTGGACACTTGGGTCCCACCAGTGGTGTTGCCTTACCAGCAGATGGTGGCTGGTCGTTCCCCCCGGATAGGGGGGTTGGGGTTGGGGATGCTGCTGCTGGTGGGTCACATCCCCACCCCCCACACCCTCGCATCTCCCATAACTTCCTCAGCACAGACAGCCAATGAGATTACAGTCTTCCCATGATGCTTTGTGTATTTTTTGACCTTGTCCTACAGCTCGAGAGCTTAAAGGGGACATATTTGGAAATATCACTTTTTGAAGGCTCTTTAACATATTTGGGCGTTTGTCTTGCCTTCTGGCCCCAAAAATGTGAGAATTGATCAAAAAAAATCTGTAATTTTCATTCTCCTTAGGTTAAAATCTATGTGGTTTTACAAACTGTCCCCTCAGTTGTCTGACAATGATGTCATTAGTTTTTGAATTTGCATAATACCACCCCTACCTGTACCTGGTACCGGTAGAAGGGGCGGGGCAAGCAGTGGTTCATCTGCATTTAAAGGGACAGGCACTGAAAACCAGCCGTTCTGAACAGGGCTGTTTTAATCTTCTGGGAACCATGAATGTGGGATATTTTGCAGACTGCACTTCGCTGACCACCTCTGACTGATAAAACATGTGTACCGTAGACGTCAAAGGAGCCGGACTTCCTGAGGAAAAGGAGCAGCTCTGACCCTTCCTTTAGATAACATCTGAGTAGTCCAGGTGAACATTATGCGTGTGCACGACCTCAGTGTTGTTCACTGGTTTTAAGATTGAGCCTCAACCTCTTGAAGCTGATCACTATCTCCTTGGGTTGTGTTCAGAAGGAGCTCATTGTGTTGCTCATTGATCCAGGGTTTGTTGTTGTGTGCTAATACAGTGTCCATGTCATCTGTAGTGCATTCAGCCGATCTATCACCATCACTGTTACTGTCATTTTCCTGTGGCTCCCATATGAAAACCTGATACCTCTACAGCTTGCTGCTAGCCCCCTCTGTAGGCTGTGTGTTACCTTGGTTAGTGAAACCAGAGTTTGCAGTTTGATTTTTATGCTGCATGGCCAATAGACCAACCTCAGTTTATAACTGTCATTCCCTGGTTGCATTTATGTTATATAGCTAGTAGGTAATAAAATTGATCATCTCTAACATTGTTTAACTGCAGAAATTAACAGAACATAGTGCTGGATTACATAAATCTCACTTAATTTACAAACGGATAAATCCCATGATCCTGAACTGATCAGAGACATGGATGTCAGCTAGGTTTGTCAAGAAACTTATTTGACCAAAGAGACATCTGGTTTTCTTCCTATAGATCATCACAATAATCTCACAGGCCGGACATAAACTTGTGTAACTGTGTGTTTTGCATGTCCTTTGCCCTCCTGTGTGACATGGTCTTCCTCCTCCTACTGATTCACCTGCTCGCCTGTTGCTCATTTACTTAGTCTACGACCCACTCACCTCATCTCACTGGTCCTACTCTCTCATTTCAGTTTCTGTTCAGCAGTTTCTCTGAAGAAGCGTTAACCCTTTTATAGAGTTTTCCTTCAACATTTTGGCAAATTGGTCCATTGCCATAACCCATATAGTCATAGCAGTAGGTTCGTTACCTTTAATTGTCGGTGCAAGCTATTTTTAGAACAGCGGAGCAGAGCCATGAGCTGCTCAGAGCTACGCTACGGAGGCTCATGGGATTTCTTGGTTTCCCTCATCAAACTCATCAAATACACAATCCAACAACTCCACAACGCTCTGGTGGACAAGTTGTGACCTGCTCATTCACCACGCTATGAGATAATAACACAACGTTACCAGACAGAGTAGTTTTAGAGGGAAAGTCATGCAAAGCAGCTGATGCACATTCAAATAGCTTGCATCGATAATTAAGTAATGAACCTACTCCTCAAACTATAGGGATTATGGCAATGGGTCAATTTGCCAAAATGTTGAACTATCCCTTTAACCTAGTCTCTGCCTACAGTGTTTGTGATTTAAATCAACAAACTGCTGTGAAATCAAATACCAAATAAATCAACTCCACATTCACACAAATGAGAAAAGTGCTCTGAGACTTTGGACCCCACCGTCTCCTCCACCTATTAACATCCATGCATTATGTAAAGCGATGATGTGCCTAATGTAGTGTATCAAATGCAAACAGACACACACACACACATACACACACACACACACACACACACACACACACAGCGGAGGAGACAAAAGCCTTCTTCTCAGCATCACCCTGGGTCTTGAAAACAGAGCTGTTTGTGAGCAGACATGTTTAATGGCTTCCCTTCATCCAGCAAATGTTTGAGGAAACACAGACGCGTGTCTGCACAGCGTCAGCGACGAGCGGGGACGACAGGAATAAATCTCATAAGTGGGTGACACGAGTGACTTCCCTGTGAAAACACAAGTACAGTGACAGTGCTGGAGAACAAGACCGGGTCAAAAGTTAGTGCACGAGTAGAAATAACAGGGGTGGAGGGCAGTTTCTGACGGTGCAACCTCAGACGACACCGACCGTCCTCCCCACAGCAGCAGACAATGCCTATCTGTCCACACACGTGTCCAACTGTGGTGAATCTTAATTCTATTGAACCAGCAGTATGGATGTGTGTCTGATATAATCACAGCATGTGATGCCGAGTTCAGCAGGGTCGACGGCTGAGGGAGGAAGCAGCTTCTCAACCCACTGGTCCTGGAACAAAGGACAGCTTCTCCGTTGTAGGCTATAATGCAAAAGTCCATTCATCCCCCCATCGTCTACATCTTCTAACCTATAGCGCTGCAGCCAAACCCAGCTGCAGAGTTCACCTGGACAGGACAGGGTCGACTTATCGAGACATATAACCTCACAAACTGACCAATTTGAGTCATTAAACCTAATGTGAATGTCTTTGGGCCGTGGGAGGAAGCTGGAGAACCCAGAGAGAACCCATATAGGAACAAGGAGAACATGAAAACTCCCCCCAGGAAGAACTCATGCCCAGAACTCTGTTGCTGAGAGGCAATGTGATGATGTTTAGCTCTGTTGCCCCTGTCCATTTATGCCACTTGAAGTCGACCAGATGTTATTACTAGATGGTAACTTGTATTTATATTGTGCTTTTCTAGTCTCAACAACCACTGAAAGTGCTTCATGCTAATCGTCACATTTATCCCCTCACACAGAGCTTCTACCTACATCTACAATCATCTATCATATCCAACCGTATCGTATCTTGTCGTATCATAACTTGTCCAATCGTATCATAACTTCTCCTATCATAGCATATCTTTTCTTATCGTTACTTGTCCTATTGTATAGCATCTTGTCCTACCCTATCGTCCGTTGTCCTATCATAACTTGTACTATCCTATTGTATCTTGTCCTATCATATCATATCTTGTCATATTGTGTCATTATTTTGCCCCAGAAGTTTAGTAAAAGCCACGTTTAGCATTTTCATTTTACTAAATCGGAGGTCATGACATCACCACTGTTTTTATTTAAAACTCCAGTCAGATTTTTCCACATCGTTTCTTATCTTATCTTAATATTTTCAGTTAAGCCAAAGTTACATAATCAGATTATATTCCTCTTTTGACGTCTGACAGTGTTTCCCTCCTCCAGCATGACTCATCTACTGTGATTATTGACCAGGGACCATGTGGATGAGTCCTTTGTACGGATCAGTCCTGTGCGGACACAAGTGCATCATGGGACGTAGTGTGTGTGTGTGTCTATGTGTGTGCAGCACACATGTGTTTGCTAGTAACCAAACAACATCTGAGCACAACCCTGGGGCATCACACACACACAACACACTCACACTCCTACACAAACATCTTTAATGACTGTGTTTCCACTCACTGATCTCCCTCCGCCCCCCACGGTGTTTCCATGGGGTAATTCTTTATACTTGCACGAGCGACCTCACACAACAGACAGGTAGACACGGTAGAAGAGAGAGTTATTATTATTTATCATCAACTGCTGCCTTCCTCTTGATGGGATCTATAGAAAAGAAAAATAGTGCGATTTTCTTTCTCTATCTAGAAAAAGCAATAAAGCTTCACTGCTCTGTATTTGCTTTATCTTTTTTTTCAGCTTTGGTCTCGTACTATGATGACAGCTCAAATGAATCAGTATTTCTTCCTCTACTCTTAGTTAAATGCCATCTACGAACACCCAGGATCTGGAGTGGTTGAATTGTAAGTGGAGAATATTTAGCTGCACGTTTAAAATATACTGTAAGTTTTGTACAAACTCCCCAGAGGAAGAGTCGTACTCACTTTCTCCTGCTGCCACCATCAGGTCGACATTTTTGCTCTTTGATAAATTTGCTTGTCAACCATTGAATGTACGTATCAGCCACAGCTTTACTTTATATTCATTAGCAATTGTGGGACATGATGAATATGAAATACTAAAGAAACAGTAGTGAATATGGGAACGTGTTTATAGAACAGGTAGTTCCAACCAAGGCGGGACGTGAGTGTTGATATAAGGTATAACAAACTTTACAATGATGAATGTACTTCCAGAAATAGCCACTCGATTCAATTATGAACAGTTATTAGAAGAAAGTGAAGGAAAGGAGAAGAGGCTTGGTGTTCTCATATCATCACATACGTCCATTCAAAGTTAAATAGTGCACTACCAGACCAGCAGGGGGCGCTGTGTCAGCGGCCGAGACCGTTCTCCCTGTTACAAGTCAATGAAATGTCGAAATTATTCTGAAACTCTCCCTTTAGACAAACTTTAACTTGATGTGTCCATTATTGTTATAGTTTGAACTGTAAAATCAACTCAATCCTCCATAAACAAGAAGAAAACCCTGGTTCTGAGATAAATAATACGTCAGGTGTTGCTTCATGGAGAAAGTCCGCTGACGTATCGCTGCAGCAACCTGTCAGGGGCATTTTATTAGGTGAAAATTTACACCCAAACACTCTGCTCCATGTCTGCTCTGTTAACTGCATTACCCCCCGTGTGGCAGCCCCATGATGAATAGGCAGCGGTAGGTGTTAAGTAACATGTTGGAGCGGGGGGAGCGGGTCCTGATCATCCATCATAATCATCACTGCCCGGGGAGGTCTGCGCACTGGATGGTGGTGCTGAGTACGGTTGGCTCTAAGCTGTAGAGAGCTGGGCACAAACCAACCGTGTGGGGTTCTTCTATTTTATTTTATTCCAAAACACAATCGTTGGTGTTGATGGACAAAGTTATAAAGCAGACAACCAGTTGTGTGTGATCATATTTTCCAGAGAAGAAGACAGAAGTCCTGATGGGGTTGTGTTAAGACTTGTGAAAACACTAAGGATCTATTGAGGCTTTAACAGAACCTTGAACTGCTTTATAATCAAACAAGACATGGGTACCGGTATCTACCTTTATATTGTATGGGATCTTTCATAGATGGCTATATACTGTAGAAAGCTTAACACTTTAATTGCAGAACAAAATTACCTATGGGTACAACTGAGTAACCTGAACCTGAACCTGAACAGTCAATGATTTCGGAAACTTTTAGGGGACTTTTCTGGACCTGTTCTATCCAACCACCTATAACCAGACCAGAAGGTAGACGATTGATACTGATTGGTTCTTAAAAAGCTTAATGTTGTCTTACTTTAGTCAATTTAAGTTCAAGGCAGCAAGTTGGGAGAAAAAGACTACGATCAATCAAAATCTTATTGGTATCTGGTGTCTGGTCAGGTGCACCTATCCACCAAAAAAATCCCCCAAAACAAAACAAACCCCCCCAAAAATGACCCACCGTCCTCCGCGGCCTTCAATTCTGCCTTTTCTCACCCATTCACAGATTTATTGAACCAGTTCCCCGGCTCACATAAACAGAGTGAAGTGTAAGCTGGCCGACGTCTCGCTTCTGCAGCGGAAACGTGTCCTAGTTTCTTCACATTAGCCAGCTCTATCCTGCTATTATATCTCCTGATAGGAACTACGGACGGAGCCGTCTGTTCAGTGTATAAGTCATATATTTTAGACACGGCTTTCTCTGGAACTGGTGTCTAAACTTACCAGAAGTGTTTAATAAAAGGCAAAGTGGACTCTATCTTGATGTGAAGATGAAGGTCTATACTTTGGGAGTCTATAGACTGCCAGAGTCTGCCACATCTATTTGGCCTGATATCTTGAAGAGCTAAACGAAGCATAAAACAGCTTTTCCACATCTGTTCGCTTCATCCTGCTCGTCCCCCCCTCGTCCTCCTCCTCCTTCTCTTCTCTTCTCTCTCCGCTGGATCACCATTTTTCTTCAACATCTCTACATTTTTTTTAAAGGTTATTTTTACCCGAATACGGCTTGGAATGACTCGCATCCTGAAATGGAAATATTGGGAACTTAGCTCCATCACTGTCACAGCCCGGAGGGGGGGTGGACAAGTGACTCATGTAACTCTAAGAGACGTGATTGCAGCCACACCAAAAGATGCAAGAGGGGGGAAAAAAAGGAAAGTATAGGGCTTGAAGGCTGATGTTTGGGATTGGGGCTGGGGTTGTTACCCATGTGGACACTTGTCCGAATCCAAACATCTCACGAACATCTCCGCACATCCTCTTTTCTCCTCTCATTACGCAACTGTCGTTCCCAGAGTGATGGAAAGCACATGGCGTTTGCATAAATGTTCCCATTATAAAGTAATAACTTCCAAGCAGGTTTCAGAGGCATAATCCAAATCGAGCCGAAGAGAGAGGCCATTAATCAAACCGTTACACCCCAGAGGGTTTTATACCGCTACACAGACAGAGAAAATATAACCTTATATAAACAGACCCGACGGTCCACGGTCCACAGTGTTTATACCCAGCAGTCAGGGGTTGGGGATGTAGCGCTGTCCCGGTCGTAGTAGAAACAGACGAGTGTATTTGTAAAGGATGGATGTTTGAGATGCCAAAGGTAACCTTTTTATCCCGGACCAAAATAGCTGCAGTCAGTCAGAGTGTTGGGAACAGTGAAAGAAGCTGAAAATATAACATCATACTTTATGAAATTGTTATGTGCTGAGAAGATGGAAGTCCTGCCCCCGGGGTATTTTTATCTTTTAAATGGAAGAAATTACTCTGTATAAAGTGAACGTGTCACTGTAAGTCACAAATACACCAAGACCTCGGCTCTGTGCGGCTTTTTAGTCTCTTTTAGCTCATTGTTTTGGTTTGACAGCTCTTAACTTTAATGTTTCGGTTCATTAGGTCTTGAAACTTTCATCATCATCATCAGCAACAGCAGCAGCAGAGAAAGTTAGTGACTGTCTGGAGAGATACTACTGTGCTTCAGATGCTATTTTTACCTCTCTTCAGAGAAATGAAAGGAAATCTCCATCAGTTTATAAGAAAATACAAGTCTGGTAAATGCAAGTTTAGCTGCATGAAGAGTCCTGAATCAATGACTTAAGCATTTCTAAAATCCTGGCCTTAGTATTTATGTTTCTTGCCATCACCAGCATCAGTATCTGCTACGTAGTTGTTCCACTGACCAGACCAGACGGGTCCCGACGGAGCTCTTGTTGCTGTCCAGTGGGATCATCTCAGAAAGCTGCTGTCTGCTGGAAAGTATTTTTTTGGCTTGAAAAACCAAAGCATTGGTCTATACAAGAGGCTAAAAAGTTCATTTAGAAACGTACAAAGACCTGCACAGTTGTTGATTTATCGGTAATACAAAATATTATATGTAAAAATGTTGATTAGAGCTCCATTGTACTTGTACCACACAAACTGCAGACTTTCATTGGCAATCCATTGATGCTCTGATAAAGATAAAATATTAATTTCCCACCAAAAGCCTCCATCATGCACATATCACGGCTCAGAGCTACAACATCCACCTCCCACATCATTTAAGAGGAGCTCTGCAGATAGAATAGGCAAACAGGTCCCCTCCAGATATTTCTATGTTAAACAGGCCACAATCAATTCAGACTGAGGAGCAGACAAACCAAAAGAGCTCGGACAGAACAAACTCATCCCCAGGCTGCAGGTAGACAACGACTCGTGATGCTGCCGGCCTCTCTGGGACTTCCTGATGAGCAACCAGGACTGATGAGCCGAGGAAGGAGTGTCAACAATCCTCCGCTCGGAGGAAGAAAACCATGATGTTTATATGGAAAGTTGTGTCAGGGAAACAGATGACAGGTTAAAAAAAAAAAAAAAAGGGGGAAAAAAGAGAAACCCTAATCTCTAACCATAAGCCACAAGCACAGGGGATAGACGATAAATACAACAACAACACACAAAAAGAAAAAAAAAACTGACCGGATCACGATCCAGATTCTCCTCAGCTGACTTTCCCCCCTACAGTAAAGTTCCTGGACCTGGTTCAGACTCAGCCCACAAGTCCCACGACCCTGATGGGACTGGATCCGCACGATGCCAGAGAGTGTGGTGGGATCTGCACGGACCCCTTTTTTTTTCTTTCTCGAAGTGATGGCATGTGTGTATTTATGTTAGCCTCTGTGGGCGGCAACGGCGACACGAGAGAGAGAGGGAAAAAAAAATCACCCCAGAGGAGGAATTGGTAAAAGTGTGAGAGTAATGAAGCTGTGCTACTGGATGATATAAACAGTCTGGACACACAACTGGAGGAAAAACAAGAGACTACCAGCAGCAATCCTCCTCAGCTGTCAGTGCGGTGTGTGAAAGTCACCAAGAAGGAATTACACTTGGATTGTTCCATGATGTCAACAATTACAGTAACAGATCTGCTCCAATAACGCACACTCATGCTGTTTCTGGGTAGTTCCAGTTGGTGAGAATCGCGCACATAAACCGCCTCAATCTGCTTAAGACAAACACAAACACACATTGGGAAAACGAGGTTGCGGTCGGTCCAAATCCCACTCCTCCACCTCCACCTCCACACCCTCCATCCACTACTCACCCCATGGCTGATGGAAAGTCCTTCGGGCTCTGCTGTCACCTCGGCAGCCTCGGCAAACAGACACTGATGGACTCCACCAAAGGGGGTTTCCTTCTTGTGGTTTCTCTCCTCTCCTCACCCTCCTGCCCCCGGCTTCACTGGTATCCTTTTTTGGAACTGGAAGGGAAAGGAAAAAAAAACAAAAAAACAAATATGAAACAGAGCGAGGGAAAACAGAGAGGGGTCAGATCATAATATTAATTGCTCCCTCTGTCCCACAGCAGGGATCAAAAATGATCTCATCTCCAATCAACCATGTTTCCCCCCCCTCCTCCCTTTAAGGTTAAGCATGGTGTGACGTGGGGCTGGGTCAAACCTGAGGGATCACAAGTCTCTCCACTCACATCCCAGGAGGACGGCCGTCTAAAATTGGATCTCAGATCCAGGAAAACAAAATAGTTCAACTGGGAATAGTTGTCTAAATGTGTCCTTAAGCTTTCCATTGTAAATTAGATCTTTCAAACGTCATAAATCCCAATTAACAGGTATTGACGTCTCTATGTTCACACTGTCATGAGCATGGTCTACAATCCAAGATGGTAAAGATTTCCAGGGGCGTTTCTAGACACTCTGGAGGCCCCGGGCAAGAGGCACCTTGGAGGCCCCCCAACTAAAGCCACAAGCATTAACTATTAAAGGGAAACTTCATCCAATTTTCTACTCACCATCATGCCAAGGAAGGGTTTGGAGAACTTTCTGAGCCATCAAAATGCTTTTGTAGTTCCAGGAGGCTGGCAACAATTGGTAGAAAATTGGCAAAATTAGCAATTTTGGGTGAAGTATCCCTTTAATTAATCCAAAGCCATTGATGATTCTTTTTTTGCATAATGTTCGCCATTGGCAACATCATATTGTCATTGATACGGACCAATATCAGTCATCTCTGGGGCCCCCCTTCCTGAACCCATTGGGAATATGGATGTTGGGATAACGGGAACTTTGACATGATCCGGTCCGTCCCTCCAGAGAAACCAGACCAGAAGAGATCAACCATCACCTGTTAGTACCAATTTGTTTAGATATCCACACTACCTGCGGCGGCCATTACTAATGTCCACACAAATCTTTTCTTTGTTCTACTGCCTCCACCTTTCTTTCTTTCTTTCTTTGAAGAGCTCTGATCCACCTTGAACGTAAACACTTCTCCAGGGTTGGTTTTCAATCAGGACACAATAAATATGTCTAAATGCAGATAAGATAAAGACTATAACAGCTGATTGAGCCTCCTTAACATGTATGGGTCTCCACTCTTAATTTGACTCAGCATGAGCAGATTGTGATGAGAAAACTAATCACTGACTGTTGTTTTGTAGAATATAAAGCAGTGAGTTACAGTATATTCCTGTATTATTCCACGTTGGCTCACTGTGTTGAGGTGTTTGTATAAGATTCAGCCAAGAGAGAGAGAGAGAGAGAGAAAATAAAATCTTCCACATTTTTCAAGTAATTATATTTTCTCCCTACTTTCCATCTCTCTGCGCTCATTTCCATTTCATAGGGAGGAAAGCTGTCAGGCCTCTCCACCTGCTTAGCATTTGAATCACACATCAGTTCTCAGCATCTTTAAATGCTCTGCTGCTCCTTCACCTCCTTCTGCATGAATTTCCTGCTTTTGTTTCCTTCCTGCTTTTTTTTTTCCTAAAAATTATTATTCTCTCCTATCTTTTCTGTTTGTTTGTTTCTCTTGGGTGTTTTTTAATCTTCCCCTGAGTTCTTGATTTACATGAATTTGAAAGATCTTGAAACTGTTTGACAAAGGTGTTGCACTTTGATGATTGAACACCTCATGTTCTCTTTGGGCAGAAGAAACATGAATTTATCACTTTATAACATGGTGGATATGATGGAGGATTTATAGTTACCTGAGGATTGATATAACTTTCCAGGACATTTTTAGTGAGGCAGAGTCTGTAGACGATGGATGCTTCATATCCTTAGCAGAGGTCAACGAGGGAGTCGAGGAGCTCTTCAGCAACGAGGCACCAGGAATAGATGAGATGGGGCATCTGGTTCATGCATCTGGTCAGGATGTCCTCCTCTGGTTAGCTTCTATTGGAGGTCCTCTTGGCGTGTCCAACTGGTAGGAGACATCATGGTAGACCCAGAACACACCAGAGAGTTATATGTTTCATCTGGTCTGGAAACATGGGGAGATGGCCAATGGATGGATGGATGGATGGATGGATGGATGGATGACCCAGATTGGCCGATTGGACTGGTTAACTCTTTGTCTCCATCTGTCACATGTCTACCATGCAGTAGACTACTCTCTTAAAGGCATAGACACAAAGCAGTGAGTCCAACTTTGATAACTGCCTAACTGGAGAAGCAAGCCAACGACTAACGCTATAACAATACTTACAATTTACAATTAAATGAGTACATTGAGAAGATATTTTCAGTTAACTGCCACCAAGTAGAAGGACATCAAAGACCAAATACTAATGTTAAGGGTAGCAGCTCACAATGCTAACTTACATAACGTTAGCTAACTAAATTAGCATTATTCCAAACAATGTCCTCAAAAATGTATTAAATAGCTAAGAATCATCAATAACATTTGCATATCTTTATTATAGGTGATGAATATCTATTATTGAACAGTCAACATACCAGTGCAGCTTTCCTCCATCACCCAGTAAACTGTAGGTGGCGTCATTTTCAACATCAGAAGCAAACAGAAATGTGCAACTTAGTAAAGAAAGAGTTCAAAATGCAAATTTTTTCAAAGTGACTTTCAAAGATTTCAAAGACAAGCCTCACCAGGCAGCAACATACCTTCAAAGTAAAAGTTTAAAATTCAGTCAGCGTATACCAGAGCAGTAAGTGTTCCTGTGTCTGGTCGCCTTCACCGCTCAGACTACTGTAGTAGGTAAACATCACTGGAAGAGCTCATGCGTCCATGTGACTGAGGGTGAATCTGTCTTTTTCACTATCACCATGAACATATACAACACATGACCCTGGCAGGATGTTCTGTATATTCATCTGTCTTCTTTATAAGACACCCACTGTTTCACTGGAACATGTCATACACTCACTGCGTGTGTGTGTGCACTATAGGGAAACCAATGTCTGCTTCACTTTGACCGTAACTGTTGTAATATCAACACAATCTGGGGTCTGTTTCAGAGAGCAGGTTTAACAAAGTCTGACTTTAACCCTGAACTCTGACTTAATAAACCAGAAAACTAGTAAGTTTTCATATCTCTGATTCAACAATTCACCATGGAAATGTGTAACTACACAGTAGAGCCTTCATTATAATCAAGTGGCGCCAAAATGATTAAAATGTGGCATCAATGTGATTCTGTTTCAGCTCACTGACAATAATAAACAGATGAATGAAGCCTCCATGTGTGATATCTGAACTGACTCACTGACTGATAGATCATGAAATAATAGATAACATTCATACAGACTGAGTAAACTTGACCAACGCTGCCACCAGGTGGCCAAAACTGAACCATGTACCAACCCTGCATGTATGAACCAATGAGCTGTGACGTTTTGTGACTGTGTCTTGAATAGTGCAAGAACATCTGTACACAAACAGATGTTTAAACACCTTTCACAGTCCTCAGAAACACCTCAGGTTGTTCTATGTAAATGTATTTCTTTAATGTGTCTGTAGTTGGATAGATAATTGGATAACTTCCTTTTGCAAATGGTGGACAATAAAGTATTTTCTATTCTATTCTATACATCTCACATTGCACCTTTTCTAATACTGCATTAAAAACTGTATTTAGAAGATTATACACCTAAAAGAACTTGGCTCATATACTTAATCCTTCGAAGACTCACATACGACAGTGCAACAGTATGTAGGTCTTTATTTGTTTATTAGGATTCCCATTCCCTGTTACACTTTACTCCCTCCACATCCACCGACTCTTTCTCTGATAAATCCTCCGCTCTGTTCACCAGATAATTTTAGAGATTTGTCTCCTGGTTGTTGCTGAGTAGAAAGTGAACTTTCAGCTTTATAAAACATTTCACTGAACATTTATGTACAAAACTGAACCAAAACAGTAAGGATGAACTCTTTCTGCTGCCACTATGCTCTAATATTAACTCTTTAATATTAATTTATTTAACAATGAAATTTCACTGCCCTCAAGTGGCCAAAAGTAAATTAACAAATCTTAATTTTACTTTTTTTTGGGGCTATAACACAGAAAACAGTAACATCTAAAGGGGAAACTTTTGCATTTTTCTCAAAAAAAGGCAAAAAGTGCTGCATATCTCTAGCTGTACTTTTTTGTGCTGTTATTCCAACATGTTTGCCATAAGATAACAGTGTGTTCAAAACAAACAAACAAAAAAAACCTGCACCCTCAGGTCACCTAAACTGAGCTGCCATCTTCTTCCCTCTGCGAGCAGCTTTAGTCTTGGCGTGGGGATGATGGGATGGATGTTTACC
Organism: Decapterus maruadsi; assembly: GCA_030347415.2. Taxonomy (NCBI): domain Eukaryota; kingdom Metazoa; phylum Chordata; class Actinopteri; order Carangiformes; family Carangidae; genus Decapterus; species Decapterus maruadsi. The sequence goes on from CM064898.1 coordinate 7,708,985, forward strand.
TCCACTAGAGAGGGAAAACACAGACACCACAGTTAGTCTAACAGATTAAGACTTGCACACATTTTACACATTTCACTGAACCGGTTTGTTCCCTCTAAACTCACCTGCTCTTCCTGTTGTTTGGGTCTTTGAGAGGACAGCCTTTGCGTTTGTGCTGCAGGCTGCCGCAGCTGAAACAACCCTGCTCTGCTGCTGCAGCGCCACACGGGTGGTCAGGGAGGGCGCAGCGGCTGCAGGCCTGACAGTGTCTCCACGCTGAGAGGGAAAAATAAAACACATACACATTAATGACACAGTGATATGCAATGGTAATATATATCAATGTGCATCTAAAGTGTAAATGTACATACATGGTTTCACACATTTTCCACACGGTGAGCAGTGTTTCCACCCACGGCCGTCCTGAGGAGACGAGGAAACGATGAAGCCCACAGTTTGTGGAAATTCAATAAATGTATGAGTTTAGCAGCATAAACTCCATGTCAACATGTGGTTTTCTACCTTTGACGGACAAACGTTGCACTTGGCGCAGTGTTTGTTTAGGGACGAGACGTACTTCTGACACACGGAGCAAAACCTCAGAGGAAGAAGAAAACAAACACAAAACATGAGTTGTGAGGAAACTGTAACATTTATTTATAAAGATACGACTGTTTTTCATCTAAATGTCTGAGTTTAGAATAAAAATGAATCAAAATTGTGTCATTTTCAAACTTTCAAATCATTGTATAATATGTACAACACCTCAAATACTCAAAATATAAATGTGATGATATTAAATGAAACCAGGCTGTTGAGTAGGTGTCGGTACCTGTAGCCCTCGTCCCGGGGCAGGACCACGTCTTTGGGGCAGATGTTGGTGAACAGTCTGACAGGAGACTGCTTCCTGCCGGTCTTCCCGTGTTTATACATGGGATGGTTGTCATAGTCCACCTGGTTGGAAACACAAGCAAATATTGACTTTATTGTTCACAGTCGGTCGGACAGAGACAAAACCTGGAGTCTGTGAGCTGCAGCTCGGAGGCAGGCGGCACTGAACGAGGGCTGTACATCTGTATTGAGCACTAAAACAGTACACTAAACATGCAACTTTGAATCAGAATCAAAATCTTTAGACAGGAAGTAGAAGAAGCCGATACCTGATAGTCCAGCATGGTGAGTGAGGGGAGACACTCGATGATCCGAGACTCAAAGAAATAAGGGAAGGTCCAAATCATGGGCATCTCGGCTTCACTGTCTGCACAAACCAATACGAGTATCTTAGTGTCCAGAAACATTTGTTCTTATGATGTGACCTCAGGTGACCTTAACGACTCTTGACAACCGTCATCACAAGTAGTATCAAAGACTTTTACTAACAACCCTGAGGCCAAATACCTGGAACTGAAGAAGCTCTTGTAATGTTCTCTTGCATCATTGTCTTACTGTGTTTTTTAATCCTTCTTTAATTGTGGTGATTGTGTCCTCGTGTGGGACAAAGGTCTGACTTGAACAGAACAGATTTATACTGTTATTGACCGACACATCCACGGTGACACTGACCGGAGCTCTGCAGCTTCTTCCACGACTGCAAGAGCAGAGAGAAGCTGTTGGCCAGAGCCTTGACCAGACCGCCGAACGGAGGGTCGGCCACCATCACCACCTTCTCCCCGTCGCCTTCCCTGAGGAACTCCTGCAGCGTTGCACTGGAGGCCTGTTAAAAACACAGGAGCTTCAGCATCACATGGAAAACATGGAAATGTGTTGGAAGGTGTTTGAACTGGTACCTCGCCGTCAAAAAAGTGATGGTTGAACATGTTGTAGTGACAGAACTCGTCCAGGTTGTAGAACTGGGCATATCTGAAACACAAGGGGATGATTTTTCTTATTTTTCAGGATCTTTTCTTTTTTTTTCCCCCTGCGTGCATGAATATCAGTCAGAAAAACCAGAGCGTGTCTGAACTTATCTGCTCATGCGCACACACACACGGTTGCCAAACTTGCAGCAGATTTCCAAGTGTTTCCTGGTTACGGTGTAGAGTCAGGGTGAAGCGTGCTGAAGCTTGTCAAACAGAAACACGCCCTCAGAGCGCTAACACCCTGCACATTCTTTACACTAACACAGGACGGACGGACAAACTGATCTCAGGTAAGAACCGCTGCAAAACATGGTTTAATAGCGTTCAAAGGAAACTAATTTGGTCTGGATTTGATTTAGAAAACTTTGTACTTTCTTTGGTGTGTAAAGATTTGTGGGTAATTCCAATGTAAATGACAGATTACCTTCCTCATGCAAAAAGTGCAAAATTTGAATAAAAAGGTGCAGAATTGATTATATTTTAGCAATAAATATGTTTTTATTTAATCTGCAGTGTAGATTAAGCCAGGTTCTGGACAGGGTCTTTGCAATATGAACTCACAACAAACCGGTTTTCAGACTTTTTCCACAAAAACCTGGAGACACGGTTGAAGCAAAAACACAACTAATCATCCAGCTTCAACATCTGTTTGTCGTTTTGTCTCTGTCACCAGAAGCAGAAATGGCAGAAGGAAAGTCATCACTATCTGTTGACAATGGGCAGCCGGTGCAGGGTGGTCTCACGGCGCCCTCTGCAGGAACACACTCCGCACTGCAGGACAGACTGAGCTACACTCCCCTGGATTCAAACTCCGACCGGGTCGTTCAGCCGTTCCCAATTTCACCCAAACTGCAGAGGAAGAAAGCCAAAGACGCTCCGAAGCTCTCTCAGGTAAACAACGTGGGGTCTTGGTGAGGTTCAGGAGTTGGAAGCATCTCCTCCACATGGATCCGGCATTTGAAAGGACTTGAGAAATTTCATGTGAGGATGTGAAGAAACAACCGAGTCCAAAATTCTTGACTTTGCCGACCGACCGACCGACCGTCTGGCTGTAGCTCGGTCGGGGAACAGCTTTTCCAAACAAGCCGACAGTGTGGAATTTGTTGCAGGAATAGAAGATAGAAGATAGAAGATCTTTGTGTCTTCTGCTGTGTTTATTCGCTGTTGTTTCAAGAGTCACCCTCTTGTTTCATTTATTTTCTTATTTTAGCCCTTTTTTTATTATTATGGTCTTTATCATCTATCCAACTCAGTTTCTTATCCTTTATTTCCCTGGCTTTGGAGCCAGTCGAAACAGACCCAGACAAATCTATGGGGGCACCACGCCAATAAATTTCAGACACACTCAGCTGTGAACACGGTTACGTAATGTCTTCGGTGAAAGACACTGTTAAGCTGAATTATGGGTAATGTCAAGTGCAATCTTCTTAGGGCTTGACCCACACTTGAGAGACCAATTCAGGACATTGCCGGCTCATGCTGCTTAAAATCAGTCCCAAAACTTTGTAGCAGTCGATATTTTCTGACATAGAAAGTGATGGACACAGTAGAAAATCACTCTGTCTTTGCAGGAGCAGCTGTCCAGACATCTGGAGGAGCTACAGGCCGAGAGAACCAAGACCGAGGCTCACATCCGCTCTCTGAAGAAACGTGGTACGGATCTCTCTGTAAGTCTGGATCCTTCTCAGTGTCTCATATAATTCCCGTGCACCGGCGATATACAGTAAAACCAGCAGTTCTTGGTGCTTGTCCATGTTCCCGCCCAGAGGAGCACTGAGCTGATGAAGCAGCAGGTCCACGAGCGCTTCGAGCACATGCGGGCCATCCTGAAGCAGGACGAGCAGGCCATCCTGGACTCTCTGGAGCTGGACCTGAGGCAGACCAAGACTAGGCTGGACCAGGTTCTGAAGAAGTGGAAGCAGCACCAGGACCAGGTGGACAAGAGCATCAGCAGCACCCAGAGTGCACTGAGCAAGAGCTCCACGGGAGAAGACGACGAGAAGGTCCGACTCGGTCTCTCAGTCCTAAAGTTTAACTAAAAAGAAGAGTTTTCCTTCTGTTTTAACCAGTATTTCTATTTTCTGTCTCCTCCCAGCTTCAGCCTGACCACCTGAGGTAAAACACTTCATCCTCACATGAAAGGTTTTCAGACGTAGACCTCTGAATTCTCTTTTTCTAACATTTCTTTCTCCACTTTTCTCAGTCCCAAGAAGCCCGACGCCTCTGAAAAGCAAATCCGACTGAACCAGGAGAGATTTGAGAGACTTCTTAAAACGTTATCCTCCATCTCCAGGAAACTGAGAGCCCAGCTGCAGAGGAAGACTCTGCTGTTAGGTAATGAGGAAATTAGTGCTACATCTGCTCTCCGAGGGCAGCAGAAGGCTGTCAGGGCCTCATGGGAACATCGCAGTCCAACGAGGTGTTTTAGATTTGATTTTCTTTGACAATGTGACGTTAAAATGACACAATAAACTTTAATTAATTTAATTAATTAACTTTAATTTAACAATAAATTCTTCTAGCACAGTATATGTGATGTTATATCTCCATTCTGATACAGAGTCATGATGTTGTCTGGGGGGAATCCAAAGTTGTTTCCCAGTTTCTTTGATCGGGTTTTTCCTGTTTACCATCCAGTTACCATTCAAACGTTGATTGTAGTGATTAGTGCTGGAACTCCTTCAGATAACGCCAACGCCAGCAATTAGCGTCCTTCAAATCATGATAACACCTGGAACCGTATGCCGTAATTTCAACTGTGTTTAAAGCAACTACAGTGAACTTTTAACTGGAAACACCTAAAAGTCTCTCGTTTCTGCTGATGTCTCTAGTCTGTATGACCTACAACAACCAATGAGGTCATCGTTAGGACGATAAGCTGTTTCTAAATATTGTAATTCTTTACCTTCAGGAGGCAGTGGTTGGGTTTACGGCACCTGAGATCAACACTGAGTAGTTGCTACGCTAGCCAGTAAAAAAACCAAGCCAAATTTTATCGCTATATTTTCGTCATAGCTGATACTGGGAGAGGATCCACAAAGAGACACCTACCGCTTTTGTCCACAGGGGGCGCCAAAATCAACACAAGATGGAAGTTCTTTGTAGCTTTAAAATGACGCTGAATGAAAATATCTCAGAGACTCTGATTCTGCGTTTCCTTTCAGATTCGTCCCCTGTGCTGATTGACGGGAAGACGTGCCACAGCCACATCACGGTGACCTCGGAGGGGCGGGGCTTGTCCTTGTCCGCCTCGGGCCGCTCCACCCCGGAGCAGCATCCTCTTCAGTTCGACAGCGTCTGCTGCGCTCTCGGTTCGTCTCCGCTCACCGCGGGTCAGAGCTACTGGGAGGTCGACGTGCGCTGCTGCACCACCTGGGCAGTGGGCGTGGCCTACACCAGCCTGCAGAGGAAGGGCCGAGACAAGGGCGCCAAACTGGGCCGCAACAGGAACTCGTGGTGTGTGGAGCTCCGGGACGGCCGCCTGTCCGCCTGGCACAACGACCGCCACGTGTCGTGCCAGGGCGTCGGGACGGCGGCGCTGAGGAAGGTCGGCGTGTGGGTCCGGTACGATAAAGGTCAGCTGATATTTTACGACGCGGACAACATGGCCGTCCTGCAGAAGTTTTCCGCCGCCATGACGCCGGTGTTCGACAGGGCGCACCACCAGTTCACCGAGCCGCTGTATCCCGCCGTGCGCTTCCTCAGACCGCCACAGAACCAGGCGTGGCCAAACCACCTGGAGGTCTGTCACCTCAGCATGTGACGGTGACGTGGACTCACCTGATGTCTCGCCGTCATCTTTAAGTCTTTTCATCTGAATCTAAATCATTTAAGACAAATGATAATAAAACAAACCAACCTGAGGTCAATGTCCAGCAGCAGAGTCTTCATCGGTTTATGTTTCTGCTCCAGGCTTCGCAGCTTGACGTGCTCCTGGAGTCTGACACAAACACACATCAATAAAACCAAAATGTTTAAAATATTCCTCATATGACTGATTTTTTTTTTTTAATCAATCCTGAGACTCTTTTGTGCTTTTTTATGATCATTTCCAGTAACATCAGTTTTAAACATGCCAAATTAATCAAAAAACAAATACATTTTGTGAAAGAAACTGTATTTTATCCGTAATTTTACTGGTGGAGAAACCTTTAAACCACCGCAGAGACATAGGACTGCCCATAATAAACTCTTCTTTGAATTTATGATCTCTTAAAACTTTATTTTTTTACATCATTTTTACACATGTAACTCAGTTCAGATGATCCACACCAAAGGAAACATCCAACACTTCATGTCCTATAGTTCTGGTTCCTTACGTTTCCATTCACTTCTAATACAAACCACCAGCAGCTGACAAAAACAAAGCTTTTAGGAATGAAACTGAAACTACAATGCTACAATGATAATCAGTATTTCCCTCACCTGGGTGTACCCACACACAGCACCTTGGTGAACCCCTGACCGGCTAAGACGTCCAGCAGGAAGTCTGTGCTGCGGTCGGTGAACAGGTACTGGGCGTTCTTCTTCTTGTCGTGTAGAGGAGATAGCAGCACACTGGGCCGCCTCAGCTGGGCCGCGGTGATGGGTACGGATCTGTGAGAGGAGTGGGCGGCGTGCTCGTCCGGGAGGAGCAGGGTCTGACAGTCGTGACAGAACTTCTTGTCATCGAGCGGGAGGGCGACAAACTTTCTGAACCTGAGGGACAAGTTACAGTCAAGGGGTAAACATCACATTTTCATCATTGAATTCCTTAAAACATCTTTATTCTTTCTTTTTTAAAATTAAGTACAGTTTAAAGAGCATTTTGGAGCAGCTCACGTCTCTGCCCCGCTGATCTCAAAACAACATGCACCGATAATTAAATGTAATGAACCTACTGCTGTGACTATAGGGAATGGTGATTATGGGGAATTCGCTAAAATGTTGAACTATTCCTTTAAACCTCTCACCTGCTGCAGTACTCCTGCTGGCTGAGTCCAGGCCTCTTTGACCGGTTCTCTCCTTCTCTTGCCAGAAGAGTGGCCTCCGACACCTTTGAAAGGCAAATTAACTGACATGAATGAGAGTTCACTGGACCGGAAATAGACTTTAATGACATGTGGGACAGTGAACAGACCTTGTCATCTTCCCACTGGAAGAAGTTGCAGTCTTTTCTGTCTCTGCAGGCCGAGCAGGCGTAAAACCTCCTGCCTTTATCTGCTCCTTTGCCGCGTTTCTCAAACAGCAAGGTTGGACCTGGAAAAAGACACGAATTGTCCGCATTTCTGTCATAATAAACGCTGTTATCTTGAAAATAGTCGCTTTAAAGTCGTTGATGTACACGAGCTGTTTTGTACCTTGTACCAAAAGAAATAACCAAAAGAAATAACTAATACATTACACACTAATAAACTCCATAAACGACTTTCCAAAGCTGTTAATCCTATGCAACAGATTTCTTATACTTACCATGGGGACAACTAGGCGCTGTTTTACCAGGCACAGAAAAAATTATGCTAATTCCCAAACTTTCGTCGTCAACTTCCGACATTTTGCGATGTTGACAAGGTGAATTCAGTCCGATAAAAACTTTAAACACAACAGTGCAGCTCTAGGACGTGGTTTCAGCCCCGGTGAATGAAAACCAAACACGAGCGACTGACACAAGCATGGAAAACACATATGACGCCACGGTGCTCCGCGTCGCGCTGAGATGACGTAGGTAAATATTTTTTTTGTCGCAGTGAAAGCTCGTCGGGAAATAAACCAAAACAGAAGTGCTTCTGTTGTTTTGTTTGAATGAAGCCTATTTTCATTCACACTAGACATGTATCTGCAGAGTTTTTATGTTTATGGCAAGTTTTATTGTACATTTATAGAATAGAATAGAATAGAATAGAATAGAATAGAATAGAATAGAATAGAATAGAATAGAATAGAATAGAATAGAATAGAATAGAATAGAATAGAATAGAATAGGTCCTTATTGTCCCATTGTAGGCCTATTTAGTCATTAATAAGTAGATTCAAGATGTTTATTGTCATGTGATGTTAAAGCCCATGTAATGAAATTCTTACTTGCATTGCCTCCCTTCAAATTACAGAAACATAATAATTGGGTAAAAATATAAATACAACAGACTGCAAAACATTTATACTAGGCTAAATAAGAGCAAGTAGGAAAAAAACAAAAAATGTGTGACAAAAACACACATTTTGTGATGGGATGAGACCTCTGTCAACATGGGAATCACACCTACAAATAATGTGCCTCTCTGAACACTGATAGGCCTGCTAGGAGCTGTCAACCTGTCTGTGTGCATTTGTGTGAATGAGTGTGTGGAGAGTCCCCATCAATAGGACAGTGGGTCATGGCACTGACTTAACTGAATTGGGAGGCTGTGGCTTTGAATGAGTGTTTCTTTCATAACCTCAAATTTCATTAGAAAGATCTAATCTAATCTAATGCAGTTTGTTCATTCTGACATGCTGGTACAGTCCAGTCCCATGCACGTTGCTCATTTGATTGGTTGTTTTCCTTTTTTCATAACTACATTTCCCATGTAGCCTGCCGCCACCAGCGCAGTGGCTGACTGGGGGAGTTTGCTAGAAGCTCAAGTAAAGCTAAGACGGTCACGGAAATGGAGCATTGCATAGTAAACCGATTTTCCCCTTCAAAATAAAATTACGTGCCCTAAATTCTGAGCAAGAAAGCACATTCGTCTTGTTAAGGTTTATTGTATTGCATCTCATCGTATTTTGTTTATTTATTCATTATTTTACCATTAATTTTAGTGTTTATTATTGTGTATTTCATATGTCTTTCACAACATCAAAAATGTAAAATCTTGCACAACCTCCAAAGCTCACTCAATTACTCACTTTAATTCTAAGCATCATTTTTATGTTATTTCTAATCTAAATTCTCATATATTCTCAGGTTATCTGCGTTTAAACATGACTTTTATTTTGAAAACGCATCGGATCCGCTTCATATTCCTCCATCCAGCTTGACCGCGCGTAGTGGCGTCTCTTCATTGTGCGCCCACACCCAACCTGCACTGTCTGCCGCTGTGCTGTGTGGTGGAGACAGCGCAGCCCTGCAGTCAGTGTGTATGCGGGACATTGTCTTCACAGTGCGGCTGTTTTTTCCAGAGGATCACCTGCGGCCTCAGCAGCCCGGAGGAGCAGCAGCAGCAGCAGCAGCCCGGGATCCCTGCACCACCACCCACCAATAGGCTACTCCTGGAGGAGGGAGAGGAGAGGAGAGGAGAAGAGAGGAGAGGAGAGAGGGAGGGGAGAAACATTCATTCCCCCTTCTGCTGCCTGGCAGGGAGGTCTGTGCGCTCCACGACTGCTGGCATCATCCATGTACTGTCAATGTGGATAGTGATTTATTTACTGTGCATCCTCTGACCAGAGAAGACATCTGACTGGCACCATGAGCAGCACTGGTAAGAAGCGTTTCTGTTTTCCTCTCAGTATCTCACAAGGAAAACCAGCAGCAGCACAGTAATAATGTCATAAAAACCCCTCCAGGGCTTCCAGTGTAGCTGAGACTGTGGATGCTTTGTCCTAATTTACAATTTTTTATTTTTTTTCACCTGCTGTGGCGTCATTATAATATTTTTCCTCCCAGTGTTAAGCCTATAATAAATCCAAAATAAACCACTGCTATCTTGTCATCCTTAGTCAGCCTATAGCATCCTGGTGCAAATGTGTGGTAATGAAGAATGAGGCTGCTATGGTGGAGTTTCAAATTTGTCCCAGTAAAAAAAAAAGGATGTCATGTGGGCTAATTAGACAGAGTGTGTAAACGACCACAGAGAGGGTTTGGTTTTTTCTGCCTTTTCATTATGTTGCCATGCAGTCACTACTCTGGCTCAAAGAAGCATGACTGTGTTGTCTACTACACTACTGTACTGTAGGCCTGACTTCTGGTGGGCTATTGTCCCCGAGGAAGACTCAGCAAATGTAACAAAAGCCTATATTATGTCAAGTCCTGGATCTAAATGTAAATAAATAACACAGAATATGAATTAGTTTTTTGGGTTTTTTTTTGTTGCAACTTCTTAATATCAAAGGCCCGCCAGAGTGCAGGGGTGTGGTTGCAAATAAAATGTCATTGAAGGATTAAATAGGAAACCTCAGACTCGTGGTTTTCGATGTTTGTGTTGTGGCGGAGGAATCAGTCTAATCTTCGCTCTCATCTACGACTGAAGTTACTTAACACTGATGTTATACACGAGTTGAGATTGTGCTAATGAGCCCTGTTACACAACTACGCTGACCCACAATCTGCTACTTTCGTACAAGATAATGAGTCTAATTTAATCAAGAAATGGCCAGACTTTATAATTGCAACTGATTTTCCTAAATTGATTCAGTTCTGCTTCACAAAGTCCTGATTTGATCCAATTGGAGATAATTCAGCCACAAAATCAATTGATGGGATTCTCAGAGAATTAATGCAGTGAATTGAACCTTTAACCTGGTGCATTATTGAAAACATCAATGAACAGAGTCAAAGCTGTTGCATTAATGCACTTTGCATTTAACATGCTGCTTAGATGTGCATCTCCAGAAGTGAAAAGTACATTGCTGATGTAGCTAACCTGCTACACACAGGTAACCTACACATGGCTCCACTCTTGCACACCTAGCATGTAGCTTTGTCTGTTTTTCACTGTCATGGTTTAGAAATGAGATGCAATCATGCATCATCTGTCATGATGGTGGCATCTATTGGCTTACCTGTGTGGAGTGCACAAAGCTGAATTAAAAACACCTGTTCAAATGAGAAGCAAAGACAAACAACTAATGCTGCGTTCGGGACAACTGGGAACTCACATTTTTCCCACCCTCCTATTTGAAAAAGTCTTCTTCGAGAATCAGTTGTCTGTCTGTCGTCACACAACCATCTGCACCTGTGCATAACCACACCATGTTTTTGGTTGTTGTTTTGGTTATTCTGGCATGCTGCGTCTCAAACACTTTGAAGTCGGAGTCGTCCCAAACACAGCATAAGCTAACTAACGGGTAGGCTAGGCTACAAGAATGGAGCCAAGCTGGATTTCATTTCCAGCATCTCTGTGGAGACACAAGATGTTCAAGTGTGTGACATGTTTCTGAGTAAATGAATCACAGATGAAGAAGCCGTCAGAAGTGTGAGTGATGAATTAAAGGCGTTTTCTGTTGACTCATTGTTGCTCATTAACACTTAGCGGCTAACAGCTATTTTAGAGGTGAAATGTCTTCATGGTGGTTACTAATGCATGATTGGTGTTTGGAAATCAATCAACACACCTTAAGTGACCATCTTTGTTTCAGTATGGCATATTCTTATTTGATGGGATCTTCAGGCCTTTAAAATGTCAATAAATCCTTTCAGTAAGTGTTATTAGTCATCATAGCCCACAATTTTTGATTTATATTGTATTGTTTGCCCTTGGACGTCTTGTTTTGTGTCTGACGATGGATATTTGAGCTCAATATCACAGAGATGACAGAGACTAAGCCAGATATTATAAAGTACAGAGAGCTGTTGTTTATAATGAGACCCGTCGATGTCCTGCAGAGAAGCCGGAGCAGCTGAACAGACGGCTGCAGTTCCTCTGGGAGGTGAGAGACGGGAGAAATTCATTAGCAGACTGCTGTAAACTGAGAGGAAAAGACAAACAAGAGACAATATTTGTTTGGCACGCCCCCTTTTGAGATGCCTTTTAGCAGTTTCACCATTTGAGGACTGTTGGCTGTTGACTTTACATGCATCAAAAGGCTCATTTCAAATGTTAAAATGTTATTTAAACAATAACGATATGTGCAGTTGTCATGAAGTTGATATTGCTCGCCGATGCAGGGGCTCAGGCCTCCGACAGGCAACATGCTTAGTTCAATCGGCTTTCCATGCGATCCCCCTGGAGAAGCCGGTGAAAAGTGCCAAGTGGCAGTGAAATACTCATTAGGCTGAGCAGTGACTGACACAGATCTTTATACAGAGGCAGGAAAGAGACACAGGTTCATTAGCTCCAGCACTAATAATCATTAGCAAAGCACTGTCAACAATTACAGCTTATATACAACTCTATTATTTTGTCGCCCATGCTTAGTTTTGATGATGCCCCAAAAATTATGTTTAAAAAAACCCTCATCTAACAGGTGTCTTGTTTAGTACCTACCACCTGTCTTTGTTAGTGAATATCTGGCGCACATGTTTTGTGTTTAAATAAATAAACGTCTTCGAACAGGCTCGCCATGATGAACACACCCTGAGACGGCGTTGAGCAATATATTCAATCTGCTGGCCAGTCTGCATTCCTTCAGCAGCAGAAAAATAGATGTTATTGCCAAGTCGTCAATACACCCAAAAGGAATTAGACATGGTGTGTAATGCAAAACAAAATAAATAGTTGGATGATTAGATATAAAGGATATCGAAGACCAGAGAAATAAGGGGAAAAAAGTATGTGAATTCATTATGAATGTCCTTTGTTTACCCTCAAAGGTCTCGCATATGAAAACCTTCTGTTTGAGGAAGGGTTAGCCAAAGTCAATAAATGACTGTCTTTAATAATCTTGACTTAAATATTGATCAAAATAATAGTTGGTTTGTCATAATCAAGCAGCTGCAGCCTTCGGAGATGGAAGCTCAGGTGTGCAAATGGAGCTGAAGTGGTCAAGTCTCCTATTGTATAGATAGAGGCCTGGATGTTGTGTATCTGTCCAGTATTGACTTCAGCTTGAGTCCAGACCCCCTACAGTGACTGGAGAACATGACGTCGATCATTTTTGCACAACACCGCCCATCCTATTCCGTTCTTAAGGTGGAGCCCAGACATCCTGTGATGTCGACTAATTTTGTTTTTGTATCCGTGATGTGAATCTGTCCGTCATGAGACTAGAGCTCATGACCACATGATACGACACGACTGGTCAGTCAGAGGCCAAGCTCCATTTCTTTCATGGCAGCCCAATGTACTGTAATACCCACATGTCAGTTTTACTACCCTGTTGCTGCCATGTCACATGTTGATAGATAGATAGATAGATAGATAGATAGATAGATAGATAGATAGATAGATAGATAGATAGATAGATAGATAGATAGATAGATAGATAGATAGATAGATAGATAGATAGATAGATAGATAGATAGATAGATAGATAGATAGATGCATGGAAAAAAGACAGGAAATAGACCAAGTATTGCACACGAGAGCAAACTTTTGTCTGCCTTAGCGACTCATACACAACCTCTTTAGAGTAACACTCCCTCTGTCACTACTGTGACGTAAGTCTCGTTAATAGTAGCCCCGACAGCAGTTTTAATGTCATAAACATATGTTTGCTTCAGCTATTTGTAGCTACTGTTCAGAGGAAACAGGACATGTTGTCCTTTGTGTTGTTCAAAGGCATCATGGGAATGCGGCCGCTACCTTTAAAGCTAACCCTGCACTTTAAATTTGGATCCGATTACTGCTGTGTTGTGAGACACAAAGATCAATGGGCATGTGTGAATTATTTAACTATCCACTCGGCCCCGTGTGTTTTATGTCTGCGCATTCAACAGATCTGTAGCCGCTCTTTCTTTCCTTTCCTTTCCTTTCCTTTCCTTTCCTTTCCTTTCCTTTCCTTTCCTTTCCTTTCCTTTCCTTTCCTTTCCTTTCCTTTCCTTTCCTTTCCTTTCCTTTCCTCTTAGCCCTCCCATGAGCTTCAGCTTCTCTCCAGTGAATGAACCAATTAACCAGATTAAACTCCCAAATCAAGAGTTTCACACTAGGAACCTAAATGTGGGTCAGACCAGCGACTTCTTCTGCTGTTAATTCTCTTAAACACTGGGAAGAAACCGTTTTGAGGAGAGAGGGATTTGCTCCATGTTCTCCTCCCCCTGGTCACCACTAATCCTGAACATCAGCTTTAGTTTAAAGTGTGTTAAGACTGAAACATGGATGTTCTTGCTAAATATACTGCAAAACGAACTCCTCATATGCACTCGAGTAATGAATGACGGGGCCCCTGAAGTCCTGTAAGGTGATCGTTTTTTATCTTGTGCACTAGATAATTCTGCAGCTCTTGCATGTAGATATGGGATTGCAACATTGAAGGATACAGGCTCAGCTGACAGACGGACTGTGCAGATGTCGTTGACTTTGCCCGGGAACTATTGCAGGATCCTGAGGGGTCGACTTGGCACGTAGACGCCGGCAATGTAGACCTCACAGGAGACATGAGGAATCTGGACCCCAGAGTTATGGACTGTGCAGCGCTGCTAGATTAAGATGAGACGCACAAGTCCAAAGGATAGTGTGTTTGTGTGGAACTGGACAGGTCTTTGGTCCATCACAGGGCCAGAAGCAGCCTGATTATCATATTAATGCTGGTAAATTGTCATCTTGTTGCTTTCAGTTTCATTGCTCATTATTATTTAGTCTCGGCTGGAATGGAAACACTCTGTCCTGGTCCTGTTTGGGTTTTTCTTTCAGTCTTTTCTGCCTCTTGAAAGCTCTGGTGCTGCTGGATGATTTACAATGCAGGTCCTGTGCCTTATTCTCTCTCCCTCTCTCTGCCTCTGTGCCTGCTACAGAGTCACATGACAGAGTCCACCATGCACTCTTACTTAATTCAAAGCTTCCTACCATTTACCGAGCACTTTGTCTGGTTTATGGCCTGGTGATGATCCCTCGCAGCTTCAGATGAATGGTAGTGAGAGAGGAGAGAGACGTACACAGGGTGGTGTCAGGGACATGACATGATTCTGCACTTGCTGACAATCGGCCTTTGATGGGCTCCTCTGGTACATCCTGTCTGTTATTTTTGGTAGTTTTAATGACCTCCTCTATGGGCTCCTGCTGCTCTGGTATGGCCGTTCATTCATTCATTCATCCCCCTGCAATGTCACGGCTTTGAATGCAGTGTCTGTCCTCTGTGTGGGAAGACATTGCACAGGCATGGGGGTCAGGAATATCGTCCAGTCCTGGACTCCTGGACCTGGAATATTGTGGTCAGGAGGGTAATGCAGTATTTAGATGGTAAATAACAGAAAACATGGAAAACATTCACCTCTTGTTGGCACTGAAAAGTCAAAGATATAAACCAAAGGAACCAGGATTCATCCTCTGGAGAACATGAATGAAGTCGGTGCCAAGTAAACTCATGTCATTGTTTTAATAATGAGGATAAATCCTCTCAGAACCATTAATATTCATATTAAACTCTGTGACGGCTGTTGCACAGGTCAGTCCATCCAAATCATTTACAAAATATTTCACACCATTAGGAGAACCACTATAAGATGAGAAATATCTACAGTATATGTCAGACAATCAATATGTCAGTCACTTAATTGGATTAATGGAAACCAACGGTGGATTCATTCGGGGTTTATCCTCTAGACCAGGGTTCCCCAATTCTGGTCCTGATTGAGGGCCACTGCCTTGCATGTTTTAGAAGTTTCCTGCTACAACACACCTGATTCAAATGAGTGGCTCGTTATCAGGCCACTGCAGAGCTTGATGACGAGCCACTCATTTGAATCAGGTGTGTTGTAGCAGGAAACTTCAAAAACATGCAAGACAGTGGCCCTCAAGGACCGGAATTGGGGAACCCTGCTCTAGAGGATAAAACTCCTGTAGAAATTTCATCTGTTGGTTGTTGTAGAGGTATTTTGGTCTTAACCACACTGATGGACAGTCCAAACAACCTTCCCAGAATCTAGCTGCTGCCACCAAGGCTATTAAAGAAAAATAAATTTGGGCTAGTGCACAATAGGAGTGGTCAGTCTGTTGTGGCAGGGTCGTCTAGTTCAGTCACGATGTGAATGCTTTGGCACGGCGCCTCATGAATCTGCCTGGTTGCATCACTGTAGTGGAAGTTTGCATTGTTTTATCGAAGCCCAGATCATGGAGAAGTTCCAACACTATTCACGTTACCCTAATGTGACCTTACACCAGCTGAATGAAGAATGAGTTCATTGTTTGTCCACACTGTACATACGATGCTCAGATCACGCAAACCGTCGACTCCATGCCTCGGTCATAGAAACTGA
Organism: Decapterus maruadsi; assembly: GCA_030347415.2. Classification (NCBI taxonomy): domain Eukaryota; kingdom Metazoa; phylum Chordata; class Actinopteri; order Carangiformes; family Carangidae; genus Decapterus; species Decapterus maruadsi. The sequence continues at coordinate 7,724,849 of CM064898.1, forward strand.
TCTGAGAGCTGTGAGACTGCCAGTCACCATCATTCACCTCCCTTGTTAAAAGGACTTTAATAGCATTGCGTTTTCAATGGGTTTCCCAGCCCCTGTAATACATTTCCATTATTTTTTCCACCCTCTTCCTGTACAGTAGGTCGACTCTGGCTTTAACCTCTGTGGGTATAAAGCTGTTATGATTACAGCAACAATGAAGTGCGACTGTTCACTGGGTACTGAAAAGACATCAGATCCGATCAGATCGGAAACCGGTAACACGTAGCAGCTCAGTATAAACTCACTTCCAGCACACATTTCTGGGCAAACTCGACTGAAACTGCACACAGCTGTGTACAAACATACACAAGTATTGACTGTATGATGAGAAAACTAAGTGTTTGAATTACTAAACCAGTCACTCAATATTCAGCTTTTTGGCAAGATATGAGCAGTGAATCTACAGCATGAACCAGTTTCTGATGTACATGCCTAAAATTAGCAGTGTTTCCAAACACTCTGTTTTTAAATTTGCATGTGCTACACACACCTTCGACAAGGGTTGACAAGAAACACATTACATATGCAAAACTGAGGCATTTTTTGTTAGTTTAAAACAAGTGAAACTGGAAACAAGTAGTTCCTAGAGCACTTCCACTGGAGGTACACGCAATGAGCATAAGCCATCGTCAGCAGCTATTGAAAGGTTGTTTGTAACTTTGAACAGGGTAGTCTTTGAACTTCCTGAACCTGTCGCTCCCTAAAATTTTTCATGCTCCAACCCAACAAAACAATAACAAAAAGATGCAAAAAAAAAGAGAGAATATCTTTCATGAATTAAAATAATGCATGTTGTGAATTTGACTTTTATTTTGAAGGTAACATTTTATGCTGCCACTTCCAGTTAATGCATGTCATCTTTCCCAGTTACAAGGTTATTATGTCATACATTAATAATGCGGTTTTCTGTTGGTATTCATGGCGTCTGTGTGAGTGTTTATGTAAGTAGCATGTTCTACAACAACTAGGTGCTAAGCTAACTTGCTAGCCTTGTGAATAGAGTTGATATGGATTCAAAGACTTTTTTTCACAGAACTAAATCCTGATTAAATTCACTGGGGAAAAAAATCCTCTGCCGTGTCCTGAACAGACACCACCGAAGCAGGGAAAATGGCAGAGATTCGAGTGGCTCTGTAATGCCCCGGCTCTCAACATCCACCATTAAGTCGCCCCAATTTTATAAATGCTGAGATTATGGTGTGTAGTTGAATGAACAGGAGTAGTTTGTCTGTCAAACAAACCTCAGACCTGTCAGAGAGCCTGGTTTGTTTACGACTGAGCTGTCAACGTCGAGTTTTGTGAGGAGTGGGTGTGGCACATTCCCAGCAACAGATCACCAGGAGGAGGTGTCGTTCTCTTTGAGCTGCACATGGTTCTATTTAAAACAGAAAGCTGCAGTAAGGCAGAGATAGGAGAGAGAGAGAGAGAGAGAGAGAGAGAGAGAGAGAGAGAGAGGAGGAGAGCCATAGGGAGTCATATGACCTACAGCTCATTCCAGAGATATTGAGGGACAGAGCCCTCGCTCTCTGCTCCGCTCTAGTATTACACCGGAGCTGCAGAGTGTACGGAGGATGTGTTGCAATACCATCACAGGACTCTGAAAAGATTTGTTTTGGGATATTATCTATCAGTATTATCACTAAAGGACATAAAAATATATCACATCATATCTGGGAAAACGAGTGAGTGACCATGCCAGAGGAAAAAGGTAATGATGACCTTCCTTTAATAACGAGCTATCTGTTGTTCAGTAGTGATGCTTTTCTTGTATAATCAGAAATAACCTTTACATAATTATCTCTGTATAGATATTTATTGATCTAGAAAGTAACAGGGGTATATAATTAAAAAAAAAATAATTCCACAACAAGAAATGTAAAAATCTCTGAGAAGCTTTCAGTCACATGAGCAGTTTTTGACATTTGAAGAATGTGTGTTTCTATATAAGTGTTACCTTACGTACAGCCTAATGGGCTTCTATTACGTAACCACTCAGAAGTGAACAGCACTTCCTGCGAATGTGAATGACAACAACAAGCGTGTGCCTCAGTGTTTATACTGCAGGTTGATACGCAGACTGCCTGCAACATCCTTGGCAACACCACTGTTGTCTTGGTCTTCTGCCTACATCTCTCACACTAGGAACTGAGCCATTTGGGCTGCTTACAAACGGGTGAAGGCCAGTTACTAAGAAGAATAGTCCTTTAATGATTTACCACTGGAAAGGGCTTACAGTGTTGGGACTTCTTTTCATTTTTCCATGCACCGATTGTATCTGCACTGTGGGGCTTCATGTTTTTGTGAATGTTCCCATAATATTCCTGTAGTGACTTACAATTTACAGTGCAAGTGGAAAACAAGCTTGTGACTGGGGGGGTGTAGTCTATGATTTTCCTGTATACTTTTTCCCCATTACAATATATTATTTACTGTAACAAAATTGAATTGTAATTAGAACATTTATAAAGACATACCAGCATTCATATACAATTTTGCTAATATTATTGGGTGCACCCCTAATGAGAGCAAGTAAATGTAACACTTGCAAGAATATCTAATACTAGTACCAATCTTAAAATTTGAAAATAGCTGAATGAATGAATGAATGAATGAATTAGTTATTTTTCTAAGATAGAAAATGCCAAATGTCTTACATTTTTAGCTTAAAACAAACCGTTTGCCATCATCATTAGACTGTTGGATGGTGGTATGACCAGCTTCAGTTAAGGATCTTGTCCAACAGTGGCAGGTGGAACAGATGCAGGTGGTGCAGGTGTAGGGGGCTATAATATTGCTGGAATGACAACAGAGTTCAATGTTGTTGGATAAAACAGACATAAAATGATTGTTAGAGGTGTAAACACATATGCTGTTAAGCTAGTAGCATTTTTGGGGAGCTCCAATTTTTAATTTTTTTAACAATTATGTTTAATTTTTCTAAAAACAGACTGGTTAAGTTTTAATAGCTAGTGCTGTGACAGACATACATCTGTTTCTTTTTATGAAAGAGTTATCATCCCGGGGTATTCATAATTTCTTTCCCGCATTCCAATAAAAATACAACTAACAGGCTAATCGTGCATATAGTAGCATCAGGACAAGTTTAATCTGTAGCAGTGTGGTCTACTTTAGAAAATAGAAATACTCAAGTGAAGTACACATTACTGCAAAATTGAGCTTCCTCCCTGGGTAGATGTACTTTCTACTCCTGGTGCCTCCCAGCTGCCTGTGAAAAGAAGCCAGTGTTCGTCCCTGTAAACACACCACAAATATTTCCCCTTCTCTCAGTGTAGTGTCCTGAACAGCCTTGTTAAAGCTGCTCCCGTGTTAACCCTGTGTTGTTCTCTGCCATCACAAGCTTGTAAAGTTTGGTGGGAGGATGCAGGTGACACGCCCACTCACAGGCTTCATGCTCACTCTTAACACTCATGCTCCAGTATAATATGCCAGTGATTTTGCATAGATGGCCTGAGGACACAAGCAGCTCCAATGCAACAATCCCTCACTGTCTTTTTTTTTTTTTTTTAAGAGAAACGCCTGCAGGGTATTTCTTCAGATTTCTTACAAACATTAACTTTGACTCAAAGATGACCTGATTACATTTTAACAGTCAAAGATCAAAGGTGGAAAGATTAGTGAGGGTTAGGTTAGAACATATTAATTGCATGTCACTGATAAGGCACTAACTCATTAGTAAATGTATGTCAAAGTCAATGTACATTGCACAATTTTCAAAATGTTCTTGTTATTAATAGAAAAATAATAAAAGTAAATTTCCCTTCCCCTTTAGCCATATTTGGATATTTTCTTTGGTATGAAGCACAAACTACCATCAAATCCATTGGCTACAAGAACCTCCATTGTGAAAATCATTTCTTTATTAACCTGGCCACTGACATTTTCATACAAAAAAACAAAACAAAAAACATTCTTCCTTAACACGATATTAGAAGCGCAAATTCTGAAAATGTGCCCTCATGCAGTATCTTTTGGACCATTTAGACTGAAAGTACACAAAGTTTGTAGCTTCCTGTAGTTTTGGAGTCCTTTTGGGGTCACGGCAAAGAGAAATCATTTGATATTTATACTGACTGAGCTACATAGTGCTTCGTCCTGACATTTATGGCAGTGTTCTGGTGGAGGCAGCTGCAGTAACAACGTGGGATCTTATCTGTTGGCGTGCTGTCATCCACGTGGAAGAAATATTCCCTGACTCATCTGTCACAGGAATGATACAAAGACCATATTCATAAGTCAAAACACTTGTCGCCCTTTCTCCTGCTTGACTTTGAGCCACTGTTGATTTCATACCGATGTTGTTACTATTCTGGTTACTTTTCCTTTATAAATAGCATAAGTCATAGTGGTTTTGATTTCCAATATGAATATTCATTCAGTTAACTTCCTCCGCCTCTCTGTGCAGCCAACGGGGCCGCTCTGGTGTCCATTTACCAGCAAGGTCAGAGGTCAGCTTTCAGTGGTTCTTGACCTCATGTCAGAGATCAAATGCTGACCAGGTCCGGTTTCAGGTGTGAGCGCACAGGTGGATGTCAGGCTTTAAAAAGTGCAAGGGAAGTGTAAAGTGTCATGTCTAAGCTGCATGTGTTTATACTCACATTAGTTCAATCATTCATCTTCATCAGCCACGAGCTACTACTTAAAGTGTTGTTTCAGACAACTTGGCCCTAAAAGCTCAGTTCATGTTTTTCTTGGCAACTAACAGGAGTCAGATAATGGAGCGAGTTTTCCTTTGGGATTACAGACAGGAAACTCTTAGGCAGTGAAGTAATGTCCATGTAAAGGTGAGGCCAGGTGTCAACAGGCTCTTAAAAGTGTTGTTAGACATATTATATTGACTGAAGGCTGAATGTCATCAATGAATGCATTCAAAAGTATTGCAGTTTCTTTAAAGATGTTTGAAATGTTGCAGTGTCTTAATGTGTTGTCTTTCTGAACTAAACTTCAAGTTTGTAGACGTTCAATGATGTTAATTAGGGTAAAGGTTAACCCTATGAAACACACTCTGTACAAACTGGCTCATCTTCACCCTAATATGCTAATACACTAATATGCCAGTATGATTGTGTTAGCCAAACGAAGTCCCCAAGGTCACCGACTCGGGCCACCACAAAGAAGTCCTGCTCTGGTAATGTGAGCATTTTGATCTCCTGCCCACCCCTGCAGCCTCTGCAGATGGTTCACAGCAGGAATGTTGCAGAGCACTATGGGATCCCCGTGAGTTCAGGGAACACTCTATTTTTAGGTGATGCATGGCGCCTTGAAAAGGCATTTGAGATAAAGTTGCTCGTGTATGTTCCACTGTGTAGTAGCCTGTTGCTCCTCATTACACGTGTGTGTGTGTGTGTACCTGAAAAGCCTGTCCATGCTGCAGCATTAGCTTGTTTGCTGCAGGAAGTGGTGCAGAACTTTGTTTCTCTAAGGCTGTTAACTCGGCCTTGGGAGGTTCGACCTGTCGGCCCCATTAGCCATCATGAAATGTGTGTCTTTCAAATTTATTGTTAGCTGTGTAAGAAGTGGCAGTCAGCCAGACAACAGACAGGAGGGCTGATTGATGACAGGGACAACTGGGCCCTGTAGCAGACAGGACACCAGCAGGAGCAGGGGGTGGGTAAGGGGGTAGGACTCTCCATCTTATGGACAGTCCCTCTCTGGTTCATTACAGAGAGGAAATCCATCACTTCCACTTGAATCATTCTTTGCCCCAACTCCATCTTTACCCCCAGACTTTCTTCATCTCTATTAACAGATACAATAAGGCACTGAGGTCCTCAACCTTTGACCTTGTTCGTAGTTGCTTTCAGACTCTTACCAGTCTGAGTGTCTGGATTCTACATCTGACCTAACAGATCGTCTCCTGTCTCCTCCTCGTCTCCGCCCTCTTCTTCTATTTGCTGTTTGAAGAGGAAGTGAAGACACTGGAGTCCCCTCAACAGGTGCAAGGGTGCAGCATTGCATGCTGGGTCAGATCAGAAGCTACAGAGCCCCTCCTGGCTCCCCTTTGACTACCAGTCCCTGCTGCCTATACCTCTCCCGACCCTCTCTCCATTTTGGACTGTTGTCTTTTCCACATGGTTGCAATCAACCCATTCTCAGGCCTTTTCTTTTTTACGAGGTCTCAAGACTTTCCCCTCCTAAATTCTTTATTGGTGTGTGTATATGTGTGTGTGTGTGTGTGCCCTCATGTACACACAACATGAGTAACTTCAATTGAAACCCCACCCTCATACCGACGATCGAAAATTGGCAACACTGTCCAAAATCCCTGTTTGTATCTTGATCCAGTTTAGGAGTCAAAGATCAGATGGTAATTGATGCATATGGACTGAATGAAAGCAGATTTGTGGCTTTTGGAATCATCCAAAGAAAACTCCTCTATATTTTCATCATATTTTCTAACCACACCAAGATATTTTTCACATTTTGTTTAGATGAAAATCGGATTTGGGCATTATACCGTTGAATCTCTGGAACGAGTCCGAGATAAATAAAGTGGTGGCAGTTTATCATTCCAGAGATCTGAGGAGGTTTGGGAAGCTGTGTTTGTCTTAGACACACAGCCACGCACTCCGCAAAGCTGAAACATGTCTTTGTCCCCCGCTGTGGGTGCAAGGTCCTTGTAAAACTCGCTGAAGAATGTGTTTCTGTCCGTCTGGAGGGTCTGCCGGCTGTTTTTACTCTCCTGTCAAGCATGTCCCGGCCAAGCAGATCACGAAAATGAACAAATGTGTCTGGATGTTGGAGAAAAGTAGAAAATAAGACCTGAACCTTAACCTTAGGTAGGATTTGACTCTTTAAAACATATCAAATCTTATCTTATCATGTGCTCATCGGTGGTGCTTTCTAATGGACCCATTGTTACAGTTAACCCAGAAGAACCCACCATGTTAATAGAAATAACCAACTCCAGTATAACAACAACAACAAAAAAATCTTAATTGAGGTTGTAGCCTCTGTAGCCGTCCCCCAAATTATAGGCACAAAGTAGAACTCCAATACCATCCCATTTTCTCTATCCTGGTCCCAAACGACCTTCACCTTATGGCCTTACTGCTTGGTGAACAGCCATTGGTAAAAGCTGATAGGGCTTTGGGAAGCCTCTGAATATCTGGGTCTGCTGCTCTTGGAAGGTTTAGAGCCATCCGACTGGTAATCTAGTCCTCAAAGATATGAGCATGGTGAATTTTTAGACTCGGGTGTTGTGGAGTTGTTTTCGGAGCACTCCGTGGACATGGTACATAATTGGTTTTTCCTCCACCTCAAAAACCAATAAGTCTGCTGCAATTTCCTCAGGGATCCGTCTATGCAGCTCTGTCCCCTCGTTCAGATACAGCCACTTCCAATGTCCTTCCAGCTCCAGGCATTTTTTTATTTGACCAACTTGTCCAGCGAGACGCTTGACCTGCGCCTCTATATCTGAAACGATGTCTGCTGCTCATGATGCTGGCTGCTCTAGTTCTTCAAATGCCTCATATTAGTCATCTGTATTTTTGTAGTCTGGCCCTTGGCATAGTTTCAAAACTTTAGTATTCTGGGTAATAAGCCAGAGCCGCCATAACGTGCATCCTACTTCGTCACTGGACAGAGATACTTTATGGACAGAAAGTGTTTAAGGATTGAAAATATTGCACTGCTACTTTAAAAGTTATTTCCCACACTGTTGCATGTGTTAAATCCAATTATGACGTGATTTTCCTTGTAAATAACTTTGCATCTCTGGTGCTACATACATAAACTTTATTGTTGTTATTATAGAACGCTCGGAAAAACAGTTGTTTTCCATCTAGCTGGGAATGATCAAAGTTTCTTGGTGGCTTTTCATTTTTCCACTTTCATGAAGCAGGAAAATAAAAGAGAAAAACACTTTACCTTTAATTAATCTCGGTGAAAACATCGCACCAAAACAACACCCAAGGAACATCCAATGCATTGAGCAAACCTGAAAGAAACGAGTTGCTGCTGAGTTTCCAAAAAAGCAGCTCCGCTTGGCTCCCTGTGCTTCTCTCTCTCTGTCTGGCTCTTTTCTCCAAATCAATTCATTTGATGATGAACTCCCCTTTCTAAGCCCAATTACCGGTAACCATGGAGGCCTGATGAAACCAGTCTGACGACACAAATGTTTCCTGAGAACACAAAGGGGCCTCTTATTCGGCATTGAAGGGGCTGATCAGTGTGTGATCACGCTCTGCCACAGTTATGATGAAAGAGGTGAAGTGATGAGCCTGGTTATGGGGACCGGTATTTTGTCTCCATTATGGGGACCGAGGTTTATGGGGACCAGCGTTTGATCCTCATAGCATGAATCATCCAGTTTTACAGTGAACACCAGGTTAAATGCTAACATTAGGTGTTAGGTTGGTACAAAGAGACTAGGATAAGTCTCTGAGGTCTTGAATATAAGACAGTAGGTCAGGCTTATGTAATTAATTACAACAAGAACCATATTTTAGATTGTGTGTGAGAAACTATAGGTTTTTCAAACCCTTGTGTGAATGTTGAGCAGGATATTTTTGGATTAAAGTCATTTTCTTGACACAACAAAACAAAAGACCTGTGTTTTTTAAGCTTGAAGATGAGGATGAACATATTTATGCAGATATTTTTGGAATAAAATCACTCTATGGCAAACGTATTCATGAAAAAACATCCAAATGCGGAGTAACCTTTTTGACTGCAATAGCTTTTAGATCTTCTTTATTCTCAATTTTGAGTTGCCTTTACTTCAAACACCATCCAAACACAGAGATACAGTGTTATACAGGGTTGTGTAATCATAACCCAGACCCAAACTCTTCCAAATGTCTCAGGATAAATGTCCCTAATCTTGTCATTTCCCTGTCTCTCCCTGTGTCTTGTGAAGTCTTTCAGCAGCAGGTGGTCCACAGCCCTCTGGAGCAGCAGAGGCAGAAGAAGGGTGGAGGACCGATCCCCTGCCAGAACTGCGGTCTGCCCTGCAAAGGAGAGGCGCTACGAGTCCAGAACAAACACTTCCACATCAAGTGCTTTGTCTGTAAAGGTGCGTAACATCCAAGTCTCTCTGCTCCGTCTAAGCTGTAAGGTTTGCACCGACCTGAGTCTCAAACAGACGAGACAAAATGCGCTTTGATTTTTCTTTTCCATCTTTACGGGACAATGTTGTATTTTATGCATCAATGTGACATAACATGACGTGGGTGTAAATCTATGCATTAGCCTACAGGTTGGAGGCTCTGGTGTGACCATGCCTTTATGTTATTGCTGCTCTAATTGAATTGTGTAGGGATCAGTCATGGGTTAGCTTCAACAAGAGGCCCCTATCAATTTAACACACCTTTGTGACCAGTCGTGAACCTCTCAGTTTTATAGTCGAGCAATAGGAAATTAAATGGGAAAGTCAGTATTGATAGGTTGGTGTGGTCTATCTAAACTAATCAGGTGTGGGTAATAGTGTGTGTGTGTGTGTGTGTGTGTTTTGTATTTGTGTGTGTGTTTGCAGGTGTCAGATATTTGATCTATGACTATGTCCCATATGTATGCGCTTGTGGTTGGATGGTGGTGTGTTTTTTTTTGTTTTTTTTGCACGTGACTGGACTTTATGGGATTGTGGTTGCACCTCTCCCAGCCCGGGCTCTCAGCACTAGCGTGGTGTCAGACCACTGTTGTTGTCAACACTCACCCGGGTTGCTAGGCTACCGGCGGGGTCGCCACAGTGGCAGCTTCCTGCAGTTTAGCACTTTTAATCTTACACTGACCGGCAGACTCCAGGTCTGTACATTCTCCACCCCTCCTCCATCTTTAAGTCTGTGAATGGAGAATGAAAGAGAAGTCAAGTGTCAGCAGTAATGCGTGTTTTCCCGCCTTATAGGTCTGCAATGTAAAAAAAAACAAACTCCACATAATGATCAGCTTATTTGAGCCAGGGCTTAAAGGTTAATTACAGTTTATTGGATTTGATCCCCATTATCATCGTTTTAGCCGCTACTCTTGCAGTAATGACAACATTTGGAGATCTGGTAGCATGGTGTCATCACATTGAGGAAAGAACAACAAGTAAAGTGACTTCTTGCATAATATAAAACCTCTGGAAAACACCAAATGCAGCTACTTACATTCACTCATGTTCTATGCATGAGTAGGCTCCAACTTTGAGATACTTTACTTTCATCTTTACTTTCAAAAGTGCTTAATCAGGATCAAGGCTGGATACTTTAATGTCAGACAGTATATTAATATTAATGTGAGCACAACGACAACCAGAGGAGCAGGCTACAATCCAGGTAATTCATTGGAAAATGCCCTATATCCAACACATGTCCACACTAATTGAATTTCCCAGCAGGCCATTAAATGCACTGATTAACTTCGCTCCTGTTGGTATAAGGGTAAAAGAGTTGGATTGGCTGCCCTGCTATTAAAACCTCCATATCCATCGTCATAACACAGGTTAATCCAGGATGGTCAATGTTAGGCTAAATTAATCCAGATAACAGAGTAATCCTGGATATGTTAAACTGGCTTTCTAGTCCAGGGCCTTCGTAGATGAGCAGCTACAACAGCAGCGAACATCCCATCTTGCTGCTGAAGTGGCTCATGAATGGACTTGTTTAATAATTACTGTCAATTATAATCATTATAATTATTATACTACAACTAAAGAGCTGCCAGACATGTGAAATTCCCCCTTAGGCGCCCAAGTCTGTATCAATCAATCTCTCCAGACAATCAAACCTGACTCTACCACTGTATTAGCACCAATTACAACCGGCCTGGGTGTTAGCCAGCAGGGCTGACATTGCCAGGAAAGTGAGGAACCATCAACTTTCACCTCGCCATGTGTAATTAACACCGAGCAGCGAGGAGGACCCGATTGATACGAGATAATATTATCCTCTTTAGCACTGGCCTCGTGTCAAGGTAGCTCTGGGGGTTGAAAATAGCAAACACAGGCCTAATGTTACTTAGTATTTGAGCATGAATGGATTAGCATGGGGCAAAACGAATTAGGGTGCGGTACCCGGCTAGCAAAGCAGCTAGCTACACAAGGACACAACTGAAAGACTGAAATCACACAGGTGGGAAAGCTGAGAGGAAGTGTGGAGTGACACCAGATGAGATTGAGACTATTAAAATAAAACAGGAAGTCAGAAACAGGCTAAAAATATCCAGAAGGGACTATCTATATATGTGTATGTGTTTTATTTAGGCACCAACTGCGCCTAGCTGTCTCTATCCTCTCACTTGCTCTGGTGACTGAGACCAGCAGACAGACTTTTATTCCCCATATGTTATTGCTTTCACAAAGAGCCATCATGTCATCCAAATAGCATTTGAATACAGTGGGGAATATTCAAAATGTGAAAACATGTGTTCATAGCCTGATGTTTTGCAAACCAGCGTGTAGGTTAAGTAAGTTGATCAATGTCTTAATAGCGCAAGAACTCCAGTGGTGAAAGCCTCATTATGTCAAACACACACACACACACACATTCCCAAGCATTTGAGAACACACACTGGCACAAACATGGGAGTGGTATCTTTTATTCCTGTGTAAAGCTGAAACCAGTTTTTTGTTGAAGGGTGTAGTCTGCCAAACCAGAATGAATCTCAACTCCAGATCCACGCCATTTGGGGGAAAAAAACTATAAATGTACACAAGCTTTCCATTTAAAGGTACAGCAGGTACAAATATCTGCACTGGGAAACTCACATGGAGCATCAAACTAGAAAGTCTAGACCTCCTAATTCTTCATCATAAATCATTGTTTGAAAGTGATTGTAGGCTAAATACACTGTAAAAATAAAAAATATAAATTTTCTACAAGTTATTCAGATAGTTATGATTTATAGATGATTTTATGGCTTATGATGATGAGACATTCAAAAATAAAAAATAAAAAAAGAAAGTCTGGGTTTACAATCCAGGTTTGGAATGTGAGGACTTGTTGCCACGACAACAGCTCCATGTAAACACAAAGCTAGCGTTGAAGAAATGGAAAAGTCAGGTTTCATATTATCGACAGTCTGGCAGCAAAGAGTTTAATTTTAGTTTTATTTGAGTAACTTCTAACCCATCAAACTTTAGTCTTTAATCCATTTTTAGTTTTCGCATTCTTGACTAAAACGCAAGTTGTGTGTGCAGTTTTTGACTCTTGTCTTTGTGGATTTATAGGTTGTATTGTTTCTGTGCTGTCATGTAGCCTTGAGGTTTTTTTTGTTTGTTTGTTTTTTTTTTATCCCTGGAAGTCCCGATGGTGAAAGAGACGCTCCGAAGCCCATGCACATGTTGAGGTCCTGTTCGTCGGAGCAGCGGTGCTCGCCTCGCGCGCTGCAACAGCAGATGGTTGTGATATTCTCACCAGGGTGTTGGCTATTGGATTGTCTCCTTCTTGGAAGCAGCCTGAGGAGAACAGAGCCGGTGGGGAGGGGAGGGGGGGGGAGTGGAAGAGTGTGAGTGTGAGTAGTGAGTGTTTGTTAGCGCCAGAGATGCTGACCTCACACACACACACACACACATACACCCACGTGAACGGGGGAGTAAAGGGGGAGTCGGGGTGCGGTGACTATTGCCTCATTAGCTGCCTCTTTACTTGCAGATTTACAATCTTTATTTGTTGTTTTTCATGCAACCACAGTCTCGTTAGTGATCAGATCGATACCAGCAGACGTCAGAGCTGCAGAGTCAAGGTCAGTGGACGGACCGGTGATGGACGCCGACGCCGCCACCACCACCACCGGCTCGCATGCATTCATGTATGATGAGTCATTGTAAAACATGAGGTGTGGTCAAGGTCGCACATTGACAGCAGAAAGCACATAGCACATGTATATTTAACCCCGCGCATACACTGTAAAAAAATGTCTGCAGGGAGGGGCTCCAGCCGCAAGCCTTGAAGGATAAACAGCACAGCTCATTTACAGGCACATCATGCGTAAACATTTGATTTTATGCAATATAACTTAAATTTAGCAACAGAACTATGAAATACGAATGGTATTTTTTTGGTTTAATGACATTTTTTATAGAGGTGGATGTGCTTTTTATGTCAAAAGTTTAACTATCATGGGATATCTTATCTTAAAACTCATATTACACTTAATATGATGTGAAATATTGGAATTTTTAGCCTAAATAGTAAAGTTAAAAAAAGTAAAAACTGCAGAGTTGTCTTATAAAACTGAATGAACTCAATGAGACCCCACAGGCCAGTGGGTTTTAAGGGGTTAATCATTGCATCCAATTAAAGTATTGAGAGCCACCAAAAGTATTAAAGTTTGATACCCAGAGATAGTTTCAGCCAAATTTCTTGCATCATGTTCAAACCCAAGCCTCTATTCCCTTTTCAACACTCCAGAGCTTGTAAAACTGATGCGCCATATTTTATTTACAAATCACAGCAGGCCGTTTAGCTGCGCATCCGTCCGTCCATCCGAGCATGAAACACTCACTTGACTCTACACAAGTTCTAGGAAAAGCTGAACAGGATCTTGGCTCCGGCTCGTGTGTATATCTCTCTCCAACCGAGGACGGAGCGGATTCTCACACTATCCATTCTCTGGAAAAACCTCTGAACGCACTCGTGTTATGTAAGCGGCAGCATGTTGATAAGCCTTCAGAGATGGAAGTAATCGGTTTCCTGTGAAGTCATTCCTGGAAAAAAAATGTTGTAATCGTGGTTCTACATCGCATCGTCAACAAAATACCTGACCCACGCACAGTCTAATGTTTCTGTCAGTGCTGTTGCTAAGAGTTATGTCACTGTGTTGTTACTGAAAATATAATTTCATCAGATCGACCCGTTGATGCGGACACTCCCCTGCTGTCGTCCACCCAGAGTCTGTGAAGAATACAATCTGTGGGAGTTTGATCTTGCTGCAGGTGGGGAGGCCGACACGCTCTGTTCTCCGCTGCTTAGGATGAAGTGACTTATTACAGTAGATGCATCATGATGTCATCGGCCTAACACACACACACCCACGCACACACCCACTGATGTCATGGAGACGGAATGGCCTCGAAATGTTGAAATCACTGCTTCACCATAACACTGTTCACAACAACGTCTGAGAGGAGACGCTGGGGTACCTCAGTTACACATAGAGAGATGATAGTACTCATACATGTGTGTGGCATTATGGTGGTGGTGGTGGTGGTGGTACTGTGGTTAGCACTGTTTCCTCTCAGCACGGAGGGTCTGGGTTTGATTCCCAGGGTGGAGTTTGCATGTTCAGGTTCAGGTCCTCCAGCTTCCTCCCACAGTCCAGACACATTAGGTGGAGACTCTTGTCAGGGATTGGGCATCGAGGATCAAATGGAGCTGAAACATTTCAGTTCCATCCGGATTGTGAAGACGTTTTCCAAAAAGAACTCAGGTTAGCTCCCTCATTTAGACCATGCAAACTAACCAGAACCAGAACCAGAACCAGAACCAGAACCAGAACCAGTACCGCAACTGTAAATTTTATTACCAGAATTACCAATTGCATAATTACCAGAACCGGAATCGAATTTGGATCCAGAACCAGAATCAGAATCAGAACCGGAACCAGAATCAGAATCAGAACCAGAACCAAATTTATATCCGGAACCAGTATCAGAATCCGAAACGAATTCCAGAATCAGAACCGGAATCGAATTTGGATCCGGAACCAGAATCAGAACCGGAACCAAATTTGGATCCAGAACAGAATCAGAATTGGAAACGAATTCCAGAATCAGAACCGGAATCGAATTTGGATCCGGAACCAGAATCAGAACCGGAACCAAATTTGGATCCGGAACCAGAATCAGAACCGGAAACGAATTCCAGAATCAGAACCGGAATCGAATTTGGATCCGGAACCAGAATCAGAACCGGAACCAAATTTGGATCCGGAACCAGAATCAGAACCGGAAATGAATTCCAGAATCAGAAGCGGAATCGAATTTGGATCCGGAACCAGAATCAGAACCGGAACCAAATTTGGATCCGGAACCAGAATCAGAACTGAATCCGAAACTAGAATCAGAACCAGAACCAGGAACCGAATTTGGATCCGGAACCAAAATCAGAACCAGAATCAGAACCATATCCGAAATTGTTGTTTTTCAATCATATTGGTGTATTGAATTATGTTAGGACATCCATCCTTCACCTATAACCGATTATCCGAGGTCAGGCTGTGCAGGCTCAGTGTGATGAGCCTGTTTCCTGGAAACCACCGAACCAAACGCATGCCAGCCAAGACAAATAAATACAGTAGGCAAGTTGCAGTATAGACTATAGGCTGGTGCTTATAATGCGACAAGCCTGTCATCTAAACACCGCTTTGATGCAGATGCACCGCTTGTTAAATCCTATAGACACCAGAGTGTGTGGATGGAAACATTGTTCTTGATGGGTGATGACCTGACCATCACCCTGGCTGTATCACCTGGGACTGGCTCCAGCTCCACCCTGATACAGATAAGTGCTATGGGATGGGTGGGTGGACGTATCTGTGAGCCTGAGCATACGTGCACTTTAACACACTTTAACTGGAAGTAGCTACCACAAGATAGCATGCTTTCTGGTCATGTCAGCTCCATGAATGATGAATGGGATCTGAAGTCATCATACAGTAAGAGAGGAGTCCTAGCAGCACAGGTATAAATACACAAGGACTGAAACACAATCTGATGGGAACCTGCACTTTGAGACATAGCTACGGCTCTATTGCCTCCGGTTCTTTACTGTATGTCTCTGCTAGAGCTGTTTTTAATTCTGTTGGACTCAGTCGCCCATATAGTCCAATCTCAAGCCTCGAGTCATTTTATTCATAAAGCGTTTCTTGATTTTAGCCGATCTGCATTTATACCTGTTTCATGTTTAATTTTATTTCCTATTATTTCCTTGCGTCTGTCATCTTAATTTTGTCTGCTAAGCACTTTGTACATTTGTTCGATAAGTGCTCGGTAAATAAAGTACATTATTATCAGTATCTGTCTGGAGGAAAGAATCTAAAATATGTAATGGTGTAATTATGAAACAAAGAACAAGTTCACAGTTTTGGCCCCAGTCTCATTAACTCTGTTTGTTTTTCCTCGGGCCTCTGTTGTGACTTCAACCTTCTCACATTCTTGGAGCACGTTTGTGTCATATAATACATGACATACGTCTGTGATCTTAGCCACTTGTTGTGGGGGAATGTGTCTTATCTCATACCTTCACACATCCTTGTAAGTGTGAGATATGTGCGCAGTGCAAACATTTCTCATTTATCTTTCCTGACTTTTTTTTTTTTTTTTTTTTCCCAGAGAGGAAAAATGAAGTGAAAATAAAGGAGGGGTATTGTGTTTAGTTAGAGGGCTGGAAAAACAGAGTGAGGCTTCCCCTGAGGGGATGTGATGTCATGCAGTTGCGACGGTTACTGTGTGTAATCATTGTGTGTTCACGAGAGGACACGGTGATTTGGAGTTCCTGTCACACATTGTTATAGCAGGACAAACAGACACATTACAGCCTGTACGCGCACACACGATAACAACTCTCACTTCTCTTCACATACATGTCATGTTTCTGTTTTGTGTAATAATGACCTTAACTTAACTTAAGCTTAACTTAAGCTTAAACTTAACTAAAGGAATGTCTTACGTATTCTCATCATAATTTTTAGTGCTTAACGTGACTCTAACACCAACAGTATGGGAAAATTGAAAAAAAATCAAATGTACATAATTTTACTGAAACCATGTTTTGTCGAAAGACTAGAAGAGTAATTTGACATTTTAGGGAAAAACAAACTTAAGTCCTTGCCAACAATTGTAAAACAAGATCAAATTATCTCCCATTTGTGTTCATTAAAAACAATGAAAGAAGCCAAAAGATATTAAAATGATTTTAGGATTAAGAGTGAAAGCAGTTTACATTTGTTTTATAGAGTATGAATCAATTTAGGAAAGTTACTTCAAACTAAAAAGGTTTAAGGTCTTAATTTGCTTTATTGATCCTGGCAGGTAGATGTTGTTATGTTTGGACAGAGATTGGCTGTTTCCTTTTTCTTTATGCTCAGATATAAGTCAGATATTCAGAGTGGTGTCAATTTCAAACGTGTTATAAACATATAAAAGAAAACTGGACAAGGAGATAACGAAAAAGCTATCAATGTTGTCTAATGTGTCTGTTGTCTTCCCCCCCCCATGCCTTCTTTCTGTTCCCAGTCTGTGGTTGTGAACTGGCCCAGGGAGGCTTCTTCGTGCGGCAGGGCGAGTACATCTGTACTCTGGACTACCAGCGACTCTACGGGACTCGATGCTTCAGCTGCCAGGACTTCATCGAGGGGGAGGTGGTGTCCGCCTTGGGCAAGACCTACCACCCTCGCTGCTTCGTCTGCGCCTCCTGCAAGTAAGAAACGAGGCGTCCTGAAAAACCACAGGGATTACACACAGTGTAGTTGATGTGTTGGAGCTGAAAATGGCACTCAAGAGAAAGTGGTATTGCGTTACTCATAACCCATCCTGTGTTGTAATAGCACATTGGGGGCCACTTGTTTAAAGGGATAGGTCAACATTTTTGGCAAATTGGCCCATTGCCATAATCCCTATAGTCACAGCAGTAGGTTTGTTACCTTTAATTGTTGGTGCAAGATATTTTTAGAACGGCGGAGCAGAGCCGTGAGCTGCTCAGAGCTACGCTACGGAGGCTCATGGGATTTCTTGGTTTCCCTCATCAAACTCATCAAATACACAATCCAACAACTCCACAACGCTCTGGTGGACAAGTTGTGACCTGCGCTATGAGATAATAACAGAACATTACCAGAGTTGTTTTTCAGGTAAATTCAAAACCGCTGATGTGCGTTCCCGCCGTTGGGGGCAGTTTTTTGGCAAGCAGTCTCTGCAGTTGCCTTGAAAACAACTCTGTCAGTAGCAGTTCTATAAATAGCTTGCACCGACAATTAAAGGTAATGAACCTACTGCTATGACTATGGGGATTATGGCAATGGGCCAATTTGCCAAAATGTTGAACTATCCCTTTACTGCTATTTCATTATTACCTTATGTTTATTCTATACTGCACCAAACACCAACAATATAATATAGTATAGTATAGTATAGTAACAACTGCTATTGTAGGTCGTCTCATCATCAGGGATCCACTAATGTACAACAACAGTCTGGACTGAGATGATGAGACCTTCAGGGGGTTGGAGGCATTAGCATTAAGACATTAGCTTGGAAAGTCAGTGTGTAAGGACAGCTAAGTCATGGTCAGTGTGTGTGTGTGTGCGTGTGTGTGTGTGGTAGTGGTGTTGTTCCTCAGGCCTAGAAAGGTGATAGGAGCCTTTCAGGGAGGAATTTTAAGTGTGGTCAGGCAGTGCATCCACTTAGCTCACTCACATTGCTAGGGTTATATATCCCATGTGTGTTATGTGTTTATGTGTGCGTTGTGTCTTTGAATGGCTCCAAGGACATTTTTTTACACAGTCATTACTATTATTTTGAAGTAACCCTAACACTAGGTATTTATTTTTGATGTTTAACGGGGGCCAACGTTTGTGTGTGTGTCTCTGTGTGTGTGTGTGTGATCCTAGCGCTGAACCTGAGAACAGAATGTTCCAATGTGACATTTGAGGTTTGTAACATGATTATGAAACTTCTCTACTCCTCTTATAACAAGTATCACTTTTGTTGCTGGCCGAACACACGGGCTCATTGTGAGGCGGTAAAAACGGAGAGGGCAGAAACATCACACTCATCACTGCGTCTCATGATCACAGCAACGTATCGATCTTCTTTAATTAATGGGTTCAAATCGGGTTCAAAGAGTCTTTTTTTTATTATTAGAGAATATGATTGTACAAAAATGAAGCACTAAAATAAAGCACTGTTTTAATTGGATGAAAAGCGGAAAATATTCTATGTGAAATTTACATTTAAATTTTTATTGGATTGTTTTGGTTTTCATGTCACCAGACTTCCGTACTCCGTTCCTCGATTAAACTCACTTTTTTTAAATAAACATTAAAATTGGTCAATTTCTTAATATTTGATGTTCTTATTTTTCAATTTTTTGATTAAAAATACAACTTTTCGGGCATTTCACTCTGATTTAAAACTTTAAAAACAAACTGTCTGAACATACACGGACCTCTTAAACTTTCTAATGTTTGTCATTATGTGTGTCGTTGTAATTACAGGACACAAAGACGTGAAAGCTCCTGTGTTTCAGTGACACCCTGCTTTAGTGACTGCTGAGCCTCCAGACACGATTTGACAGAGGTTTTTAATTGGAAACGCCAGCGGTCTGATTCCTCGTCCAATGCTCTCTCTCTCTCTCTCTGTTGTCCTGTTTGTTTGTTTGCAGACAGCCGTTCCCGGCTGGCGACCGAGTGACATTTAACGGGAAGGAGTGTATCTGCCAAAAGTGTACCCAGCCTCTGCCTGCCAACAGCCCCGCCCCCATACAGGCTGTCCACAGTCAGTGTTCTGTTTATGTCTCCTCTCTGTCTTTGTAAAACAGAAATCCCTTCAGAAGTAAACTGTACTTTTATAACCCGTGCTTTGCTGCACGACTTCTATAATTTTCTGTTCCATTTGCACTTTCTGAAATCGTACTGGGTTATTCCCTTTTTGGAAAACTTAGTCCAATGTTGTTTGTCCAATGTTCTTCTTCTATAACTCCACTAGAACCACTCCATTAGTATTTACAGTACACAAGTAAGTGACAATAAGTGGTATAAAGTCTCATTAAATCTAATCTACTTTCCTTTCTGTGTCTCCTGTGTGCAGACTGCTGTGGTTGTGGGAAGGAGTTTAAGAATGAACAGTCTCTTGTAGCACTGGACAAACACTGGCACCTGGGATGCTTCAAATGTAAAGTCTGCAACAAGGTGCTCAATGCCGAGTACATCAGCAAGTACGTTAGTCTGGCTTCGGAAATGAACTGATGAAACTACACCACACGTCTTTAATGCTGTAATCTCTTCACTGTTCAGCTGCATGCAGGGTTAAGGTTGGGGTTGGGGTTAGGATTGAAGCTCCATCGCTCTGGTTGATTGTTTTGGTTCATGGTCACAGCTGTTTTTGCAGCGAAAAAGAAAAAGAAAAAAAGCTCCAAGTCTGTAGTTCCACTCGGTTAAAGAGACTATTTTACTATATTTCATCTCATGGTTGGGCTCTTGCATCTACAAAAGTTACCATGAAGATGGCACTGATGGGATGACGTTTACAACATTTTTTTTCTTGATGATTGATCAAGAAAAAAAGACATTCACATGAAAAAATATTTTTTTTCAATTTTTCAATAATTTTTTTTTCAATTTTTCAAAAACGTTTTTTCAACTTCTCAAAATAAAAAAAGTTTTTCAATTTTTTCAATGTTTTTTTTAGTTGTATTTTATTTATTTATTTATTTATTTATTTATTTACTTTTTTTTGTTTGTTTACAGTGTACCTATACAGTTACAAATGCAGTAATAGTTAACGGCATTTTATATATAATACATAGAGCATTTACAGTTTGAATCATGTCATAGCATAAAGAGCCAAATGGAGTACCAGCAGAGATGCAGCGAGAGTGACTTTAAAGTTTGATTTACTACATATCTGGTTGGTGTTTTGTCAGAATATGTCACAATCTTTCTGACTCTTTTAGAAAGCAATAAAATAAGTGGTTTGAATATTAAATCATGGCACTAATCAGCATGCATGGAGGTTGATACTGTGGCTCAGTGTCCTCTCTGTCCTCTGTCTCTCTTATCAGGGACGGGATCCCCTACTGTGAGACCGACTACCACGCCATGTTTGGTATCCAGTGCGAGAGCTGCAAGAAGTACATCACTGGAAAAGTCCTGGAGGTAAAAAACATCGCTCCACTTTACAGGCATTACACTCAACAGAATCCTCCTGGTGGCTGTTAGCATGTAGCATCCAATCCCTCAAAACACATTTAACCCTCCGTGTGGAAAAGGAGGTTAAAGGGAAATGTAGGACACAGGATGAATGGATAAAACACTGAGAGCTTCATGGGTCGTATCATCATGGAAAGTTGTGAGGCTGCAACTGAAACTGAAAATATTTGACATTGTTGACCCCATTTCCCCAAAGCTGTTATTAAAATTTCATTGGATCTGATGCACCGCTGGTGCAGATACACGAAAAATGCTTCTAGGAGAGCAGATCTGAGACCAGCCCAGGGGGGAACTCAGCATTTTTTTTTGTTCTAGTTCCTTTTTTTTTCTTTCATTTTTTTCCAACTTTTTTTATTTCTCTTCCTCCGTCAGACCAGTAATTGCACCGCACGCTCTCGTAGAAAGCTCTGGACTGCTGCTTTATCACCTCTTTTTATCTCCCAGCTATGTCACAGCTGCGCAGCAAATCCACACAGGCTTTGTTTACACCATTGTTGACGCCAGCTGACGGTGCTGAAGCCAGCAGGCGTGGTGGCGGCTGCAAACTGTAACAAAGCAATTTTCCCAGTACCATTATGTATATATAGTGATTCAGATTGAGTCTGCGATGTGCATGCGGGGGTCCACGGGGAGGAACCGACCAGCCAGAGTCTCTCTCTCCTCTTTCTTTGCTGTGGGCTAATGACTTTGACCTAAACCACACACACATTAAATCTCCTTAGTCCCTTCCCTCTCTCCTCCCCCTCAGGTAGGTCATCCTTTCATTATTGCTCCCTGTCAGGTACCAGTCTACCTCCACACGTCTTCATTCAGGCTGTTGTTGTAGAAAACACCAACAACTTCCATCCTCGTGCAACATCCCTGGTGTCCAATGTTGGAATTGTTTTTAGAAACTGGGGGGTCTTACAAAGAGCGGTTGTTGCTGTCATTAGGTGACATGTGTGCGTGTGTCCGTGTGTTTGACCTGATTTGATTTTCGTGCCTTTGAGCCGTTCAGTAGCTGTATCTCACACCTCAGTCACACTGAAGTAATTGGAAGCAGCTGACTTCACAATGAGGCCAAACACCTGATATTGGGGTGAGATTGTGCCACTTCTATTAATGGATTTTAGTATTTTGTATAGTCACGACATAATGAAGTGAACTAGAGATATGGATTTATTTCATTTTCCATCTGCTTTCAGTTTAATTCTGGTATGTTAAACATGTGTCCAGCTGAGATGGACAATTTATGTGATGATAATTCAAGTCTCTATTGGAAGAAGTGGAATTGGACAAAGTGCATGTTTTGGAACCACAGTCCATTTAATGTGGTGCCATTCATTATATATTCATTTTTAACCTTTTAAACTTAAAGTATCTTTACTTTACCTGTTATTATTTGATTTAAAATTTAAAACACTTCAACCAGGTCCAATGATGAAGAGATGGTTTGACGTACAGTAAATCGCCATGAGGATCCTATAAAATGGGCTGAAATATATATATATATATATATAGATAGATAGATAGATAGATAGATAGATAGATAGATAGATAGATAGATAGATAGATAGATAGATAGATAGATAGATAGATAGATAGATAGATAGATAGATAGCATTGCAGGCAGCTGTTTGTTCTCAGTGAACAAGAGAAGCTGGAGCAGCCTGGTAGAAAAGGAAAGAGGGAGAGAGATGGATGAGAGTGAGGCCCGAAGAAAAAGGCTGTTGTTCTTTAGCGATGAAGGGAAGTGACATGGGATACTCTCCCGGGGCGGAGAGAGTGATGAGAGGAAAAGGAAGAAAGCTTTTAGATAGGAGATCCTGGTAGCTCTGGCTCAGCCTGAGAAAGACAAACAACAAACCCTCTCTCTGGCTTTCACTCTTTCTCTGATCACATGACAGAATCGCTCACTCTTTTTCTTTTTCATAAACACATTACTGTAGGTCTGGAGATTTACAGAAATATGAGAAACGGACTGAGAGGATGTTTCTGTCTCTTTCACATCTATTTCCTGCAGTCAGGTATATCCTCGGTTCCTTACAGCATTATAATGTATTGACGTACAAATACTTTGATTGTACTTGAGCAGAATTTTTCTTTGTTATTTATATTTCTTCCAACTTTTACTTTCACTCCTGACTGTACCTAGTTCACCAAAGCCAACTCCAATCTTCTAAATGGATCGCCATTATCTTGTCCAACTCTTTACCATCACTGTTTCAAAAACCCTTAAGCCTCCAGGAGCCTCAACATCTGTCAACCCTGGCTGATCGGCTGCAGCCTTCATCCAAATAAAACATCCAATCGTCGGCGTTGGAGTTTATCCTCCCTTCGGCCCGCTCTCCTCTTTGACTTATCAGTCCTGCTGGACAGTGGAGAAGATAACTTTCCTCTCCTGGAGACCGACGAAGGGGGAGACAGCAGAACTCCCTCCTTTCCGACCCTCTCATTCTTTCCATGCTTGAATTTCAATCTCACATTGTCCTTTTTTATCTCCGGACGTCAACGTTTCAGCTCGACGCCAGCTTCCTCTATTTATTGGTTCAGTTCAAGTATGAGCTTTTGGCTTGATGTCCACAACTTTCTAGTAACTTTCTTTTTTCCTCCTGAAAACTGAGGACACGTCTCTGGTTGCTTCATCTCTCCATGTGACGCCCACCTAGTCCAGATAGTCATTATTGGGTGTTATCAGCGATGTTTTGTGTTAATGTCCTATTTCTCTGCTGTCATTCCTTACTGGGATGACATAGCAAAGTAGAGGTACTTCAGAGGGGTTGTGCATATTGAGGCCGCCGCCGAAGCAGGAAGGGATGCCTCTGGGAGGCTGAGATCAGCAGACACCAGATGACTGTTTTCCAAAGAGAGAGAAGAAGAATGATTTCATTACAGAGTTACAGGCTTGTGTGTTTTAGCCTGTAACTGAATCCATTAATCACACATTCAAAAACATGACGATCTGCCAAACTGTGAGATAATTCTACTTTGATTTAATTGTGTTTCTCTCTGTTGTCATGGCACCAAACAAGGGAGAAGGAGGCATTAGCGCTGAGAAAATCCCTTTTGGACAAGACTTAGAGATAATAGTCTTATTAAAATGTGAGAAAAACCAGGTGTTTGACCAGTACCCTGCAAGTTTCAGCCCCTCATTTTGTAATTTAGTAAAATCTTGGACAGAAAACACCATGACCTGTCCATTTAGCGCCTAAAGATCTTTCCTTGTGTAAGTCAGTGAACTTCAAACCATCAAGTTTCTTCTAACATGCTCTTGTTTCTTGTTCAACAGGCCGGAGAGAAGCATTACCACCCCACATGTGCCCGCTGTGCCCGCTGTGAGCAGATGTTTGCGGAGGGAGAGGAGATGTATCTGCAAGGTAAACACAGTTTTCAAGAACTTTGGATACTTTCAGATCAATTAGATAGAAGTTATTCATGACCTTTTATTCTAACAGTGTGAATTGACATATTCAGTTGCTGTAAATGATCTTTGACACTTCCTTTCTCTTGCCTCTTGTGTCTTCAGGATCTTCTATCTGGCATCCTCCCTGCAGACAAGCAGCCAAGCAGGAGGAGAAGAGTAAGGTGAGTGAGAAAAACCTCAAAAGGAACCAAAATAGATGGAAATCACATGACAGAGTCCCAGTTCTTACAGTGGCGTGCCTGGCTTTGATGTAACATGGATTGTAGAGGCTGCTGTTGATGTTGGAAGGAATTCATAACAGGGAACTTGCAGCTCTCTTATCAGAGAGGGGAAAACAAGAGAGAGGCTTCAAGATGTGTCTAATTAGCGAGGATCGTCTTTGTGATTTATATTTCAGTTGCATGAATGTCTTCTTTGTCTCTGTGAAACCATGAAACCTTTTGTTAATTTGTTGCTTATTCACAGCTTGTTTGGTTCTTGTCGTTCCTGTCTAAAAAAAACAGCCTCTCTGGGTCGGAGTAGACAGGTCTCTTTATCTCCTCAGTGGTGATTCTGCATTTTCTTATTGCAAGAAGTCAGAGGTGCATCTTGTGTGATCCCGAAGAAGCAGGGTCGTCTACTGTAGAAATGTAGAAGGTTAAGATAGTTGGAAGTTTTCTGCAGTGAGGGTAAGCCCATATACTGTAGTACGTCATCGAGGCCCTTCTACTGTAATAATCACAGTCTACAGTGTTTATTGGACTCACGTCATAATTTTATTCTAATGGGAAATAAAATATATGCTTATATCCCTTGGATAGCAGTCGTCCTGCGGCTGCCAAATACATTTTTTCCTGAGTTGTTAAAATACTACATTCCATTGTCTGGACCAAATCCTCAATGGCCTGAACCCATTGATTGAATCAATCGCTCCTTTGGCGATATACCATGAACAGTTTTCACCAGTTACAGACAAGATGCAGATTTTGTTCTTCTTGCAAAACTGGAAAGTCGTTCCCACTCACTGAAAACCCATTGTGCACTGTGATGCACTGTTGATGCACAACGGTAAACAGAGGTTGCAGAAGTTAAACACAATTACAGCAGGTGCCAGCGCTTAGACTCAACAACTCAAAACTGACCACCCTTTTTTTTTCGATGGTGCGATGAAACCATCGTAAACAAAAGGTGCTCAGGGTGTTGAAGGCTGAAGTTTAAATTGACCGTAATTGACAGTTTTGAGGGGTGTGTTTGTTTGGTTTTTCGCAAGAAGAGTCAGAGATTTGGTGAAAGTAGTTCGACTACTGTGCTGACAGTGTTTACAGTTTTGAGGGATTTGGTTCAGATGGTGTTTTCAGGAATCAAGAGAAACAGTAACTGGTCAGAAATGCGGCTCACGTTGCTCTGGAAGTCTTTGAAAGTGGATTATATCTGTGGTCTTGCGGGCTTCAAATCAGATTCCGACCCATACACATACACAGGCTTCCCTAAAAGCTCATCCAAACAGATCCATCCCATCCTCATTCCTCATCATAATCCCTCTCCTTCCTAGAAGCAGGTCCGGATACAGCTCAATGACGTCCCTGAGCAGCAGGTTGGTGCTCCTAAAGCCCTGCACCCGCCCGAACCACACTTAACCCCCCCACCACCACCACCACCACCACAAACATCTTCTGCATGGGGTTGATCATACTTTGTTGACGCCTGCTGCTGCTGCTGCCGCTGCTGCATTTGCACATTGTCGATCAGCAGCCACGGCCCACGATAAGACACTTAAAGGGATACTTCACACAAAATCGATAATTCACCAATCATCTACTCACCTTCATGGAAGAGTTTGGAGAACCTTCGGAGTCATCAAAACGCTTTTGGAGTTCCAGGGGGGGTCCGGCTGGCAACGGATTTTCATATAATGGTGGCAGATCGTGCTCACTTTTGAATCGAGATGTTCGTTTGTCGTTGTAAACCATTGGATGTACGATGTAAACACGGAAGAACATCTTGCAGAAAATGTGGGAGCTACTGCTACAACAAGGATAAAACAGAGATCAAATATATGGAGGTATTTGGGTGTTTGTTTTGGACGATTTAAAAGTGAGCACTATCCGCTATGAAAATCCGTTGCCAGCCGGACCCCGACGGGAACTCCAAAAGTTCTCCAAACCCCTTCCTTATCATGACGGTGAGTAGATGATTGGTGAATTATTGATTTTGAGTGAAGGATCCCTTTAATATCTCAAGCAGATCTGATGGATCAGCGACTGATGATGCTGATCATCGGATTGTGCATGAACACATGGAGATGACGGATGTGTGACAGTTCCTGCATTTGGTAGATTATATCAATCAGTGGAGTGGTAACAACAGCCAGAGTGGATTTGACTGTGAACAAGCAAAGGCTTTAATTTGTTCTAAGAGAGAGACAGTGTGTGTGTGTGTGTGTGTGTTTCTGCATGTGTGCATTAGTACTGCACCATATTAAGAAGATTAGTGACTCCCTCAGCACCACAGCCAAGACGACAACACTGACCACTGACACTAACGCAGCCACTGCAGCCTAACGCACTTACCTGAGCCTCCTCAGGAAGAACAGTGTGCTCCGTCTCTTCCTGTCAACGGCCTTGGTGTTGTCCCGTCGGTCCAGTTTATTGTTCAGGGATATGAGATTTCCGTCTGCAGGTTTTTCCCAGTGTTTCCCAGTGTCCTCCTTCCTCTGCTGCAGGTGAAGCTGCTGAGAGGGGGGCGGCTGCTATGGGCACACACTATTGTTGAATATCAACTCCCACTGTATGAGTAAATCATCCGTGATGTAAAGCCAAAGCTCATGATTTATCTGCTTGCACTAGACTAGACATGTATAAAATGTCCTATTGGCTCCTGCAGACCATCCTGGCTATCAATAAAGATTTGTTTGAAAGCTCAAAGACCGGTTTGTTAGCATTGCTAACAAGGCAGAAGAAGATGATGTTAAAAAGGATGTTCTGCCCTGTTGTGCTTTGCTATGTAGCCTAGCTTATGTTTCAATGACAGATTTTAAAGGGATGGAGTCTCAGCTCAAGTCAAACTGAATTTACTGAATTTATTTAGCACCGCAGCCAAGACGACAGTTTTTGTCACTTACCTTCAGTTACTAACGTCCAGGTGTGAACACTGTGTTTACTAAGGCTTCTTGCACATTTTGCACATAGCTTTGCTTTTGTCCAGCTGTTTACACTGCAGCTTCAAAGGAGAGGCCGCAGTGCAAAACAGATGTAACCGAGCTAAGAGGCTAAAGGTTGTCAAGCTAGCTTTCATGTCCAGCAGCAGGCAGCGCTTTGGACATGTAACAACGGACCGTGTCATAATTTGAGATAAATTCTTCACAGATACAGAAACTGTCAGAAGAGTGAACGATGAAGGGGTTTCTTTCCGTTTTTTTTTCATCTTTTCTAATTAACGTTCAGCAGCTCAGAGGCTACTGGCAGCTCCCGGCTGCTTTTAAGGTGGAATGTTTTTGCGTGTTACTCAATGCATGATTGAGTGAGACAGTGTCACAATGTAACTTATTGTAACTTATAAATTTCAAGTGGAGTATGTGAACTAGCTTTATTTTAGCACAAGAAAAAAGCACAAATCATGTTTTAAACCTGCCTGTTTGTGTGTTTCAGGTGACCCGGACTTCCTCTGAGAGCATCACCTCAGTCCCAGCATCCAGTGCCTCCGGTTCTCCCAGCAGAGTAATCTATGTAAGACCACGCCAACAGGGGGCAGCAGATACAGTGTTTGAAAAAGCAGAAGTTGTTTCATACATATCAGCTCAACAAAACTTTGAAATATCATCATTGATAAATCTGACCACTTCATTCTTTCAGGCCAAATTAGGAGAGGAGATGCTGGACTACAAGGACCTGGCAGCTCTTCCAAAGACCAAGGCCATCTACAACATCGACAGGCCTGACATGCTGTCCTACTCCCCGTACGTCAGCTACCCATCTGAGGAGAGGCACTACGGAGAGGTATTCCACTTTTCCTCATGGGCTGTAGTTCTTTTAAAGCTATAAACAATCGATTGAATTAACCAACAACAGGACGAAAGCCTTGCCCAAAGTCTTAAGTGCACATAATGTTGCTATTTTACTGTTTTGCTGTATTGCTAAAACACTAAATTCCCTCCTCTGAACCAGCTCCTGAACACATTTACTGAATCAATCATCCTCTCAGCAACATTTTTTTTACCGTTTAAACACAAGTTGCGGATCTTAAATCAACTTTTCGCAGTCACTGAAACACATTGTATAGTGGGATGCGGTCATGATGTGTAATGGTGAACGCAGGTAACATACAGAAGACACAGGTGTCACTGCTTGAATACCCAACAGGTTGCTGTATTTCCTGTAACTTTCCCCTTCGTGGCCTCTGCTTTTTCACTTTTGCTCTCCCCCCATCATCGATGACGAAGACATGTTTGGTTCTCTTACCTTTTACGCACATCCATCCATCCATCCAACAGCCCACCTCACCTCATTCATCTCATCCCTCCATCCATTGCAATGCTGTGTATATCATCGCTCATTGACATTGAACGATCACCCTCATGGTCGGATGGTTAACTCATATAACCTCACATATGAGTTCGTCCTAATCATTGGCTTTCTCCCACTTTTCATTTGCAGTCCCCCCAGCTGCTTTCTCCTACTCCCACTGAGGTAATGTCTGGATGTGCATGTCATGTTGGTGTGTGTCTTGTTGGTTGTGCAGGTTTTAACATATGCATACTTAAAATTAGGGATATTTAGGTGAAGTTGATACACTGAATTGGGAATTCTGGCATCACTTTCCTACATCTAGCCACCTATCTATAGCATTGGATAAAAATGAAGTGGTTCACATTCACGGGTTATTTTTGTCATGCGATGTGCCGTAAAAGTGTCGTAAAACGTTCATGTTCATCGTCTGGAAACTAATTTGTTCAGTTTGCCCTTCACAGAAAATAAGGTTGTGAGCAAAGGATCAGTATGTGCGTGTGTTTTTCTGTCAGAAGCACTGATTTATTTGATTACATTTTGTATTTGTGCATCCAGGGTGACGGGGAGAAATCACCACGTCAGAGACGGCCCTCCAGCCCCAGCTCCAACAGCTCCCTGGGGGGTCATGGACGTTACACTCCATCCCGCTCCCCCCAGAATTACAGCCGAGCAGGTATCAGCCTCACACACAATGTGGTACAACATCAGAACATAGTAGTAGTAGTAGTGAGTGAAGTAGTTGCAGCAGATGTTTTTAAAAAAAGACATACATTCACACATACTTTATCCTTCTTGCAGTATATAAACATTTAATATTTCGGATCAGACATCGTTATACAACCTTAATCCTATACTGGTGTATTTTCATTGACCTGAAAGTAGATGAAATTGGATAATTGTAGAGTTTATACCCTGAAATCCTCACTAACAGAAAGCTAAAAAAACAAAAAAACAATTCCAATGTAGTATTTGATATTCATTTCCAAAAAGACTTGACTATTCATACGTTGTTTTTCGCTGTACATTCACGTTTTCATCTAGTGATTCATCATGTTTCTGTAATCTGATTGGACATTCAGGGCCAGAGTTATACCTTGGTGGTAGATTCAGCAGTCAGGGCCCTGACTCCAGTTCCTTTCCTTTGCCCCAAGTCGTCATGGGTGGCATTAAGCACCCTACCACCTGGGACAAGGACTCATCCTCCCTCCCTGCTTCTATTTTATTCCATTCTGGTGGGACCGAAGGGAGTGGAGGCGGAGGCGGTGGTTTTGGTGGTGGTGGCGGCGGCGGTGGCCAGTACTCACCCACACCAGCGGGTGGCAGTGCAGGCTTGTCTTTACATCTAAACCCCACCACCCTGGCCATGCTGAAGCAGCACAACTACATCCCTTACTTCAGAGGTATCAAAGCACAGTGGGGCCAAGACCCAGTCCGATACAGACGAGGGACAAGTTTCTAGAAAACATTGCTGCAATGTTGCAAAGCCCAAAACTCCTACCTTTTATATCTATCGAACAACTAAAAATGGAAAGGGGATTTGAGGTTCCCTAAAAGTTCGGTTTTCAATCTTCAAATGTAAGTTTTGCAATCAAAAAGAGCAGCAATAATCTGGTCTCCTCTGTATTTGACTGAGATTAAAGGTCTTTAACAGTTGAATGCTGTGATACAACCACCGAGTTGAGAATACTTGGCATGAGTTGCGGTGAAGCACCAAATTAACCATGTGTTACAACCTCTGGGTCTTTGGGTATCTTCATGGTTCACCATAGACCGATCAGTCATACCAGGAAACAGAGTGTCAGATCTGGTGTCTGACTCTGATTCTTGAACCAAAACCATGACGCTGCAAATCTTAACCATGATATCGCACATCCTTGAAATCAACATCACAAACCAGTGCTGTACAGTGCATACCCCCCGCCCCCCCATTGAGCCCGACAGCAAGGTGTATCCAACTACTTCCCTTTACCTCATCTTCACCCCAGGGATCAAACAGGACCCCCTCCCCGACCCTAACCCTAGGACATCCCTGCATCTCAGTTTACCTCCTCCTAACGGTAAAAGTAACAATAGTCTTTATCTTCTTTGTGTCTCCCCTTCCCCTATAGTGGAATGGTCCGCAGGCTTTGTAATGTTGTTCACTGGTATCATGGTGTTGTTGGGGGTCATGGGATGCATCAAGGTACATTCACAGTACCACTCAAGTTTCCTCACCACTCAGTGCTTGCCCTGTTCACTTGTCGTTCTTGTCGTTCTGCATGGTTTAACTTGATGTAGGCCTGAGTGTAACCCCGATACATTTGGCATTACCTTTTGGATTGAGACGAAGGGTGGATTTCATTTTTGTGCTTGTCTGTTCAGAGTGTTAACCTGATTGTTTGCCTGCCTTTGACTCCTCTAATCTGCCCGGTTGTTTTTCCCCTGTTCATCGTCATGTGTCAAACTCAATCCCCTTGATGTTACTTGTTTTTTGTCCTGGTGTAAATCTTGATAAATTGCAGATTTGGGGTTTTGGTGACCGATAAAAGGCACAAGAGGTTTGCAGATGGCTAACCCCTCTATTATTTTAGCTGAAATTTTGTTGGCTTTTCAGAAGCACAAGAAAAAACTGTTATATCTGGAGGTAATACAGCAAGTGGGAAGATCTATTTGGGGGGGTGTTCACAGCTGAGTTGAAGTTAATTAAGACCAAACTATTGTCCATTCCAGATGAAAGCTGTGTGAAAAACAAACAGGCAAACCCTGTGGAGAAAAGGGGGGAAATGCTCTCTTGATCTTGTTTTTCCAGGATAAATACACACTGTGAATGAGTCATCAGTGGCTCATGGCAGCCAAGTTTTCATAGAGATGTGGTGTTTTGATCTCTGCTGCTTGCATCATCTCCAGCCCTTTGAATATGACTGTGCAGACCCCACCTGTTTCTCCACATAAATAAATAACTGTGTCAATTTACTGCCCTATCTTCATTCCAGCCTTCACTAATAGCCTTAAGCTCTTGACAGAATAAAAATGAAATTGGAGATAGTGGCTCTGTGAAAGTAGGTGATCTCAATCTATGTTATTGCCTTTAGCTTTGAAGGTGTTGCTGCTTTGCAATGAGAAGTGGTTCAGGCATTTCATAGATACCTTCCTGTGCAGATGTTCCAGACTGAAGCTTCTGGATGATGTTTTCAATATACTTACCATAACGCTGCCTTTTTTTGCCCCCAATGCCCCCCTTCTTTCCCCCCCAAACCCTTTCCCTCTTGCCTTCCATATCCAATGTCCGTCCACCTCCATCCGACACTGGAGGTAGTGAAAGTGGTCGAAGTACCCCCAGTTTATCCACCTATTCTGATGGCAAATCCCCCTCATCTACCTCTACCTACGTGGCTGCTCCCCGGCACTTCCACATACCAGGTAAGACCGAACCAACCTCAGCTTTTAACCTTTTAAACACCTTTACACATTCTGCAATTTAATGCAAATGAGGAGACTACGAGGTAAGATACAAGATCGTAGCAAATTGGAAAACATTGACTCACTGATCTCTTGTGTTTGTAGAGTTTGAGGTCTGATTACCTCAGCGGTGTTACTTGAAGTGTAGCGTTTAATTCCCACAACACTGCACTTCTGTACTGCAGCAACAGAGATCTAGCGCAACACTTACATCTAAGATATTGGCGAATGTTCAACAAGAAAACTCATCTTTTACTTTTCAGTGAATCGGAGTGCTGCCTTTCCAGGTACATGCAGATAAGTCTTTTAAAGCTATAAAAGGATGTTGAATACCAAGTTGTTTGTGTTGGGCCGCATGTAAGAACCATTTGTTTTTAAAAAAGAAGATAAGAACGCAACAATGTGGAGTTTGAAGTTGTGCTGTTTGGAATAAAGAACGAGACTTGGTGTAGCTTTGGACTTGGTCACACCTAAACAAATGACTAATAAGACATGTAGAATATCCTACTGCCACCACAAGAGGGCAGTAAAAGATGAATGCATGCAGGCATCAGATCCAGTACAGGAACATTGTATGAGATATGTGTCCTTCTGACTCATTCTGCCCTTCTGGCTTTAACTGGATGAACAGTCCAGATGACATGACACATTGAACCAGACAGACTACAGAGCCTTTAGTCCCATTCCTTTGATTCTGTACTTAACAAGTTTTATCCCTTGTTCTCAATTTACCTTCTCACTTATGATTACTGGTTCACTGGTGAGAAGATAAGTCACTGTTAAACCTCTTTTCTCTAAAAAAAAATCTCTCCAATGGAAAGCACCTGGCTGAACACACCTGAGTTTAGTTCTTCTGACTGTGCAGAAAACCAGACTTTCAGCTCCGTACGTGCCTTGTGTGATACATTTGGACTTCTGTGAATTTGTGCATGCCCGACGAGAACTTTTGAAAGTTATCTGAATTCATGATACCCAAAGATTTGAAGCTGTTTGTATGAGCGGTTCTTGCATGAGGCCCAGTGTCTTCACATCATATCGTCGACTTCCTGCCTTTAGCTTAAGGATTGAACTCTGTATACCTCTGGCACTCTTTCATTTCCTGCGTCTACGCCGGTCTTTTTGAACTTACTTTGCGATACATTTGGCCAGTGACCACCAGTTATATCCTCATTACTTTAAATCTCCCGCAGAGGAAAAGCCATTTGATCATACATGCAACATATTGTTCCCATTGACGTCCATGTCTGTCATACAAAGGAGGAAAAATGAAAGTACCCTCTTGTATTATTTTATTGTGAGTCATGTTTCTGCTGACTAATGTGTGACATTGTTACAAAGCGTCCTGGCAGATGGGGGAAACACTGTCCACATTATAGCTCTTACCCCCTGAGGCACTTCATCTGTTGCAACAAGGCCTGAATTAACTTTCTCTATTGTGGTTTATAAACCTTATTTTGAATGACTTCATTTTAAAGTCTTTTATGACCACTAATACGTAAACTGTTTGGTGTCTGGGGCCCATGTGTGGTTTCTCATATTATTCTATGATTGTCATTTTGGTGGTCTGCATCCAATAACATCCTCCAAAGTCCAACAAAGTGTGATCAATTGAGATATTTTTTTTTAAATCTACTGCACGAACAATAATAAAAGTGATGATTTTTTTGATGTGCGTTAATAAAAAATGACAAATGTGTTCACCCAGCTCTACTGCGCTCCCCTCTATGCTTCTTCGAAATCTCTCATCCCCCAATAACTGCTAACCCATGCTTCTTTTTCTCCATTTTCCCTTTCTTTCTCTTCCTCCTTCCCATGTTGGCTTCTTCCGTTTTCTTTCTTCTGCACCTTTTCCCATTTTCCAGAGACTATGGTCAAAGATAATATCTATAGAAAACCCCCCATCTACAGGCAGCATGGTACAGTCCACTTCCTCTTTAACAATTCCTTCTCTGGTCTGGTCTCTCTTGCACGATTTGTTGCATGTCATCTGTCGTACTCCACCGACTCTGTGTTTTAACATCAACTTCACGCACAAATGCAAGGTTGACCATTGGGCGCGGCCACAATGACGTCGCACACCTCAGTGGTTCAACGTTTTCATGTCATAATATTCTTGTAATTGTTCTGAAAATAAAGGAAAGTACATTTTTCCATTATGTACTTCCTTGACGCAGCATCTCGATCTTGAAACACTGACTTTAAAAATAGCCAATATCATTAGAGTTTGATTACTGTACGTCCATTCTCATCTAGAAACAACAATCAAAAAGCAACAAATATAGATACAGATGCGGATACAGATACAGATTGATATTTATAGATATAGATATAGATATATAGATACAGATAATGGTAACTCTATGTACCCCTAGTCTCTGCTGAATCGTACCCCGATGAGATATGATGATAAAAATCCCAAGTTTTCCACGTTTCTATCCCTGTTTGTCCAGTTTTTCCCAGCTTCCAGCAGGAAGTCATTCAGTATTATTCTAAAATGAACTAGATGAAATCTGAAGTCACACCATATCATTTCATTTCATGCCATCTGAAGCCACAGCCCTACTTTAGTTTCAAAGTGAAAAGCTACAGCTCATCATCATATAGAGCCAAAAAAGAAAAAAAAAAACTCTTGTACTGCTCTCTACCAAATTGAAAATTCAAACACGCCCCATATCTGGGAAATTAGATCAAATTCAAGGCAACAACAGTGACATCACTGATCTGTATGTTGTCAGACTTTCAAACCTTCAACCCGCAGCAGGAACTGTAGATACTTGTGGGAAGAGAAAGCTCCGTGATCAGGGTCTAGAGGTGACATTACATCACTAATACTACAGTGCCCAAAATTACAGTGTCGACCAAATTGCTAATCCGGCTCATTTGGGACTGAAGTTGAACAGGAAGGGCCCGCTGGGTGTTTATTTGCTCATCCTGTTCATGCATGTCTACTCTGCACCCATCTCACCGGCTCATTGTTTTTTCGTGGTGATGCTGCGACTGTTGTGTACACTGTGAGTAATCTGGTACATGGATCACTGTGTATGGTGCTGGCATCGGTGTCGTCTCTATATCTGTGTCCCTCCAGTTACCATTGTTTGTTTGTGTGTTTGACCTACTGTATGGTGTACTGTACACTTTCCACAACACACTGACACAGGCGTCCGAGGAGCAAGGGCTGAGTCTCACCTCTTGTACATAAGGACATGTTTATCTTTATATATGAAATAAGTCAGCTGCATATGGCATCATCTCCTCTAACACA
The DNA here is from genome assembly GCA_030347415.2 of Decapterus maruadsi. Taxonomy (NCBI): domain Eukaryota; kingdom Metazoa; phylum Chordata; class Actinopteri; order Carangiformes; family Carangidae; genus Decapterus; species Decapterus maruadsi. The sequence goes on from CM064898.1 coordinate 7,760,340, forward strand.
TGTTAAGGTATTTATTTAACTTTGGAGCTGTGTAAAGTGACTTTGAATAGTAAGATGTGGATATATCTGTCTAGTGTCCATGCTAAGCTGTAAGCATGCAGTATGCTAAGTGGTCTATATGTGTTTAACACTGTCACTCAGTCAGTTTTTATTTCCTGTGCACAAACGACTAATTCATACTGTCCAATTACTTACTTGTTGTTGTTTATACCTTGTTGTGAGTCTGTTTATGTGTGAGTGGGTCATCATGGCAAAATGTGATGCTGGAAACTCCAACTCCAAGTAGCCAATACATTAACTTACATTGTGTTTTAGGTATATTAAAGGTGCAGTAACATAATGTTGTTAACCTAACGCTAAGTTTTAAACAGAGCGCACAGGTAGAATTTAAAGTTGTTGTACTGTATAATTTTAAACTTGAGAATGAAACTGCATTAAAGCCATTGGGCCGATGGAGGCAAAAGGTTTGGTTTATTGGGCCGTGCAATGGGATATATTCAGATAACTGTTCGCTAGCCTGTTATAACCCAGCAATATAAATAAAAAGTAATAAAGTCAGTGTTAGCAGCTTGATATTGATGCGTGCTGCTACAGTAACTCTTGCAGCAGCACATTACAGTTATTGCAAACATTACTAGGTGCTTTTTCCTTGAACTACCAACATCTACAACAACCTGCACCTTCAGTTCTGTTATTTAAGTTCAAGCTGAAGGAAGTTTATTGTTTATTCTTATATTTAAAGCAGTTTTGTTTTGATTTTGGACAAATATCCTGACTAGACCCAAGAGAATTGCATTTTGTATGCACAATGTTTTTTCCCCCCTCCATAACACCTACTAGACTTAACAATATCAATGTTATTCAAATATAAATGGAAATTGGAGTAAAAATGGAAATCTGGTCCGGGCAGTTCTTGTCAAGCACAGGTTTTAAGACCAGAAGTTTGAATGATTTGCAACTCAACTGTCTAAACGTCATACTAATCTGTGTTGTAGCTGTTGATGTGTTTTGCTCTGATGACCGATGCATAGACTATAGTTTAACCCTTTAAAGACAGCATTGATTAGAGATGTTAGTGGTTTTCTGCACACTCACACTGAGCATGTGGCGCCCCCTGTAGATGCCATCTGCAACTGACGATGTCACGGAGCAGCAGTGATTTGCACTTGTAGCGCTCAGAGGCAGATGACCCCCCCCCCCCTTCCCTCCTTCCCCCTGCACATTAACTGTGTACATCCTGTAACATGTGACTGTTTTGCAGCTTCTAGGACCTCCTGGCAGGATGGGGAGGATAGCAAGGTGGGTTTGCGTTTAGTAGATGTGTACGTCTTTATCTTGTCTGACCATATCTGTCTCTTTTCTAAGTCATTCTCTTAAAACTGTGCAAACTCTGTGCAGCCATTTACTAATTCAATAACTCATACTTTACCATGCCATCATCCATCACTTTCCATCTTTCTGTATCTCTTCCTCTTTTTCTTGTTCTCTCTCTCTCTCTCTGTAGAGGACCAGTTGGATGATCTTGAAGAACGAGATTGAAGGACACATGGGTGCAGAAGACCTGGACCCCCGCAAGTCCACCTGCAGTCTTCCCACTGACACTTCACAGCCAAGTGAGTGAGCACATAAATCATCAAAATGAAATATCACCTTGATCGGTCATTCAGATTTAAAGAGATACTTATCTTCCCTGCAGATTTCCCCTACAACAAGTCTGCATCTTTACCCGGATATGGAAGGAACGGCATCTACAAGGTGAGCTACAAACAGTCCATGGTTCATCAGTCAAGTTACACTACAAAAATTTCTAGTCAAAAATGTCGTTTCTAGACATTTTGACAAGAAATAAGACAAATATTCTTGTACAGATTTTGAGTTTTTGCAGTGTAGTGCTTTGTCTTGTCCCTATTTGAAGTGACATAGCAGCCAACAATCCATGCAATATTTAAAACAGACCCATTGTCAAAGAAATATCTAATAGGACTGGTTTTGTAGACACATTTTTGAGCAAATGCACCTCCTATAACTTCTAACAATGTACTCATTGGCCTCCCACCCTGGGTCTGGTTCTCCTGGAGGCTCCTTCTTGTTAAAAAATTGAGTGTCCCCGCCTCCCCGCTGCTTCCAAGTGCTGATCTATTGGGTTTCTCTCAGTATCAGAGTAATGCCTGACTTTACCCTTGAGATAATGTGTATTATGATCTGGTGCAACAGAAATACACTGGATCGAAGTTTGAGTGTTTCAGATGGTCCCTCTCGGGCCAGTTGACCTCTAGCGGTGGACAAACAACAGACACTTTCTGACATCATGCCGTCCTTCCTCCTCTCCTCTGTTACCTTTTACTCTCTCCAAACAAAAGTGATGTAATCTCAGTCTTCCAAGACTACATTTCCTATTGGAGCAAAAGCAGCGACTGAAATGCTTTCAGGTCGACCTCAGCTTTGATAAAGAGCAGAGATGTTCCTGGCAGGATGGTCTAACCTTGTGTCTGTGCATGTGTGTCTTCCTGCAGGCTGCTGAGATGGTGGAGGATGAAATTGACCCAGACTCCCATAGCTGGGGAGGAATGAGGGGTGAGAGGAAAAATTAACTCCAAGCTGTTATCAGCTCTTTTATTTTTTAATCTGTTGTTGGTTTTTAAGCTTTTTCCATTAGATAGATACGTCAACGTAATGCCTTAAGTTTAAAAATACATACAGTTATTGTTTTGGATCCACTCCAGCGCCTTGGATGTGAAATGAAACAGGCTCTGAGGTTGATTTTCAGACGCTGTAAAAGCCTTGTAGCCATTTTTATGAGACAATACAGGTAACTTTAATATACACAAATGCCAATCTAGGAAGTTCAGTTCAGGCAAACACTGAAAAGCCAGTCAACTAACCATATAATCCAATGAGATTAATGTCAAAAGCCACTAAAGCCAACAGGACGTGATGCTGGCTGTTGAAGAATGGCAGATCATCATTAGATCAGCACAGTCACAGGCTGCAAAAGACTGCAGTAATGTGTTCGATACAATGACTTTGAGACTTACTCCCATTAGATTTATATTGTAGATGTGAACTAGGGGCTGAAATGATTGGTTAATCAGGTCTGTCTTGGCTACTGTTGGTTTACTAGGCTCTTGCTGGTCCTTGGCCACAAGTAGGATGTTTTTGTTTACCAAAATCACACCCATAAGTAACACAATGACAGAATGTATGACTATTTTAGTCATGGGTTTCAAACACCTTCTGTAAAAGAAAGCAAAACCTTTAAGTTCAGTGATGAACCAAATACCACAAAGGAGTTAAATTGAATTTATTTAACAGTGTTGATAGGCAGTGCCATTTTCCCAGCTGCAAGATTACTGCTATGTATTTACAAGTGTTTGAACAGTCTTATTAGTATCTTAAGCAAAGTGCGAGCTAATTATCTGTTTCTGTCTCCTTTTCCCTCCTTCAGAATACAAGGTAAGAGATGTTAATACTTTACAAATATGCTTTAATGTTCTTGGCAGCTTGGTTGGATTATAGATGAGATCACCCAATTAATCTCTTAAACTGTGTGTGCCAGATCTACCCCTATGAAATGCTGGCAGTGACGCATAGAGTGAAGGTGAAGCTTCCCAGAGACGTGGATCGCACCAGACTGGAGGTGAGCGCCAATCACAGGCCTTAAAGGGATAGTTCAACATTTTGGCAAATTGGCCCATTGCCATAATCCCTATAGTCATAGCAGTAGGTTCGTTACCTTTAATTGTCGGTGCAAGCTATTTTTAGAACGGTGGAGCAGAGCCGTCAGTGAATGTGCAGGTCACAACTTGTCCACCAGAGCATTTTGGAGTTTGATGAGTTTGATGAGGGAAACCAAGAAATCCCATTTAGCCTCCGTAGCATAGCTCTGAGCAGCTCGCGGCTCTGCTCCGCCATTCTAAAAATAGCTTGCACCGACAATTAAAGGTAACGAACCTACTGCTAAAACTATAGGGATTATGACAATGGGCCAATTTGCCAAAATGTTGAACTATCCCTTTAAAAAAAAGTCTGAGGTGTTGTGAAACTAGAGAATATTTTGTATGAATTATACATGTATCTCTGTGTTGTGTCTTTCTTTTTCAGAGGCACTTATCTCCTGAGGACTTCCAGATGGTTTTCGGCATGACCCTGGATCAGTTCGACCGCCTGGCCCTCTGGAAGAAGAACGACATGAAGAAGAGGGCACACCTTTTTTAGACGGACAAGAAAAAAAAAAAAAAAAGCGCCAAACACCATCTCAACAACCAACCAACCAACCAACCAACCAATCCCCCGTCAGGAAGAAAGCAAACACCAACCCATTTGAAATAATCTATATATGCACCGCCATGATGCCCCCTCCCCCCCTCCTCCTGCCCCTCTACTTTCCAACCTATACAACAACGCCATGCCATCTGCCTGTGATGCCACGGAGGGGAACTTTCTCACGTCGAGGCAGCATCTAGAGCTTTTTGTATGCTATGTGGTCCAAGTGTTTGACTGACAAACCTTTACATACAGTACGAGGATGAGGAGCAGCTTTTGCATGGCCTGTGTTGATGCTCCTCGCCTCCCCCCCGACCCCCTCACCCCCTCCCCCCAGTGTGTGGTTTCTGCCAACCAACGCCGATGCAAATAGAACAAATCCCGCCTCCACCGAGCAAGATCCATTTCATCGGTTTGCTGCTCTTCCTTTTCTCCCCCAAGTTGCTCTCCCTGCTGCTCTGATCGCTACACAAATCATTTCTACCATCGTTTTACGACAGCGACGTGACGGCACACGACGACGGCCATAAGGAAGAACTTCAGTTTTCTCTGATCTTTTACGTCAGAGCCAGACTCCAGAGTCATAAAGCACCTAATCGTTTGCTTTTGTTTTCCTTCATGTTCATCATGTGAGAGAAGTTGGTGAAGACTGAATGAGTTTTGATAAATGTGCCCTGATATCCTTTTGAATGCAGTCACATATCTTACAGAAGAATCTCATAATAATCAGCAGAGACAGGGAGAGCCGCGGCCGGACAAAGGCCCAGAACGGCAAATGGGGGGAGTCGGGAACGGAGGAGGGAAAAACGTAACATTTACAGTTTCAGGGTATGTAAAGGTATCAGATATGCAGATTTGCCAGAGTTACATGCACTCACATTGAAAAAGAAAAACGAAATAAATTATTTTTATAAGCTATTTTTGACTTCTGGAAAGGATCATTACACCAGTCATGAGACACAGCCGAGAGGAAATCATGATTTTTTTTGTTAAAAGGAAAAAAAATAAAAAGGCCACGCTGACTTTAAGCTTCTCAGACCTGCAGCAGCACTTAAGCCGAACAAGTGAGGTTTTGCTTGATTTAAATCTCAATACTATAACTGTGTTATATCTCCTCCAATAGAGGTCTAACTCTCTGTATGTTTGTTGTTTGAAAGCATTGTTGTGTGCAGTAAAAGCTACACATACTATCAGCTGAAGTCTATCAGTTTTGCTTGACTTTCTGGACCGTAAATTGATCTACTTGCCAACTAACATACTGTAAAATGTATATAAACATATACTGGACATATGCCAGATATATCTGTCTGTATACAATCCATGGTGTATAACTCTGCAGGCATGCATGAAGATGGGAAAATGGGGTTTGTCCACTGACCTCTGATTAGAAATGTATGAAAACATTATCATCAATGTGTTTTGAGTGACTGATAATTTTTTTTTGTTGTTTTTTGTTTTACATCATGTCAAAAGAAATGCCTGGGTTAGCTGCTTACATTAGCTTGTTTTAGGTATTTATTTAATTGGAACATTAAGGTCAGGATTTTATTTTGAAATCTTAAAAAGGTGTAATGTCGAAATAAATAGCATCACCAAGAAGAAATCGAAGACACATATCAAAAATTTTAAGTTTAATATGAGTGTCAAATAAAAATATTTGCGCCTGTACGTAACACACTAACTGTTGTCATAAAGCATCATGTCATCTTTCTAATATTCATGTGCTATTAAAGTGCTTTATCTGAAACTCAGCTGGTATGGACTGGAGTGCTTGAGTTTTTATGTTTGGTCTCAACAAGGAGGGACACAACAACAAAGATGATTCATTTTTAATAGCCTACTGTAAACTCAATATATCATCTTTACATTTTGACATGTATTTACATTTAGTAAATAAAAACTATCCAGGATAATAGATGAAAGATTAAAACTTCAGGAAATTATTTGTCAATATCAATCAATCAATCTATCTATCAGACTTTATTTATAGAGCACTTTTCATACAAAAATATAGATGCCAAAGTGCACACAAACAGACAAAAAAGCAATTCAGTGAAGAACATTCAGTGAAGAACATGCATTGATAACATATAAGGAACTTTTCACTGTCATATGACCCAATGACAAGCTGAGTCTGAACATTTCTGGTCCATTTTAGCTTCACTTTGAACTCAAAAGAAATTGAAATTAAAGAAACATCCCTATAGAAGTTCCCAGAGGATGTTTCCTTGAGGAATCAAACTTTTTAAATGGCTTTATGTTCTATTTAACCTACTTTCTCCTAGGATTTTTACAGGGTAATGTTAATTTTGGACACGATGAAGTTTGTTTATTATTACTTTTTTTTTATTAGATGACGTAACCGGAAGTTCACCTGGCGGAACGGTCGTTTTAGGTCTCTGTTTCCACCCGTTGGCCTTTTCTTGACAAACAGCCAGAGAGCATGTGAAGAACCCATGGATGGAAGAAGACCACTGAATCCTAACTTTGTTCAGTTTTATTCTATGCTTGGAACCGATTTCATCTTACGTCACAGTCATGGAACGTTACAAACCAGACTTATCGAACTCCGCGAGGCTGATACCGCCCCGCTGCCAAGGTAACAACAAGCCCAGTGTCGGAGCCTGTGATTGGCCGGAGCTGCTGTCAGACACGGCTGGAGGGAGGGGGAGTGACGGACGGGCGCCTCCGCCCTGCCGCTCTATTGTCACCGGCTCCGGCTGGGAAAAGACTGTTTATTTTTTAACATGGAGCCGGAGAAAAACGACAAAGGTGAGATGTCTGCCGCCTCCGTACACGCTGTCAACTTCCATTCACGGTTTAGTTTCCAGTGTTTGGGGTTTTTGTCTTTGTGCTGCTGCTGGTGTGTGTGAGTTATATCTTGGTGAGGAGCGCTTCCTCCTCTGGATAGTGCAGAGAGAGGATGCTCATTTTGGAAAATTAAATTTTGCTAATTATAAAAATGATTAGTGGACATGTTTGATAATGGATAGATAGCCTACAAAGGTTTATATAGTCAACTTTGTGTGTCCTATAGGAAATTGTATAATCTCACTATGATATTATCAAAACTGGTGTTGTGTTTTTATTTAGCTCATCTTTGACTTGTAAAGGCAATTTATTATTTTTACTACAATTTTTAGTTGTCATTGTCATATTGTGGAGTATTAAAGTACAGGGATTTTGTGCAGAGTACAGTATAGCTTCAGTATTGTGAATGAACTGGAGGGGGTTACAAAGGACCATGTGCTGGAGGAGAGAACAGGAGGTAGAGGTGGAGGAGGAGGAGAGGGAGGAGGAGGAGGCGGAGGGGGAGGAATGTGATTAATTGGTCGGCTGAGACACTGCTGATGCCCCGGGCTGGAGGCTGCAGACTGCTCCCAGCATCAGCAACCCCACTGGGGGAGGGAGGAGGAGGAGGAGGAGGAGGAGGAGGAGGAGGAGGAGAGGGGAGACCAGCTGGGATCCTGAATCTCTGTCAGTTCTGGTTTCGTGTCCTCCAGACAAGAGTCTTTATTTAGACCATAAGAGCAAAGATAGATGGTTTTATACTTACGTAGTGTTAGTTATAATCTGAAGCATTGTTATTTCCAACCTCCATCCATTGTTTTAATCCTGTTTCTCCATGCAAGGTTGCAAGGAGGCTGGAGTCAATAAAGGGCGAGGGTGGGGTAGCCTGCATGTTTCTCCGCTTCCTTTCTTCTGCTTTGAGTTGCTCGCATTGATGTTTTTGTGAGTTGTTTGATTTTTTTTGTTCTAGTTAAGCTTCTTATTGTTAAACCCTGGACAGGTCGTTAGTCTATCACAGGGTCAACATATGATGAATAACACAATTCTGACTGTCTGTGAGTCACATACTAACAAAAATTGATATTTTTTTAAGAATACATAAGTAAATGTTGTTCCTCTGACAAGATATAGTACAATAATAACTTAATATGAGTATGATAAATGTTGAGTTCTACAATATTTTGATGCAAAATCTTCAAGAACACATTGGAAAGTGACAAGTCAAGAGTCACAGCAACACAAGTAAATTATTTTCAAAATTTCAAGAACAGCATTGGAAATTCATGACAATTTAGAGTCAGTAATCCACCTATTGCGCATGTTTTTGGACATTTGGAGGAAGCCGGAGAACCTAGAAGGGAGAGCATGCAGACTCCACCCAGAACGGCCCACAGTGGTACAGTGCCGCGGGTGTTGAGACCCCCTGCTAAGACCACATGTTTGACTGAGAGCCACATGTCATCAGCTGATCTGACAATCCCCCCCCCCTCCACTCCCAATTTCACACAGCAGACTGTGGATGGAGGAGGGGGCTCCAGCAGCTCAGTGATACAGGACAAATCCAATTAATCAAACACAAAAGAGCAACTGAGCAAACAAAGCATGAGATTATATAATTATACCACTTTAATTAGGCTGGAGCCGCCGATGTGATGAAAAGAGATCCTGTTGCACTGGAAAGGAACATTTTTTCACTTGGAATATTTTACTGTTTAATTTGGTGCTTTCAAGTGCTGTTGGAAATACCGGAATTATATTTAACACATGACTTGATAGCCAGGGCTGAGTGGTAGGACCGGATTGTGAGAATCCAAGAGTTTAATTATTACAACAGCCTATTAATAGGAAATATAAACTTCATTTATAGTCTGAATGAAAATGCAATATCTTGTAATATAATTAAAGTAAGTTTGAAAGTGTGCCTAATTTGCATCCTACAGCATTATCAAGTGCTAACTAACTGAATTTGACAGTGTGTGGTCATAGTGTTGCATGGGTTGATTTCATGAAGGGAAGGTGTGAATTTTCCTGCATGAAGTCATTTTATTGAAGACGTATTACTGTGTTAACCAAGAGATATCTCAGATGAGGTCTGGCATGACGATGATGAGGCCCTGCTGACCTCGACTCCGACCTGGATTTTGAAAGCCGTGTTCTGGTCATTTTGTCATCTAATATCCATTTTGTCTCGGATAATTCCTATAAACACTGAAGAAATCGAACAGTTTTATTTGACTCTGTTGGAGAGAAAAAAAAGAAAGATGAAAACTCTTGGCCTTATCATGGTCTGTTTTTGTCAGCTCCAGCCCTAATCTTTCTTCAAGCGGGGTGGGACCAACATATGCAATCATACAGTCAGTCCCAGTTGTGGTATTATTCATTAGGGTTTGGTGTGTGTGTTTGTGTGTGTGAGACCCTGTATCTCTTTTTCCCATCGGCCCCTGACAGCAGCAGCAGCAGCAACACGCTCCACCAGCAGCGGCCCCGTCTCACTGTGAGGACAAGGCTCACTTTGTCTCAAACCCAAACTATGTGTCATAATTCAATAAGGCGGTCTGCAGAGGGGAAGGAGTCGAGGAGTTGTTATTTATCCCAGGTCAAAGTCTCTGGCCATGTCACACTGTGGATCACTTGACTCGGGTTTAAAGAAGCAGTTCACACTCTTTTTACGCTTGGAAGAAGAACTTGATTTAAATGCTTTAAGCTGAATAACTCGTTGTAGCCTGGACTAGTGGGGTGGGAATCACCAGAGGCCCTGCGATACGATGCTGCGATATGATATTATTACAATGTTAAAAGTATTGCTATACACTGCGATATATTGCGATTTAGTAGCTTTTTCAACTGCAAATTATGTTTCCAAATTAAAACCTTAACATCATTTTTTCTAATTAGATAAATTTCTTTCTTCTAAGTCTGTTCAGATCGATACTTGGCGTCTGTATCAAAACAATATCGTTATACAAAATATCGCGATACTATGCTGTATTGATGTTTTCTCCAACCTTAATGGACTGTAGATGAAGATGTAGTTTAAATATGTTTGATACAAGAATAGGGTAAAGACAATGCTCCGTTAAAGGGCCAACGAGAAAAACAGTCTCAGGGATGAATCTAATTTTCGATCAATATATGTTTTGTCTCTATCATTATTTTGTTATTATTAGTGGTGGCATCTGCAAAGAATTTCATTTTGTGTTTCGATTTTGGACGCAAATGAGAATAACGGCGATTCGGGCGCGTTATGGTCGGAACTACGACGGTAACTGAACCTCTTGAACCTCTGACTTTAATCCTTGATGAATGAAAACATGTTTTGCCAGAATGAAGACTGTAAAACTTTCCCTTTAAAGCATCTGAAAGTTAGTGTTTTGCCAGAATGAAGACTGTATTTCCCATGAGTTATAGTCGTTTCGTCTGGTTGACCGACCCAACCACTGCTTCCAAAAGATATAAAGTTACACTATGAGGAAACAGCTTATCTGATGGCTTCATTTGCTGTTGTAGTTCTTTGTAGTTGCTGAAGAGTTTCCAATATTCAATGCGTCCAACCAATGTGACAATGGCAAGATAACTAGATAAAGAAAGCCAACCAAACTAATTAAAATACACACAATTGTGAATTTTATCGATTCATATTCATTCAGTCCCATCATTAGATTTACAGTTCAGATCAAACTTTCTTTCAAAACACTAAACCTAAGCTTTTAATTGTGAGTAATGCGTGTCTAATGTGTAAAATCCTTTTAATGCCGTATTCCTGGATAGAAACACGATGTGGACCTGACGTCAGTGAGTCTTTGCAGAGGTTGCCTTGGATACAATATAAAATCTAACACACCAAATATGAAACAAGTCCCCAAAGGAGTGAAAACACCTCAAATTGGAAGAGTTTTTTTTTTCTCTCTTCTTTTTTAATGAAAACCGCAGTGGGACGTCTGAGGAACATGACAGGTTAATGGCTGAGCGCGGCGGCCAGAGGTCCAAGTCCAAGTTACAGCGTCCTGCTCGTTCTATTAGATTTAATCTCAGCCAGGGGGCCAAACACTGATGTCAGTGTTGACTTTTACTCAGCAGAGCCGAGCCAACGTCGTCCATCCCTTCTGTGATTTCACTGAGATCACACACAACATAACACATACAATGATTGTAATAACACTGAAAGTCCATCCATCCTTTCATCACTCGTCATCTCGTCATGTCGCACTGCGATAAGCGTGTCAGAGAAAGTTAGCGCACTGGATCAGTGTCAGTGTGTGACAGCTGACAGCCAAGTCTATGAATGAAACACTCTGATTGGCTGTGACAGCGGCCACTGGAGCCAATAGGAGTCCAATATGTCAAATTGAGTGACACAACTCTCAAAGGCAAAGAATGTGGACGAGAATTGATCAATAATGCATCAACCAAGTGATCATCCATCCAAACAAACAAACAAACAAACAAACAAACAAACAAAGTCAGTAATACATATTTCAACCATGTCATGTGTATTTTTACAGTGTATCTTCACAATTTCAAAAAAGACAAATGAAAGAAATTTAGTGCAAATAGTGAACTAAGACACTTAACTTGGCTGGATACAGTTTACTGACTCCATGTCGACGTAAGAAAAACAGGTATTGATGAAGAATTATTTGAATTGTATCCACCCGGGTTCATGTGTTCATATTGATTATTTTATTATAAACACGTGGCTGTGAATAATTTCAAAGTCAAACAAAACCTAAATCTAAAAACCCAATGCTGTGATTGACCTCTGTCGCCCCGGCTGCAGTACCTCCTGTCAGCCCACCAGGGGGCGGCGGCGCGCACTTTCCTTTAAACTCCAGCCTCAGCTTTTCTCTGTGGTTTCCCCTCGAACGGGTGGAACTGAAAGGTGATCCAGGTCATTATTCTTTCTCTCCACGCTGCTCCCTCCCTCGCTCTCGTGTTGCTCTCTGAAAAACTGCAGTCCTGAAGAAAGAAAGAAAAAAAAGTGTGTAGCTGCTAACACACAGGCAGCGCCGGGTAGAAAGCCGCCATCTCTCCCCCCCCATACCCCTCCTCCTCCTCCTCCTCCTTTTCCTCTCCTGCTGGCAGAGAGATGCTGAACTCGCACACATGGGCAACCTGAGCGGTCACACACACTGGGCATGCGCGACTCTGAGCTGTGAGCAGTAGAAATACTACAAACATAGAACAACAAAGACAGCTGTGATGTTAAAATGCAGAATTTAACTGAACAGCTGCTACAACAGTGACTACTTTTCATTTTAAAACTCCTCTTCATACGTTTTCACCTCCTGGAAATAGAGCATCTTGTCCCTGTATTTGGAAACTCTTTTCTGTTTAAGACACAGATGGTTTGTGATGCAGAGCAGCATTACACTCAATTTAGGATTTGTCAGTCAGGCCCGGCCTATTGAATTGCTATGTTCACATATTGAAACACATGAAAAGTCCAACAAATGTCAGGACAGGTGATGTTCATCACTTTGACAGCAGTTCTTGTCAAATATGCAGCAGGAGTACAGGATGGATGATGATGTCCAAGTGTAACGCATGTGCACTCACTCACCCATAAAGGACATGCTAACCAATTTGCTTTTTTTCACATGTTTGTTTGCTAAGTGTCACTAAAGTTGTATCTATGATGACAACATCCCTGAAGCTGTGCCGCATCATGATCAGTATTTCCAAAGACTCATCGATTGCTCTTAATAAGATGTTTGAAGTCATTTTTGATGTAATAGTTGCTGAAGAATACGAGTAGATGACGCACAATAGTTTTTCTTTTATATTAGTCGTAAACTTAACACACGTGGTGATAAAAGTTTGTGTGGCCACCGGCAACGATCTTGGTTTGTCATGTGGCCCCTGGGGAGAAGTAATTGCCCACCCCTGATGCAGCCTCAGACTGACTCCTGGGGGAGGAGGGGGGGTTCATGGTAATGGGACTGAAGTTATAGGCTCTCCCCTCCTTGCGTGTCCTTTCCCCCCCTGGCTGCACGGCTCCTGGAAGTGTGTAATTAAAGCTAGTTATGACCAATCTGTGGTCACAGTCCTTCCTATATGTCCAGTCCGGTGTAATTACATTAAAGCCTATTTTACATAAGGAAACGGAGAGCTGGCTGGCTGTGACGGTCTATCGCTGGTGCAGACTGGAGGAGGAGGTGGGGAGGCATGAGGGAAACAGGAGGATATGCTGCCTTCAAGTGCACTCTGGAAAGTCTCACTTTTGAGACTTGTGCACTCATGTGACTTTGCTGCAGTCGAGGTTGCACTCTCTACTTCACTGTTGAGTAAATGAAGCACTATAAATAAGTAAACGTCAGATATAATTTCTATAATTTCACATTACGTTTCTTTTTTTTATGGTACTGTCATTATTTCTAGTGTTTTTTCTTATTATAGTGAAATTACCAGATTATTATGTGGGCAATCATATTAATCATATATTAGAGTCTGCCTTCTTAACCATATCATTTTCCAACTATTACTAATGAACAAAATAAAAGAAGAAATCATCTTCTGTCATGCTCAAGATGCAAAAACGAGTTGAATATGAACAGATGATATTTGAAACCAAGTCAAAACCAAAAAGTGATAAATCCATAACCCGAGCAGAGAAGTGTTTTTTTTTCCCGACATTCTTTAAATATAGCGTAACTATCCATGCAGGCAGTTTGAGAAAGAGAGAGAGAGACATTGGAAGAAGGGAAAGTGAGGAGGAGGAGGAGGAGGAGGAGGAGGCGGGGACAGACCCAGGGAAAAGTTTGAAAGAAAAGGAAGAGAAGATCCAGTGGTCGGTCTCGGCAGAAAAAGAGGGGGATTGAACGGAGGTGAAAAGCAGGAGACTGGGAAGAAAAAAGGGGGAGAAAAGCGGTGCAAAGTGTAATTTGCGGGGATTTGTTTTTTCTTTTACGTTTCACGAGCCTTTGGGGGCACGCGCCGTCTGCTGTGTGCGTTGTCGGGCGAATTAGATGCGGATTACTTCACGATGAGGAGCGACCCAGTTCTGTTCACGACCAGTAGGGGTGAGTGGCTCAACCTGCAGCTTTTTTTTCCTCCTCCTGACCAACAAAAACCTCTACTCTTCGTTTACAGTAGTGGATTTACAGTGACTTATACTTTGCTGCATCACGAGGAGCATTAGTTCAGTAATTGTGGCACAAAAAAAAGTGGCCAAAAAGTTTGTGGGCCGATGTTTCCATGTGGTTTTCTAAGGTTGTTAGAGTTTATTTGCTCCTTATGAACTCCTCAAGTGTTCATGTATTGATAAATGAATAACCTTTCTATTCTTCAAGTGGCTTTTCTTGCAATAAGTGCTTTTAAAGTTGCATCACTCGCGGCACGAACGCACGCCTTGACTCCGGGGGGAAGAGCCTGTGGTGAAATTCAGCTGAAAAAAAAGAGAAAGAGAGAAAGAGAAAACGTTTCAAAGGAGCAGTGTGTATAAAAAAGGTAGGTTAGTTTCTCTCACAGGCGAGGAGGGGGTGAGAGGGAGGGAGGGAGGGGATTGAAAGGGGGGAGACACTATGGCGAGACAATTGGCTCCTGATATTGTCGTTAGGGTTGCGGTCAGTTGTCAATTGTCCATGGAGTATTATGAACTTGGTGCCAAACTCTGCTCAGTCATCTGCAAAATTAATGCGGCTTCACTTAAGGAGCAAAATTAAATATGAACCAGGAGTTTTATTTTTTTGTACTTTTGTCTTCTGCAGTTAAAGATCTTGACCTTAGAGCTCAGGAGATAAAGTGTTTTCAGTGTAGCACTTTCAGATTGATTGAACAGAAACAAACTCTCTCTGGCCTGGTCCGGGCTGCTCCCTGCACCACAGAGGAATTTGGTGGAAAGATCAGGATTAACTGGGAGCTATACGTGAACTTTGCAGGCCACACTTGAAATACAGCATAAAATAGAAGCAAGAGCCCTCTTTACCTCCGTCGACCCATCCGTCCATCTATCTATCCACATTATCTGCTTCTCATTACCTCGTAATTGCCAAGACAGCAGATCCAAGATACAGTGACAACACCGATCGTGTTGCATGCCTCAGTGAGACATGAAATATGGCACGAGTCCTAAAATTACTGCAAGAAACTCTGCAGAGCTGCACATGTTCCTGTCTGGTTTTATTTACCTGGAGGGTAGAAACATCTGGGATCTGTCGGATAGCGTCCAACAGCTGTAGACAGAAAGACCTTACCTCCACTTCTTTGGACTCCTATAGGCTAATTCAAATGCTAATTAGATGGATTAAATACTATATTTATATCAAGCAGGTCATTTTTTTTTGACTGGGACATACTGTAGTCCACTAGCCTTTACAGCTGTTTATTAACGTCATTTAAAGCCGCTCATGGATCTAAGCTCATTTCCTTTGAGCTTACCCAGCTCTGTTTAAGAAGCTAGCTCCAAGATTATGCCACATTGCGAACAGAGGTTTCCTAACACGACCCTAGAGTGACAACACAAAAGCTCCATGTTTCCAATGTGTCTTTAAACCCCCCCCCTAACCCAACAGGCAGGGTATCAGGTAGCTCTGTGGTGCCTCCATGCCCCGGCACTTGGTGAGATCCTGACAGACATCCATTATGCAGAAGGGTTGTTATTGTGCTTTAGCAACACATGGGAATGTAGATCAGATCGTGTTTTGATTTAAGATTTGCAATCGCAGTCAACAAGTTTTATCTTGAGTAAACTCAGGACTAGCAAACTGAGCTAGAAGGGGTTGCTGACACCTTCTATTCAGGTTGTAGATCATTTATTTTTTAATAAAGTTGATGCCAACCAGCAAGTTTTGCAATCTGTGATATTTTTATATCTCATAATAAACAAGTCTGTAATTGTTTTTTTTTGTTTGGCTTTCTTACAAGTTGGTCTTTCAGCTGTCTCTTTATCAGGGAGTCTTTGTGCTGTATAAATTTATCCCGTTGCCACGTGAGCTGTGGAGAATTTCATTTAACATAATTTGCAGAGTGCCAGAGTGTCGCTGGGCTAGAATCCAAAATATGTAACAGAGGGTTGCACGTGGTTGTTTGTTTTTTTTTTCACACCAGCAGCCTATTAGTGAACATCCATTCTCACCGTGTTGCCACACCTGGAGATCTGCCCACTGCACACGCTTCACGGCCTAAATACCGATCGGACATCTAGATTACGAGGCGTGGGTGACGCAAGTTTACACAAACTTGGAAATAGGTTGTTGCATTGTGCACGTTTGCAGACTTTTGGAGTTGTGTGAATGGATGGGCTGACAGCACAAATGTGATTGCAATTGAATAAACCCTGCAGAACTAGTTGAATACATACAATATATGCAGGTAAACTTGGTAAGTTTGGACTGTTCTCCAACTTGTTTGGCTAGCAGGACTGCATAATTGAAGGGAAAAACCATTACTTAGTGCCTCAATCTTACATTTGAGATAGCACACACTGCAGCAAACGCATGAAATGCATATTAATGTTGAGCTAACCACACACCAACCAGTGCAATTTAGTCTTGGCATTGATGCTTCACCATTCTGACCGACTTGGCCCAGTTGGTTCTGCTTCAGAGTCGAAGGTTGTTTTCCCTCTCCGCCTCTCCACCTTGTTCGGGGATCTCATTTGCCCCAATGATGATTGAAGTTTAAAAGCTTTCATCTGTCAGACATGAGCCCCTCCTTTTTGGTAGCCGGGGAGAGACAGATCCCTGGAGTTGGAGAGGAGAGAAGATGAGGAGAAATTAGTTTGTAATCTCTCCATCCCTCTCTCCAACGCTGGCCTGTCACTAAACTGGCATGTGGGAGCAGAGACTTTAATTTTCGGGCCGACTAATCATAGCCCTCCCTGCCTTCTTGCCTGTGTCAATATCCATCTGGAAAAACACAGGGTGAAGGATGGAGATCTTAGGCCAAGCTAGAGCACAAGTCAGAAGACCTTGACTTGTGCCAAATAGCACAATTTCACAGGGCCTGGCAACACGCCCACTGATATAACATCATCAATCAAGCATTAACCTCTGGACTCCTGCCTCAGTATTAAAATAGTGCTATTCAGTCTTGGCATTGATGGTTACCTTGGTAATTTAGGTCCATTAGGCGAGGATCATCCCTGATGAGCCTCACCAAGCATTTTTAATAGGCTTACCGCTGTAATAGGATGACTCTGTTAGCTATCTGTCTTGGACAAAGCTTTTGAGGATTACAAGACCCAACCTGCGTTGGTGGCATGCCATAGTTGGAGGAAGGGGGGGTGTGGCAACGGTCTGGCAGATTAAGAGAGGTCCTGCAGTATAGGGACAAAAACCACAACAAAGGAATGGTTGAGGAATAGACGATGGACAAATTGGATACACTCGTGAGGACATAATGTGTTTGCATGTGTAATTTCCGTGTGTTTATGTCAGTGCTACGCTGAGTCCTGACTTGTGTTTGGCTCTGCCGTCTAGTCACGGATTCCAGCATGTGTAAGGGGGGGGAGGTAGTTTGCGGTCTGGTGCTGTCATGTTGACAGTCAAGGCAGTTGAAGCATCTAAAGATTTTGCAGACACAAGACCAGGCAGTTAAACTCATAAACTATCAGTGCAAAGGTGTTATATCTCTGCATAGGACGGTGTTAGGTTTGGATTTTGACAAAGATGAGGACGTAGTGGAGGGTAAACAAACCAGAATCTGTTTTGTTAATGTCCTACCTCATGATGACCTACAAAGTCCCATTTCCACTGCAAGAAATTTGGGGTTATTTTCCAGGGCCATTGGCGCAACCCCAAAGGACAGTCTCCCAGAACTTGGGTATACTCAGAATGGGTCATTTTAAAAACCCAGCATTATCAGAAAGAGTCCACACAACAACAAGAGCAGTGAAAGAAAATCTGCTTAAAACAGTTGCACATTGATTGCGTTGCCTCAAGAGTCCAATGGGTCCTATCCGGGTCCTACCCTCGAGGGCCTGTAGAGTTCTCGCCTCCCAAATTTTACCAGGAACTTCCTTGGTGGAAAACGGGGCTCGTGACGTAAGGACATTTGTAGGTTCTTCAGCCATCTGCTAAAAGGTGTGTCTTGGTTTCTCAACATCTCAGCCTCTGTGATGAGGATTAAGTTTAAGTTTATTTAAGTTTAAGTTGAATCTAGATAGTGTTTTCTGGCCTCTATCATCAGACTCCAGGCTTTATCTTCAGCCGTTTACATGTGCACAACAAAACCGGCTAAAGCTTTATGTCTAAACTAGTGCCATCGTGGTAGGCGTGGTAGGTTGCCCTGCTGTGTCTCTCCCCTTTATCATGTCTTCTTTAAACTCCTGTCAGCGCTGTCCCTATCCTTCCATCTCTAACGCCACCCTCCCTCCCTCCCTCCTTCCACCCCTTCTTCGGATCAGGGTTGTGCAGATGTGTTTGTGGTCGGGAGAACATCTGCTTGTACAGTGAACCACCTGTACCGTTTGATAGCAATCAGCCCCACTCTGTGATGTTCCCCTGGCCGGTCCGATGGAACGAAGAAAACACACAAACCTCATAATTACAGACTTCAGAAAAAGAGGGAGAGAGCAAGACAGCTTGTCTTTCATCACAAACTAATGCAGCATTGCCCGTCCTGAGATCTACCCACAACTGTCCCTCTCGGTTGGTGCGCAGCCAACTTGTGGTTTTTGACGAACCCTTTGAGAAAACGTGTAGGACTGGAAATATTTTTCAATTTTCTCAGCTTTTCAGATGAAGTTTTTCAGGTCCAGTCCATCTTTACGTGTTCTTTTTTCATATTTACATGGACTTTTTTGGGGAAATCAAACTGGCACTTGACCTGGAGACTTTGTTATTATGACTGTATACTTCCTTTCTGTTGATTTGTGTTTTGTGCCAAACAGACAGAAATTTTTGAGTCTTTTTATCTGTTTTTTGTTCTTACTCCCACTTCTGCTCCTTGCTTCGTCCCAAGAGGCCACACATAAATGCTTTTATGTAGACTGAAATTGACTGTCTACATATTCATAAGAGTTTGGATGGATAGAGGAGAGTCTGAAAATCAAATTAGCTGGTTCTTTTTAACTTATATTGCAGGATATGGTTTGAGTTTTTGCTAATTTGGTACAGATTATAATTGTTTCTTTCTTTCATTAAAGGACTTAAAGTACTGTCAATATACTGGATTGATGAGCAGTAGCTTGTGTCTTCGTCAGCAGTTCTGTGTATAGGAAATCTACTTTGCATCATGTTTGTGTCACTTGTTTGGCATTAGTTGTTTATCAGTGGTCATATCTCAATGAAATGTCAATATAAAGGTGGTATATTAAATAAAGTTAGAGGCTCTCTTCTGCTGAGGTGTCCCTGTTCATCAAAAGGTGCTAACCAGGTCAGGTCCATTGTGTTTTGAGGCTTCCTATAGTTGAATAAGGTCCTACAGCTCTACTGTAGCTTTGACCTGACCCTGAAGCCTCTCGCTTGGTACACTTGGACACTGGGTACAGTCTTGGCCAGCTCTAAGCAGGAGTTTTGCAGTGCGGTGAGAGCAGGAAAGCTCAGTGTTTCCCTTTGAATTTCCGTCTTTTTTTCTTTTTTTTTAGCAGTGGCAGCAGGTCGGTCGGTCGGTCGGTCGGTCCAACAATCACCGGCCTGCGGCGTCCCTGGGGGGAGGGTGGAGGGAAAGGGTTCAAGATGCCGTTAATAACAAGACACGAACATCTGAAACACACGGACGCGTACGTGGAGTTAGGACAGAGCCTGTCAGTGTGTTGTCAAACATAACAGCTGAATTCTGGGAAGTATGCAGCGGGGCCCCTCCTCCCCCTCCACCTCCTCCTCCCTCTAACCTGGCTAAGCATTTTTTTTTTGGCACCGACAATAACAATGGAGCTGCAGGGTCTCAACGTTTCAAGACCCAAACATGACCCTGTTGCCTTCACACAAACACACACACACACAGACACAGACACACACCGCACCCAGGAAAACCCCCTTTTTTTGTCCCGAGCTCCGGGAAGTGTGAATAGCTCAGAGCGAAAACATCCCTCTGACTTGTCTAGGTGTTGTTAGAGGGTTTAATAGGTCTGTGTTTGTCCGCGGATTGACGTTAATTCTCCTGCTATCATTTGTCATGCATGCCTCGTGTTGACACAGCAAATGTGGTCTGAGGTGAGTTACAGCGCTGAGAACGCATCTCGTGTGAACACGGTTTGAAAGTGTCTGTGGGATGAGTTTGTTAATACTGACCACTGTGTTGTGTTTGTACAAGGGGATATGTATTTTGGATCTTGTGTATGTTTTCATACAAAGAGGAATTACAGTAGGAGAAGCTGATTTTTAGATGAAATGAAATATTGACAATGAAGAAAATGGATGAATATATGGAGTATAGTTGAGCAACAGACAAAGGGAGTGAGTTTTTGAAGGAGTGTGGGTGGTGTGTGTGTGGGTGTGCGCACAGCGAGGTATTTTTCACCCTCAGGCCATGTTTAAGGGTGGTCCGTCTCACTTCACGCCACTTTGTTTTACCTTGCCGTCCTCAATGAGCTTGCTTTAGGTTCTTAAACACACGCACACACATGCACATTTACACTAGTAGGTATGCAGCGATAGAGCTTTTCTGCTGCAGACTGATATCATCTATGAGTAAGATATGAGTTATTCCACATGGATTTCTACTTTTGCACACTTTGTTAAAGCTCCACATGGCTGCTGGTGTTTTGTTTTGGTGGCCTGTTGGACATCCGTTTGGAGGTGATCATCAGATCCAATGGAAATGTGTGGCCAATCAATCAGCTTTAGTTTTTTATGCAGCATTAAAGAGTGTCCATCTGTCCTGACTGTATAGGCATGGTGAGTGTGTAGGGAAATATAAAAGCTATGTTGCATTTCAACTACACTGACAAGTACATGCATAACTCCTTACTGTCTAGACCCAAAACACATGTAAACATATAGTTAAACTATGACTTTAATACTTTAATTCACACAAATGAGTCACTTAACACTGTGTCTCCTTATTCCCATTGAACTCTGGAGGTGTGCAGAAAAATTCAGTTTATGCCTGTGTATAAATGGAGGGTTAGCTTTTTACTTTCAATGGTTTTTATGCCACAGTTACAGTAATGAACATCATTGATTGACACTTAAGTTAGCCTATGCTAGCACTGGATCCACTCGTTAGTGTGAACTAGAGCTCTGTTGATTCAATTAAAATAGATTTTCATTTGGATAATTCAATCTCACTGGCAGCCAGTCTTTGTGTTGTAGTTTTTTTGGGGTTAAAGTTTTGTCGACAACTTTATTGTGTGTTGTTTTGATGGAGGATATATGAGATAAACTTGATGCGTCCCTGCGTCTTGGGTGTCCCCCACGTAGGACACAGTGGATGACAATATCTGAGCAATCCAGTATAAATTGTCCCATAATTGTTTAAAGATGCCGAAGAAGAAGAAGTTTTCTCCAAGTGACTCCCCACATGTACGTGCATGACGTCAGCGAGGGGATGTGTTTGTTTGTATGTGTGTGTGTTTGGATCTGGAGAAAACTGGAGAGAGTAGAAAGTGAAGCGTGTCTGAGTGTAGAAATAGAAACTGGAGGTTGAGGCGGACAGAAAGAAAAGAGGAGGCATCACACACACAGTCATGAGTATGTGTTCGCCCTGAGGGAGGGATGGCAGTGTGGTTCCAGCACCAGTCTAGACAGAAATGATGTGTCCTGTAACTTCCACATTGGATATTTTTGATACACAATTATACACAGAATATATCAGATTATCAGTATTTAGAAGAGTTGCACACAAAAAAACTACAAAACTGAACAACCTCCTGTTTCCAGCAGTAAAATGGACAGTGTTGTATATATTTACAAAACTGCATCTATTGACATGAAACTAAGGAAAGTGGCTCGTCATGTGGGTTCAGAGGTTGGTGCTGATCGACCAACACAAATAGAACAAGTTCCATGTTTTCCAGGTTTCACAATCATACTTTACAGTTTCTTTATTCTGATACTATGGAGTTGAGGTTGATTGATCGGTGGCGATCGAACGTTTTATAACCTACTTTGTTGGTGACATAACGTTCTGGTTCTGGTAGTGAACCCTCAAAGTAAGAGATGGTTCGGGACAAAAGTGGTTATTGTGATTGTAAAGTGTGTTGTGTCACCGCCTTTAGTGTCGACATCCTATTTGCCGATCAATTGGGTATCAAAATGTTCACATCACCCTATAAAAACCCAAAGTTTGGTTGTTCTTGAACAAGTTCTACCTTCTATTTTCAACCATGTGTACCTGCTTGTGTTGTGTTCAGGAGCCATATCGGTTTCAGCTCAGATGAAAACGTTTTAAATGCAACATAACTCACTCTCTGGCTCTTCTGTTTGTGATTTGTCAGTTAAAAAAAAAAAAAAAAAGACTCTGAAATATCGAAACACCAGTAAAACTGTGCGTACCGTTCTCTTGTTGCTCGTTTTTGGACTCACTTCCTTTACGGCTCGGTCCTGTCAGAAAATCAGATTATGTAAGGAATGCGTAAAAGCGGCTTTGTATCCAACCTCGGAGCTGCTGTCCGGTGTTTAAACCTTCTGTGCGGCCATGAAAATGAATTATAGTTGCATCAGAAAGCTGCGTTTCAATGTCTCCTGGAGAATTCATTGTCAAAACATAGAAGTTTGGATCGAATCTCCTTCATCGCCCGCCAACTGTCAGTGGTCTCACCTGCTGCTGGTTAAAGGTGGATACCTGTGTGGAAGGTACAGGCTGTTATGTACTGATCTGGTATTCAAACATGTTTTTAAGAAGAGGTCTATTACATCATGAGAATCCTGTCTCTACTGAAAGGCCTTACTCCAATCCCTGAGGTGAATTCAACTTAATGGATGGCTGGTTAATTTTATAATTTACATAAATATGTAACGATGAGCTATGCAGAGGCATCATCTTTGGTTTTCCAGTATTCATGGCCTTGAAATCCTCAGTCTGTAGTGTTTTATTGTGGTGTTTCAGTGACATTAAAGGGATAGTTCAACATATTGGCAAACTGGCCCATTGCCATAATCCCTATGGTCTTAGAAGTAGGTTTGTTATACCTATAATTGTGGTGGACAAGTTGCAACCTGCACATTCAGCACATTTCGAGTTGTTGGATTGTGTATTTGATGAGTTTGATGAGGGAAACCAAGAAATCCCATTAGCCTCCGTAGCGTAGCTCTGAGCAGCTTGCGGCTCTGTTCCGCCGTTCTAAAAATAGCTTGCACCAACAATTAAAAATAACGAACCTACTGCTATGACTGTAGGGATTACAGCAATGGGCCAATATGCCAAAAAATGTTGAACTATCCCTTTAACCTGCACTGTGACAGCACACAACCTGAATGTCACCATGAACGTTTGGTTTATTATGAATCAGTCTCTCCAGACTAACTGTTCAATCACTGTGAAGTACAGATTGTAGTAAAAACGTGTATCCACATAAACATCTCACCAAATTCACTAGAGATTTCCTGAGGAATAAACTTGTTTATTTTCTATTTTACTTATCTTATCTCATCTCGTCTGTGTGTGTCAGTGATTGGCTGAGTTGATTGGCAGCCGCAGGCGGAGAAAAGTAATTGATCAACAACATAGGAGAAAGAAATGGTTCTCAAGTTTCCACACGGCCTGAAAAGAAAACCTTTGGCAGCTGAAGTGCCAATAAAATACTATAAAATAATGAAAAAAAGAAAGGGTTTTCCAGTCTTAAATTAGTTTTTTAGCTGTAAATGTGAGGTCTGAAGGTTTTTCTTTTGGGAGCTGTTTTCTTGTGTTTAATAACGGATATTTATGGTTATACTGTCGTAATACAAACTATCAGCGCCGTTTGGATTTTGTTTATACAAATTTATGTGAAGTACTTGACTTAATATCATGATAAACCATCCACAAATCATGGATTTACCTTTTTGAATAAATAATTTTACTGCTGATGTCAGATCATAAAGTGTAAATGAAATGTTTAGTGCAGCTCATCCTTGGAGGGATGCTGGAGAATCCCAGTGCTGACATGTAGACGTTGATCTATAATCTCTGCAGCATCACCAGCTAATCCAGCCTGTCCTTCAACAAACAGACAAAGTTGGTTGCAAAGACAAAGTCTGGAGATCTTCAGCTAGAAAAGAAGAAGCTGATTTCATCATCATCATCATCATCATCATCAGCTCCGTTTGCCCATTTTTCCTCTTAATCTACAGCTGCTTTCCATCATGATATCATCTGATGTAATCAGATGTTGAAAAGCCTGAGAGGGAGCTGCTTGTTATCTGAGCTGTGCAGAGCATGGCAGCTGTGAGTCATGCTCATGAACTCCACTGGATGCCCCCCATGTCAGCACCACCACAACACAACACGCCAGGCTCCAGTACGAAGACGAGAAGGTGTAAAAACATAAACACATACCTGAGCTCCTCGCTGCTGTACTTGTTCCCGGTTGTTTTGTTTTGCTCTGGGTGTGTATGTAGTGGTGGTGTGTGTGTCCTGCCAGCGCCCGTAATTCAGCGGTGATGCGTCTGTCAGATGGGTTGCCAGGTCCGTCCCTGCCGAGCAGTTATCAGGGCTGCTGCTGGAATGAGGCTCTGTTTGATTCGGTGATTGACTGACTGACTGGAGAGCTCTGTCTTTCATCTGCGTGCCTGGCTGCCCACTCACCTCCTTTTTTATATAAGTCTGTGTTTTTGTTTTGCGGTAATTTTTTTTGGACGCACATTTAAAAGGATCGTTTTTGATTTATTCCAACACAGGTTTAATTCTCTAAATCTCTTGCGCTGATAATAATAATGCCGTTGTTTACTGTGAACGTGGAGATCTAAGGAACTGCCGTGTTTGCCAAGTTTTCCTCGTAAGAAGATTAAATCAAATAGATAATAATCGAAAAATGATCATCCAATCCTGTTTATCTCCACCATCATCCATCGCCGTCTGCAGACCTGAGCTCCTGACCCACTTTACACCACTCGAGTAATGAGTTTTATGACTTTGGACTTCACATAATGAAGAAAGGACCTGGATTTTGACTTAAGCACCAATGACTTGTAACTTTGCTTGGATTTCTGCCTTTTTTTTCTCACTTGGAACGACTCGATATTCTCCACAAGCCTCGACAATAAAATCCCTGTTGTAAAAAAAAAGTGCAGCGGTGCAACTTTTGTTCCCCGAAAACAAACGCAGCCTTATCATCGCCATCACATGAGAAGGTGAAGAAAGGTTTTTTTTCCAGTAAAGACCAGCAGACAGACGGAGAGAAGATGTTGCTTCTGGTTGTTGTATTTGCATTTTAGAATTCAACAAAATATGCACAGCATCCATTATTATCTGCGACTTAATTGGACATAATCACTTGTCTATTATAAAACTAAGCTTTAGGACTTGGATGCGATTTGGGGACTTTGTCTCCGAGCTCCACAACCAAGACTTAAGATGTAATTGCAATTGGCAACACATTCACTAAGTCCCTGCTTCCTCTCTGCTTCTTAACCTCAGTTGTGCGTTCAGAACTGAGGTCCCGAGTTGAGTTGTGTAGTTGTGCAATGACAGATTTTTGCTTGTGTTTGTACATTTTGTGCATTAAGATAATCTGGCTAAACTGTGGACTTCTCGGCTCCGTTATGATGAAACGTCCTTGGTGTCGAAGGTGATGATGATGATGGCGATCTGTGTGTTTTGCTCTGCAGCTATGGAGGAGCTGGTGTGTGAGCTTCGTCTGTTCCTTGACCTGCTGGACAGGGAGTATCTGAGCGCTGGGGTCCGAGAGAAGAAGACACACCTGTCCAACATCCTCCACAGAGTCCTCTCAGACAAAGGTGAGGTTATTATTTGAAAACTTTAATGAAATTATTGTAGATAATCCACTTTGGCTATCTAACACATGTTCTTGCTGATAGATTATACAGATGCTCAGTTTCCAAACTGGTTGAGGTCGTGAGCAGCTGTTTTCAATGGTAGACTTGTTATTTACTGAATTTCAGTGCTATATGTGTATAGTTTAAAAAAAAGATTCTGTCATTTTGTCCTCCTCATCTCCAGAACCTTCATTTAAGTCAGAGATCCACAGTGGTCTACCGGCCCCACCTCAGATGCCCCTCCCTGAGATCCCTCATCCCTGGCTGGTAAGACTGAGATCTTCACCTCAACTCAATAAGCAATAATGTCCAGTATCTCCTGTAAGATGATGAGCAACATCTAATCATACAGGAAACTTGTTGAAGGGATAGTTCAACATTTTGGCAAATTGGCCCATTGACATCATCCTTAACGTTTTAGGAGTAGGTTTGTTACCTTTAATTGTCGGTGCAAGCTATTTTTAGAAGGGCAGAGCAGAGCCGCGAGCTGCTCAGAGCTACGCTACGCTACGTTACAAGACAGAGTTGTTTTCGAGGTAAATTCAAGCAAAACTGCTGATGCGCGTTCCCGTTGAGGGCAGTTTTTTTAAGCAGTCTCTGAATTAACTATAAAACAACTCCTTGTCCACCAGAGCGTTTTGGAGTTGTTGCATTATGTATTTGATGAGTTTGATGAGGGAAACCGAGAAATCCCATTAGCCTCCGTAGCGTAGCTCTGCTCAGCTCACGGCTCTGCTCCGCCATTCTAAAAATAGCTTGCACCGACGATTGAAGGTAACGAACCTACTGCTATGACTATAGGGATTATGGCAATGGGCCAATTTGCCAAAATGTTGAACTATCCCTTTAACCTGCTCGACCAGACAGCACCACAGTCCTCTTGATATTAAAGTCTGAGACCAGAAAAGTGTAGAAGCAGAGGAGTCAGAGAGAGAATCAGGCATCAAAACGTCTAAGTTGGCTACACCCAGGTATTCAGGAGTGTGCTCCACCTCCTCTTGTGTATTGACTGGCTGAGGAGTGGGTGTAGATGTCTGAATCAATGACTCCTTGGTCTTGGAGGTGTTCCTTCAATCACTGAAGGCCTTTGTTTGATCCCTGAACTCCTCTTACCGCCCATTCCTGACAGACGTCCCACAGTAGCTCTGTTGTCTGAGTATTTCTGGCCTGTGGCTTCTTGGTCTCAGAGCTCCCTGTGGACTGTCAAACAGTCCCCATTCTGTCAGTCTGCAAGGTCAGTGTCCTCGCTGACGCCGTGTCCCTCTGACTCCAGCAGTAAATTGCAACCTGTGAATTCAAAACAAGTCTTTTAGAGCCCAGCTCCTGAATGATAAGGAGGCTGCAGCTCTGCTTGGTACGCAGGGCTTGTTGAAAAACCAGATTATGATCTGATCTGTCAAGTGGTAGATGATTAAAATCCCCTGATGCTGCAGCAAATGCATCAGGGGTTTGGGTGTGTACTCTCAAAACAGTCTAATGAATGACATCATATACGACAACAGGCTCCATTTGTGGATGAATATAAACATTAATGTCAACGATATGAATCTGTGCTTGTGATGTGCTTGCTGATGCCTCCAGCTAAACACCCTTATTAATTAGGAAGTCAACATTTCACGTGAGAATTGATGCTAGAAAAGGTTAAAAAAAACCTGCATCTCCTAGACTTCATCTGAGTTCTGCATCCACAGTGCAGCTTCTTTAGATCAGCAGGAATGGGATGTTTTGTCTTTTAGAGCAAGAAGTTCTTCTATTGTTTTCTCCACTTACCTGTTCTAGTGTGCGTTTGCATGTGTTTCTTAAAATAAGATTGATATAATTATAGAGAGGCTTTGCATTTTGGGTAAATGTGTGAATATGGCTTGTATTGTGAGGGATTTTTCGTGGTTAATAAGACTAGAAAGGCTCTATAAATGTGCAAAACCATTCAGTTCACATATATCTGGATGTGCAACCAGTGGTTTTTCTAATTTCTGAATGTGAGATTGTGTCTAAATTGTGTCTTTAAGTTGCTTGTCTGACTGTTTTGTCTAAAAACCCAAATGTTCAGTTCATAAAGACTCCAACCAGATAAAAACAGTCAATCCTCACACATCAGAAGAGCCACTGATGCTTTAATATCAGTGGTAAATACACCGGTCTCCTCATCATCGGTTCATCCTGAGGACCATGTTCGACTCCGTGCCTCAGCACAACGCCGACCTCTTGTAAGACACAAATGATTTCCATCTGTGTTGATGTTGGAGAGCGATG
Source organism: Decapterus maruadsi (assembly GCA_030347415.2). Classification (NCBI taxonomy): domain Eukaryota; kingdom Metazoa; phylum Chordata; class Actinopteri; order Carangiformes; family Carangidae; genus Decapterus; species Decapterus maruadsi. Next base: position 7,788,443 of record CM064898.1, read on the forward strand.
CCACCCACCTTCACCTCCTCCTCCGCTTCCCTCACCCCTTCCTCCACTCCTCCCTATTCTTCTTCTTCTTCTCCTCTCGGAACAGACGTTGCCTCAGTCCGCGACTGTTGCGATCTAACACAATCACAGACTTGTGTGTGTGTGTGTGTGCGTTTCATCATACATGCCTTAGAAATTCCCAGCATGGGGTCATGTGTGTGTGTTTGTGTGTCTGCTTTCTGTTTCGCATTTCCAGTGCAGGAGTGAATGGAAATGTGTTGGTGAGGTGGACATGCTGTATACAGACAATCCTTAGTCATCTCTGTCCCATTTGGATTTCATTTCCTCCTCTTCCTATTTGTAATTATAACCCCCCCTCCTCCTCTTAGACAAATGAACGTTGCAGCCAAAGCTTGTTGTTCACATGCAATCAATAGTGTTTACACATCTGAATGCACTCCCATCTACTGTCAGGTATCACTGGGGGTTGATGAGGTATTTGCTGAACATGTACTGTACTGTAGGCCTGCCCCACTTTTACCAAACCAAATGTTTTCTTGCCTGAAGGGGAAGTATTGTAGCGAGTAAATGTGTCGCTGTGCTCCGTCAAACTATGGACCGTCTGTGTTGCAAGACTCGGCTCATAATTGCACAATTCTTTTTAATTGTAAGCCAAGTTTTGCTTTTGTGCATCCTTTCTTATGATTTGCCTTCAGGAATCGGCCGCTCTGCAGGGTACGGTCTCCAATTGGATCTTTTTTCCATATTTGACTTAATTCCCTCAGAAGGGCTCCTTTGCTTGGCAGTTGGGTCGACCACAGCAATCCGGTGACATCAGCGCTATTGTGTCATTGACCGGAGACAGGAAATGACACGGTTTAACACATCATATTGAAAGGTGTCGCTTTATCGCACGCGGTAACCGAAACAAGTGGCGAATTGGGACGCTGATTGAGTCTTAACCGCGGGTAACTGCCGGGTCTTGACTAAGTGACACATGCCCGTGTGTGGTTAATCATGAGGCCCAGCGGCGCTACAGCCTGCTCCTACTGACGCTCTCTGGAAAAAGTCCCTCCTGAGTAACTGGAGCACGCATGGAAAACCTATTTCACAACTTTTTTTTTTTCTCTTTCCCCCCACTGAAGTGCTCTGGAAGGCTTTTCACAATGCCAGGATTTTTTTTTTTCCTGACACATAATGTGATCAAAGTGACTTAATAACACGCTGAGGGAAAATTAAAGGAAAATGTCTGGCTGCCACCGGGATCGTTAATTGGAAATGACCGTTCATTCTCTGTTTATGACGTGGTCATTGTCCAGAAACATCTGCATGCAAAGGTGGTGATGTAACGTGGGTACTAAGAGACTGTCTCCTGTATGGTGGAAGCAGACCTTTTCTATAGCGCTGCTGCCTGCGTCGTCACGGGCCTTTCGATGGGAAATAGCTTAGGACTAAAGGGGTTACCGTGATTAAAATGTGTTATATCGCTCATGTGCTGACTCCGACCGAGCTGTCTGGACCATCGACTGGCTGATGAACCGGCTCTTGGCTTATTCCTGATCCAAACTGTTGTTATTATATTGGCCTGTAAAAACCCATATTGGTCGACCTCTGCTTCGTCTGGCTGAATCGAAACGGTTGCTGTGGCGATACGGTCTAAACAAGGAAGCCTACAAAATAAGATGCCGGTACACAACGACTTGTTGTCTGTGTAGGTTCTAAAGTCATTAAGGTCATTGTAGTCTTTAAGTGGTGGGTTGAAGGCAACTGGACTTATTTCTTGCTTGAAGACGTTTCACCTTTTATCCAAAAGGCTTCTTCAGTTCTAAAAAATGTGGGAGTCCGAGGTATTTGTTAGGGAGTCCAAACCTCTTGGAAGAAACTTCTTCATGCAACCAGGAACCATCAACCGATCTGCGAACCACTTACGTGCTGATCCATGGAGAGCGATCCAAACAGATCATGGACCAGCAATAATCGGTTGCACAGCTACCACCTGGTGTAGTCTCCTTGGCCGACCCTTGCTGAGGGTAGTGATACGTCCCAAAATGACCAACTGTCACTTGCTGGTAATCTCCATGTTGGAACTCTGGGGCCACTGGGATTGAAAGACCGTATAAATGGCAAAACCCCATCCTCAATCACACCAGGGCATCTATGGCCATTGCCAAACCATTAAACACAAAACCCTCATTCAAATCCAGCTGTTTGTAATTGTAATTTATGCAATTATTCCTGGTTTATCACCTGCACCCAAATTTGCAATAATTCACAATGCACACTCTTTATTCGTCAGACTTTCAGCTCTAGTACAACACACCGGTTCCTTTTCCAAAAATGGACCTTCTTTGTAGCATATGGAAACAGGTCCACCCCGCCCTTCTTTTCCCAAAGCCCTGGACGACCAGCCGCAGCCAGCTTCCACTGGCTCCTGCTGAACCACATTTCCACCCTATTGTGAGGTGAGAGAAATGCAGGAAACGTCCGACCAATCTCACCCCGCAGTTGTTTTTTCAGCTCGGCGGGCATGTCTGCCAGACGCTGGTGAATGCACCTGTTCAGCTAAACTCTCCACACTTAACTCGCCAGCCAGAGGGAGGAAGGAGTCAAAGTGATGTGGAAGGGGAAGTGGGAAGAATGGAGTTTAACATGGGAGGTGTGAGAAGTGTTTTTCTTTGTCGGAGGTAACCCTAGAATGAGTGGTTCACATGTAAACACAGAGGTGGAAAACTAAACACTGGTATGATTATTGAAGAGCTTGGCAGGTCTGGAGCTTGGCTGAGGCCTCGTGTCCCATGGAAGACATTTTTAGAAAGACTTTTATACAGAGATCAGTGCAGTTCTGTCTTTGGTTTGCTTGTTCTCACACTAGATTTCTGTGTTTCATAGTTTGCGTGAGTTGAATACTGTAGTGGCTAATCAGCTGACATCTGCGTTGAGTTCTTGAGTTGCTATTATGCTACCATAATGGTTTGTTACCACACTATGCAAGCTAATTATGCAGATTTATACAAACAATGTAAGTTTAATACCATTCAGCATTAGGTTCTCATCAAATATTTTTATTTATAGATGTTGTTTTATAGTTTGAACATTGGTCCAACGACTTTTTGAAGATGTGGAACTAAACAATTTTGAGAATTAATTGTATTTAATGTTATGCAGGCATCTCAGTGCCAGTCACATGACGTTCAGTCAGGAAACGTGAGTCTGAAGTTGTAGAATTGTACTCGGCACGATCACCATTACCCTTCATTGTTGTCAAAATGAAACATGAAGTTCTTCCTTTGAAGCATAAATCTCACATCTGTTAGGCTTGTCCAGGTGTGTTCTGGGATCAGTTTGTTTCTCAGTCACATGGATGCGGTTATATTTGTGGGTTTCGTCGATTATATCTCTATCTGGACGCACCTGGTAGTAGCTCTGCATATAGAGGAATCAATAAGGTGGGGAACAACCTGTAGTACAGCATTCCCTTCGAGTGCCAGGCTAACTCACAGTAAATTCATCCAGTCAGTTCCAGTACAAAGTGTGAAGTCATAAATCATCTCTCCATCTGCTAGTAACCAGTCGTCCCGGGCTATCCCGGGACAAACGCAGGACTTTCTGGCTGCTGGATGATGGGTAACTGCACCACTGCTTCTTTGCACTTTCATCTTCTCCTACAGTCTGGCTTCAATTTATAACTCATTGCTTTAGCTTGACCTCATGCTTAAGCTTCAAAGAATGCATGGGGGGAAGGGTGAATGAATATCTGTCTACATTTTGTCCCATCTGCTCTTTCTATGCCTTTTTGGTATTACTGTACTGTCTCGTATTCCTACACCCCAAGTTCGCTGCCTCAGTAAAACTTACAATTTTGAGGGGGGGGTATGCTGAAACATTTGGTCAGTCTTTTGATTTATCGGACAAGAAACAAGACTGGAACCACATGTGCTTGAATAAATATTGGTGGCAGTAGCTCGGAAATAAGAGGAACTCGCTGCAAAAACCTCTGGTGAAGAAAAAAAAAGGTCAGGACCACCTCGCCCTCCTCAAATAACTAATATCCATGTGACCTTAGGCAAGACACTTAGCTTCCACTCGTCCAAGTAGTGAGTCAAATAGAGGCCAACGGCAAAAGGCTGTGGTTTCACTCTGCAGCTCTCAGATGTGTGAGGAGGGAACTGAGAAGAAGGGTGGTGCTGGAGAAGAGCACAGGCCTCAGCAAACCCCTGCTCTGGGTAAATAAAGTTTAAGTAAACCTTAGGAAAGCCATTCACCATAATCCTCGCCTCGGGTGAACTCAAGGTCTGGGTAATATTTATTCAGTTTTAGCAGTTTGTATGTCCTTCAAACAGAAGTAGCTGGTTTTCAAGTTTTTAAAGACATATACAGTCATCTACAGAAAAAGTTCCTTTTATTAACGGGTACAGTTAAGGGCATCAAGATGTACTGAAACAATAAACTGGTGTAGAAATAGGATACTAGCGGCGCTGAAGGTTTGCGTCATCGCCATCAGTTTGGACTATTACAGTATATCCAGTTTTACCATACCCTTGAGCTTCGGCTGTTGTTGCTATGGAGAGAAAACCAGTCACAAGCACAATCAGAGCTGCAGAAAATGAATAAGTCTTTGTTGTTGCCGATGGAAACCAAACAGTGTGCCATAGTTGACAAATCCTTCCCAAAATAGGCCCTGGATCAGAAAGTAAACCGATCTAAGCTGCTGAAAGAAAAGTATATCATAGTATTGGTACCATTTGACGTCTTATTAAAGTACCAACTATTTTATGTTCTGTAGAAACCAGAGTTTTCAAGTTGTCAGTCACTTATCATTGTCTTTAGAAAACGAACAGGACCAAACCCTTGAATTCCCCACATAACTTCTCTCTAACCCTTATTTTGAGCCAATGGACTTTCATTTTGTAATGTTTGCTGTCAAAAAAAATCCCCAAAAATCCATTACAATTGGCACCAGCTGGAACCCTTATGTGCTCATACGGTGGGTGATTTGCCAAGAATCATGGGAAATGCAGTTTTCCCCTTTCCAAATCCCTTCCTAAGGGAGTGCCTTTCCTGTGTCCACTCAGTTTATCCATTCCTGAAGTCTAACTGGCACGATGGCAGAAACATTTATTCAGGTCCGGCCCCTCCTACGCAGGACAAAAATGGATTCTTGGCATCGCTGCTTGGATGTAGGTTCCAGACCAGGCAGAGCGGCAGACAGTCCTCACTCCAAGTATCTAAACTAAGGTCAGGAGTTCTTCGCCACCGTCTAATTACACAATATGACTGTGGAATTCTTACATTTCTGATCTGCATCCATGCACATGACCTGCATGTGCTCCTCTATTTATGGCCGTTGTGGTGTCTTGTCTCGAAATGGGTCTCGAGCTCCAAGTGAAAGTAACACTAAGCATGAAAATAATGTGGATGAGTCACTATTTGTTTTACTGCTTTTTTATCTGTGTTTTAGTTGATAAAATCGTTTCTCAATGAAACATGTAGCAGAAAAAAATGAGTCCATGTTTGCTCACAAGAAAGTGAAAGGTAAGAATGCAGACTTTGGCATCCGTCCAACCACCCACTTAATTGTGCCAAGCAAATTCTTTTCAGCAGAAACAGTTGACCTGTTGAAACTGAACACTGGTGCAGAAGTCATGGCAAGCATTGTCTTCTGTAAGACTTGATAGCTTTAAACTGAATTGGTCCTCTTTATAATGGGTATAGAAAACTGACCTATAGCTTTTGTTGTGGAGTTAGCTTGTTGGAGCTATTGCCATGGTTTGATTGGGAAACCCTTGGATGAAGCTGAGAGTCTTAGGAGAAGTGATGAAGCAATGAACTTTAAGAAAGACACCCCCTTAGTTAGAAATACCAATGTCTGGTTGCTGAAGCTCATGGTTCCCAAACTTATATTGAGTAAATTTGGACGGGATTGGATTGTACCAATGGAGATGGAGATTTAAAGCTGACCAGAGATCGACTGCAGAGATATATGGACCTGTGTTGGTGCAGTTTGTCCTGATGGTCAGCAGAGGGGCGTTGTGCACTTTGACCACGGTGGACTCTCGGTCTGCAGATAGTTTGTGTGATACGGTCAAGCTGTTGTTCCAAACAAATGGGAGCGAAGGGAAAAGTCAGACTTGGCGTGTTTATGTGCGTCTGTATACAAGTGTGTTTGTATGCAAACACACTCTCCTTGCCTGAGTGCCTCTAAAGATTTGAGTCACTACATAGCAAAGCAATTGGATCACATTCTCTGCAGTATAATGTAATGTTTTCTACTCGGGGAGAAAGGCTTACCCAAACAATCGCTGTCTGCAGGAGCATTAACGGACCATTGTGCGGAGGCTTTTCTAATGGAAATTGCTGCGATATAAGATAAACCTAACTTCATATCAAGCACTGCAGACAAGTCCAGTGTCACATCTACTTCTCACACCTAGTGTTGTCTACCTTAATGCTTGACCGTCGACTCTTGAGGGCTTTTGTTCTGCTCGGTTCCTTCCCTTCCTCTCCTTTTGTGTACCTCTACTGGAGTTTTTTTTCTAAAGGGCTGGTTTAAGGAGGGGGGGGGGGGGGGGGGCGGTGCTGGATTTGAGTGGGTCAGCGTATCCATGCCAAGAAATGAGTTCACTGAACTGCTGTTTCCTCCAAAGGAGATGTGATAAGGTTTCTGCTCAGAGGCCTGGCCCGGCTCTTGATTTACAGATGAAAAAAGAGAATCAGACAGGATGAAGAGGCAGATTAACAGAGGGGAGGAAGAAGAGGGGGGGGGGTCGACTCACTGAGGCAACAGACACAAGAGAGAGACAAATCTCTGCACAGTGCACATAAACCTAAGAAGACAATTTGCTTTGAGTCTATTAAAAGTTATTTGAAAGGCCAGATACTCAATGACTCCTCAATGACTGAAAGAGGGAAAGTCAGAGCAGGAGAGGGAAGAAGAATAATCCTCTACGTTCTGGACAGGACACGAAGCTGCTCCAGGTGCAGCCCACGTTCAACCGAAGGATAAACAAAGACAAAGGAGAGAACGAGAGGGAAAATGATCTGCTAATGACATAATCGCAGGTCATCTTCATAAAAGTGACAATTGTAATTTTCTCTAAGGGATTTCACTGCTTCCCACGGGTCTGAAATATACTTGTGGTGGGTGCTGGCGACCCAGCTGCTTATGGCGGCGCGCCCAAGAAAAGTCTGAGTGTGGGAAACACTGGGTTGTCATGGCGTTGGTCTGATTCACCAATGTGCTCGTTCAAATGAAGTTCACAAGTTTCATCACAGCAGTCACGATAATAACAGAAAACACTCTGCATTTTGTGGAAGTTACACTAAATTATACTATAAGAGAGGGTGTTTTTTGTTTGTTTTGAAAACCTTTTCAATGGTACATCCCATATTTGTTCATATTTATTTGCCATTTAATAAATATACATTCACACATGGCATTTTACCATATAACCTTGTAACCAGGCCATTAGGAATATGATCTGGACTTTATATTATTGTCAGTTTACAAATTGTACATAATAAAAATATGAAATTTTATTACTCTTAACAAATATTTGCATTGTTAATACTCGCCTATATACGTATCATACGTAACTTTTTGTCTTTCTATCTTTCAATATGGACTCTTAATGTGAATTCATGTGAATTGGGGCCTATTGTTTGTGTAAAACCGTGTTTTATTTGTATATTGTTTGTATGTTATGACTTGCTTCAGGACAATGGATGTGAATTAGCAACTATGCTAACTCTGGCATATTTACATTGATGCCCTGGCTGACATGTTGATTAATATGCAATATCCCAATCAAATAAATAAATAAATAAAATAAAAAATATATTTTTGTTGGTGAAATGTAGCTATTCAAACAGTGAAAAGGTTTTGTGACAGTCAGCTGTTGAGTCATCTGAAGTGGAAGTGATTAAACTTGTTGTAATGCCAGCACTGAAATGAGTCAATGTGAAATCACTGACAGCAGCTGAGGTGTTACTTAATGTTTTAGTCGGTGGAAACTTCCAATCAATCAATCAGACTAATCGATGGAAACTTTTCTCAGCAGCCTCCAAACAACGGGCCTCCTCCGCTGCCCAGCTCCTCTCTACCTGAAGGCTACTATGAGGAGGCGGTTCCTCTCAGTCCTGGAAAGGCTCCTGAATACATCACCTCCAGTCAGTGACATTTACAGGGTTTTTTTTACATCCACTTGTATGTGTTTTGAGTCTGTACTAATGGAAGTTTACACGTGCACCTCCTTGTTAGACTACGACTCAGACGCCATGAGCAGCTCCTATGAGTCGTACGACGAGGAGGAGGAGGACGGGAAGGGCCAGAAGATGCATCACCAGTGGCCGTCTGAAGAAGCCTCCATGGATCTGGTGAAGGACGCCCGGATCTGCGCCTTCCTGCTGCGCAAGAAACGCTTCGGCCAGTGGACCAAACTCCTGTGTGTCATCAAAGACAACAAACTGTTGGTATGGGACGCCTGCTGCTGCTGCTGCAACATAAACATCTACTTCTTACTTTCTTGTTTGAACATGACTAAAGTGTAATCTCCCCCTTCTCTCTCTGTCTTCCTCCAGTGTTACAAGTCCTCCAAAGACCACTCCCCTCAGATGGAGCTCACCCTGTCCGGCTGCAGCATCACTCACATCCCCAAAGACGGCAAGAAGAAGAAGCACGAGCTGAAGATCGTCCACCAGGGGGCAGACGCCCTGGTGTTGGCCGTGCAGAGCAAAGAGCAGGCCGAGGAGTGGCTGAAGGTAAAACAACACAGAGGTCTATGAATATAGAACCATGGTGCATTCCTGACGGAGCTTATTGTTCACTAAACAAGACTATTTGCAATTATGTTTCTAGAGTTCACTGGCATCACAGTGTGCAGAGGGTTTTTAGAAACAAGAAACACAATAAGAGCATAAAAAGATATTAAGATGTTAGATTCTATGGATCTACTGGACCATATTTCGATTTGGTGCACATTATATATGTAACTGGAGGTAGCTAAATATAGAATAGAATAGAATAGAATAGAAAAACTTTATTGTCTGTTTATCACATAAAGTCATCTTTGGTGTGGCTCTAAAACACATTAAAAGAAGACAGACATTCTTCGGACATACTAAAAGAAATAAAACACGATAAAACTTATGTCCATTCCAGTTAATCAAGAAATCAAAAAAGACTAAAAATGCATTTTCTTAACTCTTAAGTTTTGCTTTGACAATGACAGTTAAACAACGTGGTTATTCTTCATTTCATGATATAAACCACATAAACAGACACTTAAAATCTTAACAAAATTAACAAATAAGGACAAAATTGCAATTACAACTTTAAAAAGAAGATTCCTGAGCGCTGTTTTCATGACATCAGTGCTGCATGGTAAGTGGCAAATGTACATTTTCCAAGCCCACAGAGCCTGGAGAATCAGTTTTAATCTTCATCATGGATAGGATCCAAATCCCAGTATCCCTCAGACCGGAGCAGGTGGTGACCCGGCACCAGATCTACCTCCACTTGTTTCTACTGCATCACCAGAGCTACAGTATAGTATCTGTCTGGAGTGGACGGTGGAGGTAGATACACATCACGCCGTCTGTCCCGCTCTCCGGCCTCGGAGCTCTGCTGTCGGAGCCAAAACCAGTGGAGCCACAGCCCGTCATTTTCCCTGTGAAACCCAATTACGCTCTCTCCGAGCCAAGAGCGGAGAGCCGAGCAGCTCAGCGCGGCCAGAGACGGCTCTGAATACTTGCGGAGGAATATGTTTTGTGCGTGTGTCAGACTACATTAGCTGGAATCTGATTTCCTCCTTATGCCCACCACTCATCCACACACACACACACACACACACACACACACACCCCTGTCACCACCGCCACATGTCCGAGGGCTGCCAGATCTGATGGTGGGTTGCCAGGTTTGAAGTCCAGTGAGGTCACAGTACGACACTCTGGCGCCCCGTCCGGAGCCCTGCGGATCTTATTATTACCTTATTGCATAAGGATGGGGTGGGCGTGGTAGCTCTGTGGTGGAGCAGCAGACACCCCACCCCACCCTACCCCACCCCTCCCCTCCCCCACCTACCAACCCCCACCCCTCCAGCTGCTCCTGCTCCAGCTCCACACATGTGTTCTCCTCCAGTAGTCGTACTGTACTCTGCTGAATGGGATGTATTTGCCTCATGATCCTCTTGGCTGCCGCTCAGCGAACAATGATGATGGAATATGAGAGAGGAGGTCTTCACCATACATGTGGCCCGTGTTGCCCCGGGCCCCGGCAACGTTGTGTTGGCTGCAGGAGAGGGCTGCTGCTTCAGCATGAGGCAACGCTGTGGGGAAATGTTTAAGGGTTTTTAAATCAGGGATCCAACCTGATCATGTTGTTTTTTTGGTTTTTTTGGGGGGGTTCTCTCTTCTTCTTCCCATATTGGTAAAGCTTTGTAATTCTCTGTCTAGTTTAACCTGCCAATGGGACAAAAGATGGAAATTAGCCATATGGCTGCAACCCCATTCATATTTACATTATAAATGTCCATTAATATGACCCATTTCTTAAATAAATTGAACTCCCTGAGCCTGGTTTTAGTATTATAGATTAATGCTAATGCTAATGCTGTGTTTCCTTATTGTTTCCCAGGTGATGAAAGAGGTGTGTGTGAATGGGAGTGTAGAACTGGACGGACCTGGATCTGGATCACCTGTGCACAAACCTGAACTGGAAAAGGTAACACACACACTCACGCACTGAAGGGTCACATGACTGAATTAGCAAAAGTGCTTTATCATAAAGTTATTATTGCGATATGTTTGGTTCCAACAGCTGGCCGCCAAAACACCTGGATATGCTGAAAATCTCCCGTTCAGCCTTTTGTTTTCTTTTCTTTTTGTCATTCAAACCTTTATTGGCAGCCAGAGAGTCAAAGACGATACAGGACTGATAAGACAAGATAAAGTTAATCATAGTTACCAATACAATTTTTGGTTCTTATAGAGTAAAAATGAGAGAGGAAAAGAAAAGGGAAAAAAACAACAAAAAAACGCATACAAAGAAATTATGTAGTAAAAAGTGTAGTAAAAATTCACACAAATTGTTAATATTTTATATGTTTCTGGGCAAACAGGGATGTAATCTGAAACTAACCTGAGTAATAGTGGCATACAACAGCTGTAACTGTAGTTATGACTTACAAATTACAAATATTTCAGTTTTGCCAGTTTGGTTAATTAACAATAACCTGTTAGGAGCTGGCCCCAAAAATTAAAGCCCCGCAAAAAATGTTTAATACAGTCCACAATGTCAGAGAATTGCCTTTTTGTCTCACAATGACACACAGTTTCCACCGTGAGAGTTTGTCAGATAAATGTTTGTTTAGTTTTTCAAAACATAAAAGTGAATTCCTCGCTCCACCCGCTGTCAGCTGCTCTTTTGAAGACTGAAACAAAGTAACAGAAATCTACTTTGTCATCCGTCCTTTTGTTTAGAGCGACGTGTCACCCGGCGTCGCCTCCAAAGACAGTGAAGGAAGTGGATGAGAAAAGTAAAATAATCCACTTCATTCACGCCGCTCCCACAGTCACCAAACAATCCAGAGGGTGGTGGCCGCGGCAACAGGAGATGAATGGAAGTGGATGCTACTGTTTGGGCTGCTGTTAGATAATATCCTGTGTTTTTTTGTTGTGCTGTTGCTGCTCCGGCGTCTCTTCCTGTGGCTTTTTAACAACTTCTCGCAAAGAGACAATGGACGGTTTAGTCCGGTTAGCCTATTTATATCAGCGGTCACTGCTTGTTGTGTCGTCTGAAAATAGAAAACAGGAAAACGCGTAGATGAGAAGCGCTTATTGCAATATTGAAAAACTGTGTAAATGAGCCATATGCAATTTTTTCAGTTCAGTTTGATTAAAAATCATCAAATTATCAAACATACGGTTGCAGCTTCAGGATGTGTTATTGTGCACCTGATGAACACAAGTGCAGCATTCACTCGTCTTTTAGCGGCGTCGCTCTCCACCACCACCGCCAACACCACCCAACCACCACCACCTCCTCCTCCTCCCGAGGGGAGTATTCGGTCCTCGAGCTGCTAATTGCTCCAAACCCAAACAAATAAAATAGCATCTGATGCAGGAGACATACTGTACCCAGCGCTGGTGGAAGAAAACGAGCTACATCAGAGGCTCTTTAATGACAAACAGCTTCCAACTTGGCCCCGTGCACACCGAGCCCAGCCTTAATTATTCATCTGTAACATCTTGCAGATGCCCTTAAGGGTTTTTTTTTTTTTTTTTTTAACAATGTACGATTTAATTAGACATCTGTGTTTGTGTGTTAATGCCCCTATTTGACTTGTCTAGTTCCAGAAAAGCACATTTTTGATGAATTTGTATCTTCTTCTTCCTCTTCTATGGTCTTCCAGAAGACGTCATGTGACAAGCCGAGCTCGGACGGAGAGGCGACGCACGAAACGCACGGACACAACGACTGCAAAGAGCAAGGTGAGTCTCCACGGCAACGTCAGCCATGGAAATAAAATCTGACTCATGAGAAAATCCAGCTAATTGGAGCATGTCTCTGTGTGTGGCTTTTATTTTTCTGGGGGGAAAATCCCTTCTCTGGTTAATTTGGAGTCAATAGAAGAAGAACAGTGAAGTTAGCATGAACAACAACGGCCACCATGATGACAGTTTTCTGACCGCACTGTTTGATTCAGAAGTCGTGGAGGCGAATTAAGAGGAAAACCAAATATGTTGACCGCTTGTGATTGGACCACAGTGAGGTTGCATGTTTAGCCATAGAAGCACCAGGAGAAACCCTGCCACCAATTTTATAGACCATTAATGCCTATTCCGTTGCACATGGCTTTTAATTACTATGGTTTAATGATGTGAGAATCCAGAGTTATAAGAAACCGTCCAACAGCCCGTTATACCTGGAAACTCCAGACAAAGACAAAACTAGTAAGTGGGTTCTTGAGTTGAAATTGTTTTTGTCAGATTTGTGTGATGTTTCAACATCTGTGAGTGGTTAGCTGTTTATAGAGTGAAATCCCCCATCATAAAACACATGCATGCAGTACCAATTCCTTTTTTTTTGTATCCCTAAAAGCACAAAAACAAGAAGAAGGTCACACTACATGAGGGGTACAGGACAGTATCGATACTGTCGTTTCTTTTTGGGACCCAACGAAACTTGGACGAAGTTCTGAAAAGACGTTAACGGCTGCTTCTCCTTAAAACGTCTCGTAATTCAGATCCAGGAATCTATACAAGCTCTGAACAATTAATAATAACGCATGGGGCATGCAGAATGAGCATTTGGGTTTATTTAATGTTGGTTTTTACACAGAGATGGAACCAGATGCAAAAAATAAACAGTTACAGAGAAAATCGTCTGTTAGTTTAGGAGATAAAACTCTTCTGAGGGAAAATTTTAAGATTTAACTAAGGAGTAGATAAAATACCTAACCTAAAATAAACTAAGAAAAGATAAGATAAACTAAAGTAATCAGGTTAAACTAAGTTCAGGTTATGTAAAATGATCTCCACTAAGGTTAGGTTAGATCAATTTAGCTAAGGTAGGGTAAGGTAATATTAGATAAGGTATGGTAAGATAACTAAACTAAGCTAAGGTAAGGAAAAATAAACAACTTAGATTAGAAAAGCTATATGCTTTAAGACAAGGTGGTGAGATAAACTAAGCAAAGGTAAGGAAAAATAAGCTAAAGAAAGTTAAGGTAACGTAAGGTAAGAAAAACTCGACTAAGCTAAAGTAAGATGCTATGGTAAGATAAACTAAGCTAAGGTCAATTAAGATAAACTAAGCTAAGGTAAGATAAACTAAACCAAGATAAGGTAAGTTAAACTAAGCTAAAGTAAGATGCTATGGTAAGATAAACTAAACTATGGCCAGTTAAGATAAACTAAGGTTAAGTAAGGTAAACTAAGCTAAAGTAAGATAAACTAAGCTAAGGTAAGATAAACCAAGATAAGGTAAGTTAAACTAAGCTAAAGTAAGATAAACTAAACCAAGATAATTGTAGGGAAATGTATTGCAGCAGCTAATTATAGCACAAATTATACCTTAAAAAAAAAAAAAAGGAATAAAGTTTAAAATTAAAAATCCTTCTTCACCATCTCCCCTCCTGAAGAGAAAAATAACAATCAATATGTTCCCTATAGTTTTGAAGACGTCCTCCCTCACATCTGTTCGTCTGTTCTCCACCACCGCCCTGCATTGAATGTGACATGTATTTATATACTTTCTTCGATCACGAGAAAAACCCTGTGACACAAATTGAGTGCAGATGGCTTCCTATTCAATTAAGACAGTCGCCATGGCAGTTGTCACATCATATCAGAGAGGAAAGCGCAATATGGAAAAAAAAAAATGTTGAAGAAGAAAAACCGTATCAGTTCAGACTATTGTTTATTAGTTGGTGTTTTTTTTCACCCCAAGGCTAATGCTTGATTTTTTGCAAGGCAGTGCAGAGACAGAGTTGAGTATTTGAAACCAACTTGATTATAATGCAGTATATCACAGTGTGTGCGTAACGTTTCCAGACACTCAGCGTTCGCGGTCTCGGTGTGATGACATCAGTGAAGGGGAATGTTTTATATTTTCCTCCCCCGCCGTCCTCCGCTGTCTCCTCTCTGTCCATATCTTGCATTAAAGAATGTTTTTTTTGTCCTGTTTTAAACATTATCACATCTTTTTTATCACTGATTTCTTTTTTTTCTTTCTTTTTTAACAATTTGTTTCTTCATTTTTTTCCTTTCGATTCTCTCTTACAGTACTGGACAGTATCTAAACAAGAGAGACAAGCAAAAGCTGTTACATTAAGACAGATAAGGACAGACCAGATCCAGTCTCTCACACTCAGACCAGTTTGAACTCTGGGATTAAAGGCTGATTACACCAAGTTAAAGTGACTCTGAACTGGTTATTTATTGTTGAATCTAAAGTCTCTCTTCCTCTGGCGCATCTGAACATAATTAAAGCATCATAAATGATCTCATAACATCTGCTCTTCTAATTTCGTATGTAGATAAGATAATAACAGTATTACACATAAGGAGCTCTTCTAATAGGAGCAGTATTTTATGACCCTCCCCTTGTTTTTTTTTTCATTTTCCAGTACCCATGTGGCACAGATTACATTATTACAAACTTATAACACTGAATGTCTGATGTATCCCTTTTTGTGCACACTACCTTTTTATTCATTTGTACTTTTTTCCATTTGTAAATACTTTTTTTTAAAGTTGTGTCTCTATTTTGACTCAAACTGTTTCAATTTTATCCCATTTTTTTCTACTTTGCATTGTGTGTTAACTCTTGCTGCTGTGACACAATCATTTCCCAGGCTGAGATCAAGAAAAGTCGATCTTAATCTTAATCTTAAATTAGTAAATGTTATTTTCTTTTACATTCACTACTTTTCCATCGCACACACCTCGCAACATTCAAGACCATGCTCAAAACTCACCATTTTAAAGTAGCTTTTATTATATAATTTCTGTGTTTTATTGCTGTTTTTAATTGAATTTCTCTCTGACTTTGCTCTATTTTATGATTTTTAAAGTGTAAAGTGTTTGAGCATCTGTAAAAGCGCTTACAAATAAAATGTATTACTATTATTATTAATTCTCAGTCTCTTTCTGTGTCGCTCAGGAAAAGGAAAGAAGAACTCAAAGTCAGAGAACAAGTCGGGGACGGTGGGGAAAGGAGCCGGGAAGAAGATCACCAAGATCATCGGGCTGGGGAAGAAGAAGCCGTCCACGGACGAGCAGACCTCGTCGGCAGAAGAAGACGTACCCACATGCGGTGAGAGGAAATTAAAGTTGTTATTCTCGGTGCATGATGGATAGATGAACAGACAGATGGAGTATAACCGTTGACTGTCTGGCCGACAGGCTACCTGAACGTGTTGTCCAATAACCGCTGGCGGGAGCGCTGGTGCCGCCTCAAAGACAACCAGCTGCTCCTCCACAAGGACCGGGACGACCTGAAGAGCCACATCGCCTCGCTGCCGCTCCGAGGCTGCGAGGTCAGCCCCGGCCTCGACCAGAAACACCCCTTCGCCTTCCGCCTGCTCCGTAACAGCCAGGAGGTGGCCGTGCTGGAGGTGAGCGTTCAGTCAGGAGCGCCGTCGGCTTCTACACTCCAAAAACTCCAGATCTCTCCAAGAATATTTGTCATATTTCTTGTCAAAATGACTAATTTCTAGTCAAAACTAATCTCTTTCCACTTAAAATAAGACTAATCACCTAAAAATGTTTTTTTTGTGCTTGTAATAAGAAAGAAAAACTTGCCCCGCTATCAGATTTTTCTACTTATTTCAAGTGAAAATTTGTCTGAAACAAGTGAAAATGATCTAAAAACAAGTACATTTTTAGGTGATGAGTCTTATTTTAAGTGGAAAGAGATAAGTTGTGACTAGAAATGAGACATTTTGACAAGAAATATGACAAATATTCTCAGGCAGATTTTTAGTTTTTGCAGTGTAACTTGATCTTGTGAATCAGGAGATACGTATGTGCGTTACCTTCAAACTGTTCCTCTTTATTCTTCATCCTCCGCCACATTTACTTCTATTATTCTTCCCTCTAAAAGCAAATCATCACTCAACCTTCAGTGAGTTTAATTCTTCGTCCTCCTCGTCCTCCAGGCGTCCTCCTCCGAGGCGATGGGTCGCTGGTTGGGGGTGTTGTTGGCCGAGACCGGCTCCACCACCGACCCGGCCACGCTGCACTACGACTACATCGACGTCGAGACCACTGCCAACGTCATCCAGCTGGCCAAGCAGTCCTTCTGGTGAGGGACTCAACGGTTGCTCTCATACCTTCTTCTTCTTCTTTCAAACTGCAAACCAAAGTGTTTTGGAACAAACGATGAGGTCTTAAGAGGCTTTGTTCTTTTTGTTTTCCGTGTCAACTTGTTCAGGTTTCTATGGAGTTTTCTAGAAAATGACATGTCATTTGTATAATGACAGTCTTTTAACAAGAGCTGGAGCGAAAGCACATTCTGTTGTGTATTTTTGCTGTAACTGTGTACACGTCAATATTTTTAAAAATACTGTATTATTACATAGGATGTATACGGTTTCTACTGCTGTATGTTTAAACTGAATACCTCCAAATGGAAAGCAGCCCTGCTTCATAGTTTCCAAAAACACATATCGCTCCAAGAGACAAATGAGCAGCAGTTGGTTTAAAAGGATTATTTAACAGATCTGTTCACATAAATTGAATATAATATTCATAATTACAACTATAGTCCACTTAAATATACATATTGTCCACCCAATAAAAAGCGAAGGAGAACAAAAGTACAGATAATGTGCTACTCATTCACTCTTAAAATAAACATAAGTCGATCAATTGTCGATCAAATCATCTGAAAAGCTGAGTTGAAAAGTATTTCATTGATCCGATGTGTTTCCTGTTGTTTGACTCTGGATGTTTCCTCCTCTCAGTTTCACCAGTAAGCGAGCCGTGTCCCCCAACCCGTACCTGGACAACCCGGTCAACGGCTACGCCTGTCCCACTGGGATGGCCCTGCACTACGACGACGTGCCCATTAATGGAACAGTAAGACCTCGCCCGCTCACCTGTCGTACCTGTCACACCTGTTACACACACACAGAGGCTCAACCAAGGGAGTTAATAAGAGCTGCTGCTCATTTACTGACGTTTTTAGCACCGGTTCACATTTGTAGGTGTCGTAGCCTGTCATGCACCTGTCATACTGAACTTTACATTAGCTTCTTATCACAGCTGATTCAGTTTGCATCATTTTCAATCACTGGTTATCATTTCCTGTTTCAAAGCATTTAAAGACTTGCCTTAGGACAACGGATGTGAATTAGCAACTTTGCTAACTCCGCCATATTTACATTGATGCTCTGGCTGACATGTTGATTAATATGCAATGTCCTAATCATATAAATAAAAGGAATTTCAAACCCTCAGACAAGAACAAAATAACTCACTTCCTATCCACTTTGCCTCTTTAAACCACCTCACTGACATTAAAAACTTAACATATTGAATACATACAGTCAATTTTAGTGCTGTATATGTATAACTTTTTTTTTTGTATTTTAATACTGCTGAAAATACTAATAGTAATATAAAATGTAGTGCATGTTAAAATGCATGTAGCACCTTTAATAACAGGGGAACTCCTGTGATTTAACATTGCAGTTCTATACAGTTTAGTAGTAATAGTAGTAGATGTGGTAACGCTGAATACATTAATCTATATACACTATGTTCCCCAGTCTTTGAGCTGTGCAGTGTTGCTAACCTCTTCTCTTCTTACATTTCCCCACCTGTTTATATCTTTCTCCTCCTCTCCTCTCCTCTCCTCTTCTCTTCTTCTTCTGGTTCTTCCCTGGTCTGACCCAGCTCTCGGAGGGCGGCCACGCAACCGACGAGGCGCACTATGAAAACGCCGACTTGTACGATAACATGCCTCCGCCCAAACTGGCTGCTCTCTATCCTCCCAAGTCTTCCTCTGCTTCCTCCTCCTCCACCTCCTCCTCCTCCGGCCACTACAAAACCCCTAAAATCTCTAAAGTCTCCTCTAAGTTCCTCTCCGCCGACACTAAACCTAAAGACGCTCCTCAGGTGACTAACACGCTTCGTTCTTCCGCCACTAACCTGTTTCCTGCTTCTCTTCTGCCTGTCAATAATTCACATGTGGTTTTTGACTTTTTTTTGTTTTTATCTGAATACTTGTTTGTGGAAAAATGGCTTTAATGGAGAAAATTTCCTCAATTTTCCAGTATAAAAGGATCCTTTTACTTTGATTCAGATGGAAACACTGAGGAGACACTTGACGTAGCATCGCTAGAAATCGAAATAAATAAATATATCAGCACTTTTTTTTTATTGTTCTCAGCTTTTGAGTTCTTTTGGCGCCCAAACCATAATCTATAAAACCATGTGTTTGCCCTCATATTAAAAAAATAAAACTAATCCTTCATCATTTTACTAGTGAACTGGCCGGTTTTCAATGAAAGGCACCGTGAGCATCACAGGATTCCTACATCTGGGCAGCTGCATTTTATAGAGGAGGCAGCAGCTTTCGCCTGAAACACAGACTTTTATAAACTACTGAGAAGAAACCGATGCACAGGATTAATAACACTGCAAAAACTCAACATCTGTCCAAGAATATTTGTCTTATTTCTTGTCAAAATGTCTCATTTCTAGTCAAAACTAATCTCTTTCCAGACTCATTATCTACAAATGAACTAGTTCCTAGATCATTTTCACTTGTTTCAAACAAATTTTCACTTGAAATAACTAAGTAGAAAAATCTGCCAGTGAAAGCAAGTTTTTTTGTGCTGGTAATAAGAAAAAAAACTCAGATTCTTCTACTTATTTCAAGTGAAAATATGCTTGAAAGAAGTAAAAAGTGTCTAAAAACAAGCTACTTTTTATGTGATGAGTCTTATTTTAAGTATAATGAGACTTGTGTTGACTAGAAATGACATTTTGACTAAAAATAAGTGCAATTAATTCACTTATATGAAGTTAAAATGCACTAAAGAAGATTTAATAAAGCTCAGCAGAGCGGATGGAGTTTGCACCTTTCACCTTTACATATCTGCATTTTGTCCATTATTAATATTCTAATCATTGCATCATTGTTCAAGCAACAGCATCCTCAGGGAGTCGTCAATATTGTTTTTAATCTTGTGCTGTCGTACAACGCTTCCCCTCCAGAAACCAGTAGATTGGAAACTGATTTATTATTGTAAACACACTCGTTTTTCCTGCCGTGTGTTGACTCGTGAGGTGAGTTGTTGACGTTGGCCGTGCACCTGCCCACCTCTCTTCCTCCTCCTCCTCCTCCTGCTGCTGCTGCTTCCCTGGGAATCGTGTTATTAATCTCACCGTTCCCATAACCAGCGTTTGGAAACGTTCACGGCGTTGAAACACTTTACGGCCGGAACAAAACGCTGCTTCAACATCAGTGATATTATCGTGTATGATTCAACATCGTACAGATTGTTCATATAAAACCCAGGTTTCAGTCTTTGTGGTCTGAGTATAGATTATGTGTACATGGTCGACTGTGATGTGGTCGCCCCACGTGCTATAACTCCTTCCTCCTCCTCAATATGAACCCTGCGACGCTGTGTAATTTATATTTTTACAGCGTTGTGTAAGTACCACCCTGGCAGCCCCGAGCCCTTTGAAGTCACCACCACATGGTGTCGTACGGAGAGAACCTCCTCCTCCTCCTCCTCTCCGCCCCTCTTTGATATGTGTGTGGTGCGGTGGTGGTTGTTAATGTCACCTCCACCACCACAAAGCGCGGCTGAAACCACGAGACGGAGAATTTCACTTTTCAACACGACGCGGCCGTATGCCTCGTTACCGGCCGATCAGGCATCACGGAGACGCGCCGCACGTTTTATAGACTGACTGACTGCTGCTGCTTAAAGGTTAAAGTTATAAAAGAAGATACAATAATGTTACATTTTTAATTTTACCCTGAAAAAAAGACTAATTCTAACAAAAAAGCAAGTAAATAGATAAGCTATAGTTGTGCAAAGTTCATTCAAACCAAATAAAGGTAACGTAGATGTAATAAAATAAAACATCTCCATGCTATATGTTGATATAAAAACAATGTGCTGATACAATGCATCAAAAACAGCTGCATTAGTCAGTTTTTAAGACTGAAAATGCATCAAATGACCATGTGTGATGTAAAAAGAGTCGATTATAGTGACCAGTCCACAAAGAATCATCAATCGATCAGCAGTTTCCTTCAGGTCAGACCAGGTTGTGTCATCAAATGTCATGCACTGATAAACTTTAAAGCAAAGGAAGGAGCTAATTTGTGTTTATTTGTATGAATTCGGGCTCCATATCTGCCCTGATTTGCCCTATTTCCCTACTAATCTAAACACATCCACATGTGTGTTGTGTTCAGTGTTGGATAAAAATAAACCCAGAGTCCATTTTGGGTTCAAACTGGTTGAATCCAGCTGCAGAGGAATGAGCAATTTAGCTGTCATGAAGCCTTTAATTAGCCGCGTGCTATTGGTTTTTAATGCAGAGCGTTTTTTTTTGTTTGTTTGTTTTTTGGGGGGATATTTAAAGTTTGTCCTAACCGGTCTAAATTATTATACATGCATTTTATAACGTTGTCCCTCTGCCTCCTTCTCCTTCCGTCCAATCAGCTGAAGGGAAAGAAAGGCACAGTCACCAACGGGACGGCGTCGAAACAGAAGGCGGAGCCGAAGGGCCTGACCAAGAAGAACGGCGTTAACGGCACACGTGGGTCGACCACTCTGAAACACAGCAGCTCCAGTGAGTAGGATGATAAGATAAATACGTCTGTAAGGCTGCGTCATGTTTCCACTGAAGGAGCTGAATCATTGACATTAGAGGAGTTTATTTGTTTATTGATTTGATTTGTCATATTCTGAGGTTATGAGGTTATCAAAATTATATTTTGTGCATGTTGAAATTTTAAAATCCCAATAACACACACCCGATTGGATAATCTAAATCATGTATAAACAAAGACAATAGGAACAAAAACCTACAACCTACCTGCTTAGAGGGATTATAGAGCATCACTAGTCTTATTTAAAACATACATTTACAATCATGACATGAATAAGACAAAACAAATCAACGAAAACTTCCATTATGTGTGTATGTATGCATGTGTATGTGTGTGCATATGTTATTTGCTTTTTAAAGGGATAGTTCGACATTTTGGCAAGTTGGCTCATTGCCATAATCCCTATAGTGCAGGTCACAACTTGTCCACCAGAGCGTTGTGGAGTTGTTGGATTGTGTATTTGATGAGTTTGATGAGGGGAAACCAAGAAATCCCATGAGCCTCCGTAGCGTAGCTCTGAGCAGCTCACGGCTCTGCTCCGCCGTTCAAAAAATAGCTTGCACCAAAAATTAATGGTAACGAACCTACTGCTATGACGATAGGGGTTATGGCAATGGGACAATTTGCCAAAATGTGGAACTCTCCCTTTAAATATTGATTTCTGTGTGAGTTTGGTTACTGGCAGTAGTGAGCAGTTCCCTGCTGTCATTGATCTGTATTCTATTGGATCCTTCAAAAAGTCTGTGTTTGGTTTGGGAAGCATGACTATGACTATATCATCACGACTGTCCTGTAAAATCCAGCGCAGAAAAGTCCAACTTCCATCCCATAATATCACCAACGGCGTGCCTGCCCCTGCTGACTGCAGTGCAGCAGTTGTTGTGCAGCAGACAGTGTGTCTGGCTCCCCCGGTCTCAGCCTCATCACCACTGATTGCTCCGTAGCAATGCTCTGCTTCCACAGCAATTTGGAAAATGCAGGCTGTCCAAAGTACAGTTGGTTTAAAGTCGGGTGGTGGTGGTGGTGGTGGTGGTGGGTGGGTGGGTGGGTTGGTGGGGTGAGTGGGGGGGGAGTAAATAACTTTAAAAACCAAAAACCTCTCCTCCCCCTCGAGACCGTCCATGTGACGCATGTGGGCCAGACTTCAGCCTCCTGCCAAACAAACTCAAGAGAAGACCTAATAGCAGAAGCATGGCCCGGCCCGGTCGGAGAGCGTAATGTGGTTGTGTTTAATCCTTGTGGCGCAGAATAATGTGTGTGTTTTTGTGTGTGTGTGTTTTTTTTTTTTTTGCACTAACGTGTGAATTAGGAAAAGTTGTAACCGCTCGTCTGACTGGAAATAACCAAATATGTGTCACGTCGTCGGGGTTTATAGATAATGCCGCACAATTTTCATATTTCCAGTGTCAGGTCAGGGTGTTGAATTTAAACATTATTCCTCATCATCAGCAAACTTGACTGGAGCGTGCACGCACACACACACGCACACACGCACACACACACACACACACACACACACACACACACACACACACACACACACACACACACACACACACACACACACACACCACGTGGTTAAAGGGTCAGTGGGTTTTTCAGATACAGTGTCCTGATGATAAAAGGAATGCAGGATAACTATCGGTACAGACGATTATCGGCCCGATATCGGCTGATGATTATCGGCCAAAATACACAGATACTGTAAGTTGCATAAAATGAGTGAGTAGTCCTGCAACGGCATTGCGATTGGTTATTTTTTCTGTATACTGATTGGTTGCTTTGTAGACATATTCCTGTTGATTTATTGGTTGTTGTGTGTTTTGTTGTTGTTGTTTTTTACCATATTCTGATTTGTTGGGTCATCTAAAGCCATATTCAGGTTGGTTGGTGACCATTTTCTGATTTGCTACCAAGAAAAGCATATTTTTTTTTACTTTAAATTCTTGTTTCTGGCAACTTGAATGTGTCTTAAAGGGATAGTTCAACATTTTTGGCCATAATCCCTGTAGTTTTAGGAGTAGGTTCATTACCTTTAATTGTCGGTGCAAGCTATTTTTAGAACGGCGGAGCAGAGCCGTGAGCTCTTCAAAGCTACGGCAAATGGGATTTCATGGTTTCCCTCATCAAACACATCAAATACACAATCCAACAACTGCACAACGCTCTGGAGTTGTTCTAGAGGTAAATTCATGCAAAACCGCTGATGCACGTTCCTGTCGGGGGCAGTTTTTCGGCAAGCAGTCTCTGCATTTGCCTCGAAAACAACTCGACAAGAGTGTTTCGGAGTTGTTGGATTGTGTGATGAGTTTGATGAGGAGAAACCAAGAAATCCCGTTAGCCTCTGTAGCGTAGCTCTGAGCAGCTCACGGCTCTGCTCCGCCGTTCTAAAAATAGCTTGCACCGACAATTAAAGCTGCTATGACTATAGGGATTATGGCAATGGGCCAATTTGCCAAAATGTTGAACTATCCCTTTAAGACTCTCTTGAGGATTGATCACAAACATTCACCTGAACTCAGAGATTAACTGAGTAGATTTTGGTCAGAATTCACAAATTATGATAAAGTTTCTTCTTGAATTCACTCTGAATCCTTTTATTTTTCCAGATGCGGAGCAGTGCAAGTACGGGAAGAACCGCGTGGAAGCCGACGCCAAACGTCTTCAGGCCAAGGAGGAGGAGCTGATGAAGAAGAAGCAGGACATCAGGAACCATCTGACGCAGCTGAAGAAGGAGAGGAGCGACCTGCGCACGGCCGTGGAGGCTGCCGCCGGTCAGAGACGCATGAAGTCGCCAGTAGAAGATGACACGTGAACATTTTAAGGAATTGAACCCTAACCCTGGAAGTCTCTGTCCTGCAGGTAAACGCTCTCATGCCTCCCTGTCGGAGCGGCTGAAGAAGGTGGAGGAGAACTGCCGGCAGAAGGAGGAGGAGAGGGTGAACCTGGAGCTGGAGCTGACGGAGGTGAAGGAGAGTCTGAAGAAGGCCCTGAACGGAGGAGTCACTCTGGGCCTGACCATCGAACCGAAGGCTGGTTCCTCCGGCCTCCAGGTTAGAAACTCCTCTGCTGGCGTGTGCTGCATTAACGCCGCAAAAACGCAAATTTCACATCCTGCATCAAAAGCACCAAGGTCTGTTTTTAGGCCAGAAGCATCAAACACACAGAGCAGCCGGTAAATTTCAAAAATATCTGGCAATGCATGGACTCCTAATGATGTAATCACATTACTTTGTCTTTACGTTACATAACAACAACTTGATTGTACCTGTAGGTGAACTTGTCCTGCAGTGGAGATGTGAAATGTTCATTTCTGTCAGACAATATAAGACATTTAAAACAATTCAAAACAGTTAAAACAGTCAAGACAATTAAGTAAATTAAAATTAAAAAACTAAATTCAAAGTTGAAATGGAATTAAAGCTTCTACAAAGAACTTTCATTTTGTGTTGATTTTGGCGCCCCCTGTGGACAGAAGCGGTAGTGTTTTGCTGCCGTGGTATTTCTGAAGATACAGAGTCGCAGTTGCAGAAAAAAGATAAGATAAAATACCCAATAAATTCTGATAGGAGGACAAAATCATTAAAGAGATAGTTCAACATTTTGGCAAATTGGCCCATTGCCATAATCCCTATAGTCATAGCAGTAGGTTCGTTACCTTTAATTGTTGGTGCAAGCTGTTTATTAGAACCCGCCGTGGGGGGGTCAGGGTTCGAACCCCTCCTGGGGCAGTCCGTACCAAAACACAACGCAGAGGGTCAGATAACATCGCTACACTAAGACTAAAGGGATTATGGCAATGGGCCACTTTGCCAAAATGCTGAACTACCCCTTTAAACACACTTAAACCTGAGAACACATGAACCCAA
This sequence comes from Decapterus maruadsi, assembly GCA_030347415.2. Classification (NCBI taxonomy): domain Eukaryota; kingdom Metazoa; phylum Chordata; class Actinopteri; order Carangiformes; family Carangidae; genus Decapterus; species Decapterus maruadsi. The sequence goes on from CM064898.1 coordinate 7,813,658, forward strand.
GTCAAATGTCGCTCTAACCTCTCTCTGTTGTGTGTGTGCGTGCAGTCACCAGCGATGATGCGACGGACGCAGGAGTCCTCTCCTTTCTCCAGCTGTGACACCAGCGACACAGAGTCCTGCTCCCTGCCCGTCAACAGCGCCTCGTTGCTGCGGCGACAGCAGGGCGGTCAGAAGGCCTCACCTGTCCGTGGACACGTCCTCAGGAAGGCCAAGGTCAGAGGTCACAGGGTTTAGTCTGTACAACCATCAGGCATTTCATGTTTTATTAGAATGCTTTAAAGAGTTTTATTGATATATTGTTGTTGTTTTTTGGTCTTTTTATTTTCTATTTGCCATTTTTTATGTTTATTTTATTTATTTATTAATTTTTGGGGGGACTTCATATCCAAACTGAGTGTGTCTCTTTGTTTTGCAGGAATGGGAGCAGAAGAACGGCACATAAACCACTCAACCCCTCACTCCGGTCTTTACTTTAAGTCCTTTTTGTTTGTTTTTTTTGTTTTTCTTTTTGAGAAATTGTCTATATATTTATTTATAGCTGATCAATACAGACAGATACTGTGGAGGAGGACACAATCAAAGCATTCACATGAACCAAAAACAACAAATGGCTGGTTTTAACACAATACTGTAAGAACCACAACATTAAGACATAGCAACCTTTAAAAAAAAAAAAAACTAAACAAAAAAAAAAAAAGCTTCTACCATTGAGCAGACCTAGTGTACCTGAGTCGTGCAACTTGTCTTGTCCACTGTACCTTTTTCTGTTTTTAAACAAAGACCAAACTTTATTTTATTTTTTCCACTCAGATTCGTTCCAGCAGTTTGGGTTCAAAAAAAAAAAAAAAGATCAAATTCAAAACCAAGTATTTATTTGTAAATGTTTAAAGGAAATACTAGCCTCCCTCTGTTTATTTATGTTGATATATTTAAAGTTTTTTTTTTTTTTTTTTTTTAAATAGAATTTGGTTCATGAATAATGACCATCCATGGGTGTCGGCATCGGCACACAAAGTGCATGTTTCAAGGGTCACAGCAACCAGAACACAACTCACTTCCTGTCCGAGGGTTTATTTGAAGAAGCTGTTATTTCTATTATTATATAATCGATTTAACCTGGAAACACTGAAGCAACAGGCGGTTGATAAGGACGCTCGTCACATGTTCAAATGAATGAAGTCTTTAGGCTACAATGGAGTTTATTACCTAAGAAAAAACATAATTTACATTCAGTATTTACTTCTATGTCTAACTTAAACATCTGTGAGCATTAGATAAACTTTTAAAACCAATCCAATCTCTTCTTCTCACTCTCCTTAAACCTTTTACATGTGTGTTCATGTATTTATTCACTAGTAGTTTAGTGTACTACTACTGCATCATGGAAAAATGCATCAGTCTGTCAATGAGAAATGTCTCATAAATCTTAAACTGGAAGAAATGTTCCAGTTAATTTCTGCAAAGTGCATATGACCACATGGTACTCCCAACATTTCTGGCCTTTTACTGGTTTGAAGTTGAACAATACTTGCTCTAAAAGAAAAATGACATTTAAAAACTGCCAAACATGAATGTGTTTTTTCCACAAACACTGTGGACACACAGAGAGACTACTGTATTTACTCAGTAGGAAACGGCCCAGATTGAAAAATCAGCATTACGATACCACAAGGGGTAATTAACCATGGAGGGGCCGTCAAAACAGCCAAGAGTCTGATTGCGAGACATGCTACATTAGTTTGTTTGACTTGCACAACGAAAAAGAGAAGGACCATCTTTTAATCACAATTAGCCACAAAAACAATTGTGACAAACGACTGAAGCAGCAGCAGCAGCTTTTTAAGTTCTTGTAAGTTCGCTTAACAGACGAGAACTCAAGCAAATAAACAAGGACATGTGTCTTCATCAGTGTGAATTAACTTTCTCCCAATAACGACCGCTGTGGCTTCCACTCATTGGTTAATGGACAAAAACACAAAACAAAACAAATAACCTGTCTAAGCTGAGAACGGCAAAAATTGGATACATCGTTAACGAGTTGTAACTAATCTTCTATTAAAGGGATAGTGCAACATTTTGTCAAATTGGCCCATTGCCATAACCCCTATAGTCATAGCAGTAGGTTCGTTACCTTTAATTGTCGGTGCAAGCTGTTTTTAGAACGGCAGAGCAGAGCCGTGAGCTGCTCAGAGCTACGCTACGGAGGCTAATGGGATTTCTTGGTTTGCCTCATCAAACTCATCAAATACACAATCCAACAACTCCAAAACGCTCTGGTGGACAAGTTGTGACCTGCGCATTCACCACGCTATGAGATAATAACACAACGTTACCAGACAGAGTTGTTTTAGAGGGAAATTCATGCAAAACTGCTGTTGGCGTTCTCGTCAGGGGCAGTTTTTCAGTAAGTAGTCTCGAAAACAACTCTGTCTCGTAACGTTATATATAACATATATGAGCTGATATCAATAAACTGATCAACATGCACCCAGATCAACAGCCAGTGGCTCAGCTCGCCTCGTCCTTCAGCTCTGACCACAGTGTTTGAGCAGCAGCCGTCGTCCGGCTCTCGGTCCAACAGCTTCTTTAAATAAACCCTCGGCACCGTGATGGATCGTCTGGATTTCTGTCGTCTGCAGCAGGAATCCAACGGGGTGTTTGTTAGTTCTTCTGAAATTCAGGCACACCCTTAGATTTGGCTCCCGTAATCACTACTGTAGCCCTGTGTCCGACTGTGTGAGTGTGTGAGTGCGTGTCTGTGTGTGTTTTCTTGTACTTCTGTTTTTGTGAGGAGCAGTGTGGGTTTTAGGAAACAATTTCTGGTCCTGATGAGTTTTTGTTAAGACTGGAGGTAATAATTATTATCAATATTATTACTTTTATTGTTAGCATTATTATTATTATTATTATTATTATTGTTATTATTATTATTATTATTATTATTATTATTATTCATCGTTCCTCACAGAAATAGAAGTAGAGTTGTGTGTGTGTGTGCGTGTGCGTGTGCGTGCTGAATTGTCTACAAGGCACATTACAAACCCATCAACAATACACTGACACTTTGCTGTAAACCTGTACTTATTTTCAGACTGCTACACACACACACACACACACACACACACATACTCATCACTTGCCAAATTTTAAAGGTGCTTTTTTGTGATCAAAACTTTTTATTCCGCTGTTTTTGTTTTTTTGTTGTTGTTTTTTACGCTTCGCTGCCGTGTAGATACTGTTGATACCGACAGAAGTAGTGTTACGCACGTTGCTAGATTTTGGAAAGTCATCGCTACGGCAACAGCACAAGGACCCCCCCCTACCACCACCACCACCACCGCCCCAACTCCTCCTCACTACCTTGTAAATGTAAATATTTTCTGTCCCTTCCCTTCCTTTCCTTCTTTCAGATTAAAACCCCACTGGTCTGCAAGCTGCATGTTAGCATGAAGGCAGGTGCGAAGGGGAGTTAAATGCGACGCACGCCGGCGCCTTTTTCGCGTGATGTGACGTACCGCAATGGCGCCGGCGTGCGTCGCACTTTATATCTAGTAATATTTAGTTGAATCTGATCCCCTGTCAGCTCAGCGAGGCATGCGACTGAGCAGGAGCGTCTGATGTCGGTAAATGTGAACCTGCTGTACATATAGTAGCTTGGCTTCGTGGAATTTGGGGGGGTGGGTAGCAGGGGTTGGGGTTGGGTGGGGTGGGGGTGTCGGGGATGAAATACAGACTCATGCATCAGTGTTTGTTTTTTGCACCTTATACATTTTCTACTCTTTTGTATATCTCAGACAGTCTCCGCCTCGGTGACATCCCTGTACATAAGTTAATAAATTCACTTGACAAACAGGTTCCAGCGACTTTGTGTCTTTATTGGTGGAGCCGCTTGGAAATAAAATGTTGCAATTTCTGATTCCTCATCAGGATTTAGTAACTGTTTGAAGAAGGAATGATGGTGTCGCCGTGGAGAGGAGGTGGCAACATCATCAACAGGTAACCAGGAGACCACCATGGTCTTGCAGCTTCATCAGACAGCGCCACGTACCGGTTGGGGTTGATGTTGAAGGCACACCCCAATCAAGACATTATTACCACCAACCACGAGCTGGGGCCCTAAGATTGGCTCCTATATGAAGCCATTGGCCGGACCGCCAACGGCCCCATCAAGAGTCAAATCATCTAACACCACATCCGAATCCTGGACAGACCCAACATCATTAGTGTTGGTTCTGGACAATGACCGATACCAGCCAGACGAGGGTCCAGGATGATAGAAACCCAATCTGAGATCCTCAATCAAGAAACTCCAGTTCAGGTACAGTGTCCCTCATTTGTGTGTTTTGTGATTTGCTGTCGTGTTTCTTGTGTTGTGCAGTTTTCAACGAGAGACACATCCTGACACACAGATGTGCTTTTCTGACCGAGGCGGTAGTTCCGACTTTTGACCACTAGGTGGAGGTATATGCTTAGACTTGACAGCAAAGTTGTCATGCAGGCCCTTGGGATCCCTGAGTTCTGATGAGAGAGACCAGCTGCAGTGTTTTTGCATCCTTGCTTGTGAGGCAGCAGCACATTATTGTGGAATGGGCCTCGCTGCATGTTTGTCCCTTTATTACTCTTGTGCTGTTTTATTATTGCTGTGCTTGAACCTCTTCTTTGTGTACTTCGGGCTCTACTTGATTTAATTTTTGCATCAGGATTTCTACATCTACTATCTTCATTCTGCTTGTTCCTGGTCCCTGCCCCTGGACTTCAGTCTAACCTCATGTTTGAAGTTTTATACCCCTGACCTCTTCCTTCTTTCTTGTCCAATCATAAATCTCAGTCTTTAGTCTTTAGTTCTAGTCCTGATCCGGGCTTTATCCCGACACTTACCTTTTAAAAGCCTTGAGTGGACCTCTACTCTTAAACCCAACTTTACTCTTTTGATTTAACTGCATGTATTCAGTCTTACATCTGACCTGACCTTGATGTAGTTGAGCTATTAGGCTTCCTACATCTTGGAGTTGCAAGGCAGCACAGTCCACAATGAGGGTAGCACTAACGTAAATTCCAATTCTTTGTTCGGCCACTAGATGGGGCCAGTGGTGCAGCATATCAGATAAGCATCCTCGTCCTCTTGACATAGCGTGAGCACCTTGCAACTTGTTTCATAACAAAAAGAAATTCTGGATTTGCTCCACAGGCACTATTAATGCATATTTGAGGTTTTTGTTGCTGTTGCTATTACTGCTGTATTTGCGATAGTGCTACTTTAAATGACAACCATTGGCACTCTTTGGTCACTCTGTTCAAACTGTGCTGCTATCTTACAGTACGTCATTGTTTACTCCAACCCTGCCCTGCCCCTGCTCTTCTGTCGTAAACAGTACGGTGCTTCTTTGACAACTAGAGGGCAGCACAAACCAGCTCCTTCATTCAGCAGCAAACTGTCCTGTCCTGTGCTGTGGATTTTTTTTTTTTTTTTTAGAGAGAAAAACAAAGGTTTTCCACTTTGGACCCATATGGTCTCGTCACAGAGCAGAGCTCGGCCTCCTCTGCTCCCCCATGAGTCCCACTCCTTCATTGTGGAGGTGATAAAAAGTTACAAGGCGTTGCACAATGTGGCAGAACGAGCTGCACAATTCTGCAGGGTGAACGTCACTCTTCTGGACTCTCTATGGGGCTGAAGGATTAATGTTCATTATCTGACTCACTGTTTTCGCCCTCTTTTGTCAGACTCGCCCTCTGTTGTTACAAGATCAGCAGAATTAAATCAATTTATTTTTTCTTCTCTCTCTCTTTCTCTCTACATCTATATGTGAATAAACTGCAGAGTGTTTTATGATACTATGGCGCCAAAGGCAACTTTCCAAACTGGATGATAAAGTTATATCCCATTTTATATCCTCCATCTCTGAACCTGACTCGACCAACATTATGTCAAAACCAAGACAAATCAGTCCAGATGTGAAGCTCTAATCCTGCCAGACGAACCCCTTGACTCTATTACTGTAACGCTTCAGCTCACGTTTTAAATGCACCGCTGCTTTATCACTCTCATATTTCACTTTCTCAAAATATGGGCAGGAATATTTTGGGGGAAAATGATCTAAATCACTCAAACTGATGCTGCTGACTTGTCAAACTATAACAAGTAATCTCTGTGAGTTCCTGCCTGTTGTACCCATCACACCCTGACAGTCCAAAGTAAAGATTTCAAGGGTTCAAAACACCAAAATTACTGCAGGACCCAAGAACAAGAAAGATTAGAAAATGTTGGATAGGGCCTACCTATGATATTTTTCAAAGTGTCATTCATCCATTTTTAATAGTTTTAAGTGTTTGACCTCGAGGGATTCTTCCCTTTTTTTCCTTCGTCTCCCATGGAGTTCATTTTGACCCAGGTCTACAGCAGAGTTCAACCCCAGGTTACTGTACCATCCAAACGCTCCCCTTATGTCCAGGTGATGACAGTCTCTGCCATAGGCAACTCTTTGAATTGATCACAAGCTCTTTCTTTTCTCAATGGCACTTATCTTTATGAAACAGCCACTTGGCGGTCACCAACCAAGGGCCCCTCATTCTCAAGACTGAACGGCACCACGGCGTGCAGAGGTGGAGGAGGCGGGGTGGTGGTGAAGGTGGTGGTGGTGGTGGTGGGAGAGCGGGACGTGGCCCCCTGAACAGGACAAAACAAGTTCCCACATTCCATCAGTGGCGACGGGGCTCTCAGGTGACGTTGTAGTGCCTCTGGCGACCATGTTTCAGAAACCGCAATGAATTAGAGGCTTTATGAGAAAATATTTTACAGAATTACATAATAAGTTCATGAACTAGCCAATATGTTAGCTTTTATTTTTAAGTTCTAAAAGAAATAGTATGAAATTACTCTGTGAGTGCAGTTAATTGGAGCCTCAAAGCAATTATCTTATATTTTAGCTTAGCTTAGCTTAGCTTGAAGCAGCTAGCCTGGCTATTCCTCCCTAGACTACGTTATCTATCTTGTAAAGCTAAAATTAGCAACTAGCTGATATGATGGTAGGATGGTGGAACTTTGTGAAGCCAGGTGATTAACCAGATATTTCCCTCAGGAGATGGTGGGGACCAAACATGGAGCTAAAAGGAGGGGGACTATCGTGACCACTCTTCGCAGGAGTCCAAGGTAATGCTAATGTCTGCTCAATGTGTAAGGCAAATGATTGCTAGTATCAGCATCAGCTACCTATGTGTAAGTGTTGCATTTAGATCTTATTGTGACAGACCAAATGGATTAAGTAATGCAGATGTAAACATTCAGGCCTGGCAGGTAGCTACGCATTCAGCAGTAATCTGAATTAATTAATTATTTTTTCATTCATATTTTGGACAAATAAGCTCCCAGACATGATTCCAAACTCACTTTCTTTACTTCTATTACCGCAGGCTACATACCATATTTAATCGCAGTCAATTCCACATTGACGTGTGCTGAAACATCCATTCAGAGCCTCTCTTTTATTTCGCCGACCCCACCTCAGTCGGTCTAAAAAAATGTCTTCCCTTATCTGATGTGGTCTGCAATTTGACCACACATCAAAGGGGGAAGGATGGAAGTCAGAAATGCAGAGAAGCACAGCAGTGACATGAATGGAAGAAAAAAATTGAAGATATAGAATGACCCCGCCACCCAGAAACCAACCACCACACAGCCTCAAATGAAATTCATTTTAAAACATCTTGAAGTAACGGAGGTCGGCCTCTGCAGCTGCATGCAGCGCAGACGAGACTCATCAAAGCAAATGTCTTTTGTCATGTCAGCTGAGTGAACCTCGGCGGCCAACCTCTCTCAAAGAATTTCCTCTTTCCTGTAGGATGTGTTTGTAGTGTTGATAAATCAGTTAGCATGACTCATCCCCCCCAACTCCTTTCTCCCTCCTATCTGCCTGTTTATCTTAGGGAGACAGAGGCGTGTCGGGCTGATGGCCACGCCAGCGAAGACACATTTATGAAAAAGTGTAAACTCCCAAACTAGCCGAAGGACGTGAAAATGCACAGGATCTTTGTGTTGCTTCATCTCTCTGTTTGTGATGGTTGACTTTCTTTGGCTTACCAAGCTATACAGCCCTTCACTCCATCAGATAGTGTCCTGGCGGCAGCATACACTCCACACACACACATACACACAAAGTTGCTGTTTATTTGTTATGGCAACTACAGGATCTCTGAAGCTTTTCTCTAATCTCATTCAGCATTTACCAAAGGAAAACACATAGACAAAGCACTCACATCTATCTTAATATAAACTGAGTTATCTGATGGATCTTTTTGATCTGACTGCGCTGAAGAGAAATGGCATCTCCGCCTTCAGGGATAACATACTCGAAAGATGATTTATGCTTGAGAATTTCATACATTGCTTTTTCCCCCCTGGTAATCTCCATAGGAAAAAAAAAGTTAGACAAAAAAGTTGAAGATGTAATCGGCATTTGGCTTGTTATCCAGGAGATGAGGTCGGTATGACCCAGTTTTTATACATTCTGGTGATTTATTTGGGGAGAAAACCAGGAACTTCAGCATACGTTTGCAGTATTAGGTCAGGCTGAGTCAGCAAATCTAAGGTGGATCGTTCTCCTCAAGTTGGGATGGCGTTTCTGCCCCAAGTGAAGAGGTTTAACCATCTTTGGGTCTTGTTTATGTATGAAGGCAGATTGGACTGTTGAGGTAAGGGTGAAAATCCCACAGTACCAATCGATTGTCATTTGGTGTCCAATCTATTAGCTTTGGGTATTGATTAAAAGAATGAAATCATGGGTACAACCAGTTTCTTGGGCAGGTTTCCTCGGTTTAGCTCTTGAGATAAGGTAAAGTGCTCCGATGTACGGGAGCTGGAAGAGCTGCTGATCCTTCAGAAGGTGCCAGTTCAGGTGGTTAGGACATCTGGATCCAGCTTCAATTGAACATCATGTCTTGCAGTCTTGTCCAACCACGCCTTGGGGTCAATGCATCCATGCTTGGGGTAGACAGGCTAGTTCCTTGCAACTAACTTTAGCTAGCATACCGGCTAAAGAGTGGTGCGATCCTTCTTCATTGTTTCATTGTTGAGATATATCTACGTTTTTTGTTTTTTTCTGACGCCAACTGGAAAATATTCTTAAATATTACACCAATAATGATGTAGTAGTTTTGAATCAGACTAAGGGCATTATGAAACAACCTCCTGAGATGTAACTAATCCAAATATAAATGATAGTTCAAACGGTTTATTTAATGTGATCCATTAATCAATTGATCGGCCTTCAGTTTGCATTCAAGAACAACAACGCAGATGCTTATCTTGAGTGCGCTCCAGCGAGTTATTACAACAGAGGATTTGTGGTGATAAATCTGAGCGTTTTAAAAATCATTAGCTTATCTTGAAAACACGATGCAAGCCCGAGATGAAGGAGAAGGAGCAAAATGAAGGAGGATGGTGGGAAATAGTGTAAACTGTCCGGGAAGATAAGGACATGGGTGAAAGATAGGAACCAAACTACCAAATTAGAAGAAGATTGTGACCAGAATTTCCTCTTCAACCGCTGTGGGAAATTATAATAGGCAAGGTCTGGCGAATCCGCCGTTTGGATGTCCTGCAAAGTCCCGAGAAATGCAGTAGGAAGAGGGGAACAGTGAGGGAGAGGGGAAATGGGAGGGTAAATGAGTTGCCCACTGGGAGCTTTGCAACCAAAAATAGAAACAGCAGACCTCAGATATTGTTCATGTATTAACTCTATGTTTTCAGCCGTTTAAGACAGAGGGAGCGGAAGAGGCCAAAATGCATGAAGATTGGTTCAATGAAGTCTTTCTCATTGGTCACAATTGTTAATTCCTCCAGATCAGTTTCATTTTAATCCTTCGAACATCAACATCGATTGGGGTAAAAGTTGGAGATTGTGGTAGATGATTAAGCCAACGAAGCATGTGTCTTTGACGTGGCTAACCACTCAATGTTTGCATGTCCTTTTCCTGCTAACAGTCAATATTGGTTTATTTTAACCATGGCAACGGACTTTCCCACAACCAAGTGGTTTTTTAGCAAAACTTATCATGCACAAACTCAGGAAAAACAATACTTTGGAAAAACGACACACTCGTCGGGACATCAAGATGTGAAAATCAACAACAATTTTACATATTTGGTCAAAAAGCTTCAGAATAAACATTAAGAGAAACTGGTCTTAGAGTGGAGGAAAGATTGGGTCACCAAGTTTAACTTTTAAACTGACGTGGATGAAATATATTTAGAGTGCTGAAAGGTTTGATAATCAACCAAGCAAACCTTATCTAACGAAGAAGTCAATGAGATAAGGTCAAAAGCTCCAGGCCAGGCAAGTATGTAGACCATTAGTGGAGAACTTTGTCAGCCTGTTTTTGTTTTAGTCCTTTAGGGCACCAGTCAGTTTCAAACCATTAAGGCATGAGTGATGGTCACATCTAATAGTCAATAAATCAATCCTGATTCAAGGTCCACTTACTTGTTTGTTCAGGAGCTTTTGACCATATTCCCATGGTCCTCCTCATTAGGAAATGTTTGTCAAATATTCTCAAATTTCTCTTGATTCAGTCAAATTTTAGACTTCTGAGGTATGTTGGCCATGTGAGATGGTTGAAAGCTCCATGACGGCACAAGTATTAGGACTTTGTGCTGAGATTGTTCTCTCAGCTGCTGGTTTTACGATACCACACTGGCAGATTGATGATTATTATCTTGAATGTGGTTTCCTTCAAGTTCTCAAATTTAGTTTTTGCAAGTGCAAGGGAGAAGCCAGTTCAGTTTCACAACAGCCTATCAAAGTGATGTCTCGACAGCGATGGCCCGCGAGTCTCTCTGTTTCTTCATTGCACCTTGATTTGGCCTTTCAGGTCGACATTTAGCTGTCAATCGGAGCGTTGGGGAGCTGGACATCTACAATCTTGTCTGGTGTTGAAAGCTGACATTTTCGTTTGTTTCATATTCGGACAAATGAGCTGATAATCTTCCCGTTTCTGTGTTTTTCTGTCTGGTTTTTATCAGTCTGAATTAGTCTCCCTTCAACACTTGCTATCTTGTCTCTTTCCTCCTCTTCCCTGTTTTCTGTCTCCTCGATTATTTCTTGTTCTCAGTATTTAGACATAGATTCTCACGGAACATTTCTTTCCTTCCTTTGTGTCTCTCTCGGTCTTGCTCTCTGAGTTTTGACTTCATCCCAGACGGGACCTTAACTTCCTGCCGCCTACTACAGATAACAGGAACGCAGCAGTAACATACATGCACACACAGCTGGTTTATGTCCCCCACACTGCTGCTGCTGCTGCTGCTGATCAAGTGCTTTCCCATAGTGGAAACCAGAACAAGAACACCCACATACTTGAGTTTGGTTGCTGGGGGAGGTTAGCTGCTGATAAGATAACCGCGACACTTGGTCTGGGTCGCCCTCTTTCACCCTTCTTCCTTCCCATCTTTAGCATGTTGGTAACAACCATGTTTCAATACCACAGGTTTAGACTTATTTGATTCCAATAAATCCTAGATACCCTTTATGGACACGATTGACCAACTCATGATAGCTACTTCCAGAGTGTCATTTGCACCATGTGTTCAGGAAACTTCAAAATCCCCCTCAGTCGCTAGATCTGATAGTGTGGTAGAACAAAGTCGCACCGTCTAATAGAGACGTGCCGATCCAATCATGTACCGATACCTCGGCCGATACCCGATACCGATCCAATAAGCTAGTACTGTTGAATGAATGAACCGTATACCTTGCCATGTGAGTGAAGGCATCAGGCTTGTTAAAAAAAAGGTAACAAATTAATAGAGATATAAATGTACTTAATATTATTTAGTATCGGATCAGTGCATCTCTACCTACCAAAAACTGCTGTTCCTCTAATGACCACTCAAGGCCACTTTCAAATACAAGTCAATCCCTGCAATAAAATACCCCACTTTGCAGCAGAAATATATACATATCTTTACATCTCTTTGCATGGGAGGAAAACTCTGGGCAGTAATCCTAATGACCGCTGCCCTCATTGGTCGCCATCATTAGCGATCCTCAGAAGAATTTGGCCTTCATGGTCATCAAAGGCTGAACCAAAGTGAGTTACTATTGTGTTGCAAAGTGTGGTCCCTGTTGCCTAGCAAACTTGACAAATACCTTTTTCTTCCCCAAGAAACACCTTAAAGTCTTTAACAGCTGTACTGTTACCGTTGAACACAGCTGACGCCAAATACTTACATTGACCTCCAACGCTCATTGTTTGCTTTTATTGCTTGTACGCAATGAGTCTCGGTTTAGGCTGCACCATGAGGAACCCACCTGTAGGAGCCTTCGCTGGCGAGGAAGGGTTGCATTGAGGTCGTCTTTGAAATGGGCCAACATGCGAGAAAAGCTTTGTGTTTTGATGAAATGTGCATGGTCCTAAGTGTACAGAGCTGTTCTTCCTCAACGTTTGATGTTTTTGGCCTTCCTGCACCTTCCACATCACAGTGATCCCTTGGAAAAACCTTCCTGTCTGGATAAATGGAGCGAAGTGCATGACGTAGTGCTGGCTAAGGCTACGCTATACAGAAATGGGTATTTAGTAACAATGTCAATGTTATTTTGATTTTTATGTTTTCGTACTTTGTAGAGCAGAATCCAGAAGTTCACTTAGGCTTCCTTAAGTCCATACCGAAAAAGGGAACATGTAGTAGAGGCTCAGTTTTCTAAATCCAGCCTCATAAATGTCACATTAACTCTTCATCTATCAAGTAAACTCTCATTTGAAGCAAGTTACGCGATTGCCAGCTCCAGGGGAAAAAAAGGGAGGAATTCATCGCTCTTTTGAGAAAGTAGGAGCACTTGTTCCAGTGGCACACAGGAAAGAGGTCTTTAGGAACGTGTATGTGTGTGTGCGAAGCAAAGTTAGGGTCTCTGAAGAAAACACAAGAGGAAATTGGACTTAAAGTAGCTGAAAATTATGAGAACTTCTTTTTCTCTCTGTCTGTCTCGCTCTCTTCCACTAACTGACGTACACACTCTGCACAAAAACACACACACACACACTCTTTCATGTGCACGTTATTTTTGTCTTGGCATTTGTCAAAGACCATCACAGGATTTTCATCTCGATACACAGCAGCGAGCGAGTCGGCTGGCTTCATATCTTCTTTTTTTTTCTTTTTTTTCCAGAGCCCTGCTGCTTTCAGAAGGTCAAAGGGCAGAAGGTCACGAGATGGGGTCAGCAGTGTGTGTGTGTGTGTGTGTGTGTGTGTGTGTGTGTGTGTGTGTAGAAGGGTTAGAGTGGTGGTTCAGTGACCAAGAAAGAAATTCCAGATGCTGAGGAATTTGTCTTTACTGGGAATTTTGTGTGTGTGTCGATGAGAAGAGAGGTCATGAGAACAGCACAAAACACACACACACACTGAGACTATATCTTATATCTACATCAGCTCTGCTATGATACAAACGCAACACGTTGCCTCTGAGGAAAGAAGCTGTGTCTCTTGTTGGGAACAGAAAAAGCCCGTGGAGCAGCACTAACTCAACACAACACAACACTAAAACCTTTGTTTCAAACAATACAATGAAATACTCGCAGTTCGGAGTCTCGGGCTGTTTGAGCTATAGTGGAAAAAGCTTCACGGTCACGAGCGAGCCGGGGCCTGTAAATGAGAGCCACATGGCCTCTCCAACATGTTGTTTATTGGACAGAGGTTTGGCGTCCCGTCTCGTCGCCACTTTGTAGCAAAGTTTTCGGTGACACAACAAAATCTGATGTCACTCTCTGTTACTTTGGGAAAACATGAACCGTCTCCAGTGTTTACAGCAGCTGAAAACAAACGGAGTAGCTGAATCGTACGGAAGACTGTGGCCGCCAGTATTATCATAATAACATAGCACACAGTGACAATGAAACTGTGAAACTTTATTTTCAAACTGTCAGACAATATGACTTCAAAACATGAAAAAAAAAAAAGAAATTTAGCTGGAATTTGAATTATGTCCCAATTTTTGCTACAGCCAAATGACAGCATAGAAAAAGTTGTCATTTAAGTTTAATCCTGATTTTAATTAAGGCAGTTTTGTTAAACATTATGTAATATATTTCTAGTAAAATGAGGTATTCAATAATGTAATTATGGCAGCAATAGTCTTCCATACATATCAAGATTTGAACCCCCCTTCATTTCCTGCTGTCATGTCAGCATTCGTCTCGCTGTATGGCCTTGAACTCTTGCGTCTTGGGGTCGTTTCCTGTTTTGTTTCAGACTTTCTGATTCAAAACTGCAACAGCGAAGTCAGAGATTTTAGTTTCATTTATTTGGTATCAGCAAAGTTGAGATATGGCATCCAAAGTCTCACATGACTGAATGAACCTGAATTATACAAAAAAATAAATCATTTAGCTCCGTAAAGAAAGTTAAAAAAATGTTTTTTAAAACCAACGTAAATGAAAAAGGAAATGTTCGGACTTGACGTGACGAGTAACATCTGCTTTTCTTTGACTGACTGGATGAAAGCAGTAATTCTTCATTGTTCGGTTTGTCGACACATTCAGCGTCCGTCATGGTGAAAGCTCCAGGTCCCCCGACACAACCCACACTGTTTGTGTAACAGTCTTTGACCAGGTCGACTTGGAGCAGCATCCTGATGGCACTCGAGCCTGGGAAGAGGTCGCGTTGACCGCGTTTGACTCTCGTCCAAAGCAGAGAGAGTGAGAGAGAAGAGCTCAGCTGCCAGGAAGCTTTTTGTCTTTATCCGTCCATCTGAGGACGATTACTTGTGCCCTTTGAGGTCCTCTTGTCATGTTTCTCCAACCACAACTTTTATTTTCCAAGGAAGCTCTTTATCTCCGTCATTTGTATCTTCTTTTTTTTTAAAGGAACAGGGAGGTTGGGGGTCCCATCCTGTGATCAAATAGTCGTGGCTGACTTGACCTTGGAGGAGAGGACCTGCCTGAACCTCCTCTTCAGCTCCTGCATGTTGGGAGACTTGGGTCTGGCCAGATGGAGGCCTCCCCTCCTCTTCTCCCCGTTACCTCCACCCAGCGCTCGGATCACCTGGAGAAGAATGAGAGAAAGGTCAGTGATCAAAGTGAAGTGAGTATTTCTTGACAAAACTAAAGTTGCTGTGGTGAATGTGCTTTAGAAAATACCCAGAAATATGTTTTGTGAATAATATAACCAATTGTAACTTTGCTTTTTGCTAAATTTTGGTCTCCACCATCTCCTAATACAAATACATGGCTGTTCAGCTTCTAACGGCTCCACTACGCTATCTGCTACCTCTGTTTGTCTGCTGTAAAAGTCGTGCACAGTGGGTTTATCAGAGGTTTAATGCAACAGCAGCTGAGTGTTGAGCCCGAAAACCAAAACAATGGGCTAAAAGATGCTAAAATGCTCCAAAGAGCTCATGACGATTCCAGCTGGTTTGATGGACCAACTGGAATTTCACACAACCACTGAATCACAACAAAAGCTGTGGTAATAAAATAAAAATGATGGGCCTTAATTGTGGACATTAAACTGAACACAACAAAGTTTCAGAGAAAGGAAACAGACGACTCAAACACACTCGTATGTACTGAGCCTCTGGGCGAAATGACCTATAACCTGGAGAGAAAAACAAATACACAGAACAGTCTATTACGGGCCGGTATCTCTTTGTGGTATGTTTGTATTAGTTGGTGACTCTGGGCATCAGTGGGAAATGTCCTGTAACCACAGATCCCACAGGAAATGAAAATCCCTGAAGTTTGCTGGATTCAAAGAAATACACGCACAGCATCCTGGTAATCTGTTCTATAAATATTATTAAGAAATAAAAGTCCCACCTCCTGACAGAGATGTAGGAAGGCGGCGTGGACTCCCTCGTGGTTCTCTCTGGCCGAGGCCTCGAAGTAAACTCCTCCTGTGAGCACAAGCGGCATTCAGATCAGAGACTTATATTCCTGATAACTCCCAGCAGCATTCCTTATTCATTAGGCAGCGCGCAGGATATAGGTTAGACACACAAAAACGTTTCACATTGTTGATTCACTCGATAACTGATGTTGGAACGAGACTGATGGCTGACGCTCAAACTCGCTGGTGGTGCAACTGGATTTTATTAGGATATGGATGTAAATCTTGTAATTGATTCATTAGAAGAAGTAAAAACTGTGCAGATTGTGGTAAAGGACAAGTCAGGAAATGTATGGAAGTAATCACGGTTCATCTTCTGGGTACCATGATTGTTCATTTTGTGATATGATGCAGATTCATTCAGTAGTTTTTGAGACATTTAACAAAAAAACCCAGCTCCAAATTCCTAAATCGAGTCTTTGGTTCAGTCCGGTCTCATTTCACATCAAGTAATAGGAGGAAGAAGAGGATGGAGAGGAAAGACACCCACCTAGCGAGGCTGCTAACGTCTCGCCTTCGTCTGCAGGCACTTGTCGGGCACGGAGCAGGTCGCTCTTGTTGCCAACCTGCATGAGATTACAGATTATCATTATAGTAGAGATTACATTGCACAATAGGGATTAGGGTTAGTAGGTTACTGCTACTGTCTGTCCCAGGAAGACGAGAGTCGACCAGACCTGAACGCTGCTAAACGCCGGTGCAATTCATCTGGATAACACAGACATTTAAAGAAGAGCTAATCATCAAATATTCCTAATTGACTAAATAAAACCACTTAAAAAGACTGACCAGTATAACAGGAATGTTTCCAGAGGGGTGGATGCGTCTGACATGTTGGTAGAGCGGCTGGATGGTTCGGTAGCTGTTGTGGTCTGTGATGGAGAAAACCAGCACGTAGCCGTCGGCCCAGTAGATCGACCTGCAAGTCCAGTTATAACACAGTTATCACCAGATATTACTTATCGACTAATATTCAGATAATACTGGTTAAAGCTTGACCTGTTGATCTGCTCCTGGCAGTACAGGCCCTCCGCATCATCCTGAAAGACAAAGATGAAGAGTGAGAGTGAGATCAGGGCTGAGACTGACATCCACTTATCAGTTCAGGAACAATAAAACACAAGTTGAGCAGCTTTTTCCACTCATTTCTGTCAACAATGTTCAAATTTGACACTTTTCTGAGTCCAGAGTCTCATTTTAAAATCCGTCCAGCTTGCAGTTTTTAACAACCTCCCTTCAGAGGCTCAGTAACTTCTCCACCTCTTTCTCGGCCTCTTGAACACCAATTAATTTCCTCTAATCTCTGAATGCCGGTCACCATCATCATCATCGTCATCCTCCTTCTCCTCCATCCTGCCAGGATGGACCTCCTCAAGTTATCTCCCCTCAGCGTGAGGAAATGGGCAGCTCCGAGGCCTGGTCTGGTAAACAGACTGCCGACGGCGGGCAGGGTGAGTCGTGTGGCACGTTGCACGTTGCACCCATTACGCTCATCATGATGAGCGAGGAGATGTTCTCTAAGGTCACTTCCTCTTACTTCAAATACATTCCTGACATTGTTTTGAGATAAAAATAAAAAAAAGAAAGAAAGAAAGAAAGGGGGGAGGTTTTCGACTCTCTCAGGGTTTTGTTTCAGCTTGTAGCCATAAAGCAGCGGTGACAGCCTCTGCTTCTTGAACTTTCTCACCCACCTCATCAGTTAAACTTAAAGATGCAAATTTCATATTTTCTCGCCCAATGTAGACTAAATGCAAAGTCCAGCAATTGGTCAAAAAATGAAAAGTAGTACAAGAAATTAAGATTCATTAGGTTAATTTATCATTTTAATAACCTAAACTCCAACCCACTAGGGTTAGGCTAACTGTTGCAAACAACAACCCCAAAAAGTCTGAAAGGTGGCGTGCTCATCAACGGGAAAGTGCACAAGCCCAAAGCCAAAAACAACAAATAAAATACAAATAAATATTTTTGTTTTAAATACAAATATGTCAATTTAAGGGTTTAAAGCTCCACCTACATGAAGCCATTGTATCAAAACTAGCTAAAATTAGCCGAGACAGTCCTCGATGAATGGTAGCGAATGTAGCTAATTGGCAAAGATAATTATTCACATCTGCTCTCAAACAAAAATATCCAATATTTAAGCTTTTACAAGGCAGATAAAAACATAAATAAAAGATGCAGCATGCTAACCAGGCAGTTAGCAAGGTTGCAAGCAGCTATCTCTTCTATCTCTTCACTCCAGAGCAAACCAGAACAAACTGGAAACTCAGTATTACTAACTGTTTCCCATAGCACTCAGCCTAGATTGGAGATGAAAAACTCTTTGAAAGGATTAAGAAGTATTAAAGTACCGCACTTGGCTCGTTTGGAGCCTTATTAACTTCACACGGAAGTTAACACCATGACCTGCAGATATCAAATTTCTCTAACTCTGCAGATTTTAGCACCAGTTGCAACCAGAAAGATCCTCATGAGATGTCAGTGTAGCCTATTCTGGATATTTGATTGTATTACGATTGCACGTTTATAGTCTTTTTAAGCTGCTGTTGCTGTTTCCATCTGTCATTTCTATTTCATGCAGCTCTTGAAACCTCTGGGATGGAAACACGGCCTTCTGTCGCTGCGTTTCCATGAGTTACTGTACCTGCAGAGCGACGCAGGGTGTATCCTGGATCTGAAGCGACACTTCCTCCCCATCCAGCGTGACCTTTCTGGAGTAGAGCGCCCCTACGGAGACCGAAAGACAGAGACAGGTGGACGGGTGAATGAGTCAACAGGTGAATGAAAGAGGGGGAGATCAGTAGCCTATTGGGGTTTGTCTAAGAGAGAAGAGAGATTTAAACTCACCCGTGTTTGCTTCATAATCCCCAATGAACCTCTTGGTCAGAAACCTGACGATCAGAGCTGAGAAACAAAACCAGATCAAGGAGTCTGAATCAGAGGAGTTTCAAATGTGTCACAACAAAGTGGGAGGAAATACCACAGCAGAGGAGTAACGAGATCACATTTCTGTAAATAATCAGTGTCATCTCAGGGACTGTTTAGAGAGAACGAGATCGAGGCGTACTGCAGCTCGTGTGATATAAAATCTGACCTCTATACTGAAATATTTGCTCCAAGCAACTGTTGTTGACTGGAATTTCCCCTTTTCCCGGCCCTGTTTGATATTTTGGACTTTTACAGCGAAAACACGAGCTGAACAAACACTGAACAGGGAAAATAATCCATCAATACTGAGAATCATGATGTCGCAATTGTACATTCGTCATCTTTTACTGATAAACAATTGCCTCATCTATTACTGTTATTTAACTTCTGGACACAAGCCTCACAGACTGTTCTCTGCCCAGTTTCGTGCAGAATCGCCCTTTAGTTTCAGTAAAATCTGTGACTTTAGAGCATTAGAGGACAACACCGGTGATTTGACACATTGAAGTGTTGCACTTTTATGAAGCTGGAAAATAATCAATCAGGTTGAGTTTCAGTGGCTTCTTAAAAAATAGAGCATATTAAGTGGCTTATTCAGATAAAGATCAAAATAAAGTATGCATATGATATAGTACATTATGTCCTTATAGACCTATATATCATAAAATATAAAGAAACATGTAAGGATATGAGTTCATATAAGTAAATAAATGATGGAGTCTATTGGTTCATTCAGTGATCTTACATGTACCATAATGCAACTTGATGACATACAGTAATGACTTTAATTAGCCCCTTCCCTCTTCCCTGCCTGCTGCTGGTAAATGCCTGTGCTCTTACAGTCATAAGGCAAAACAAAACACACTGTCAGACTGTCGGTAATCCAGACACTGACACTTCAATAACTCCCCCGATGTTTATTATGAATTATAAATCCCTCACTTAGCACCAGGCTGACAAATTAGCCACTTGTATAGAGACAGAGGCACACACAGTGTTTAGTCTATGGCAGCCACTGTTACACCTCATCTCCTGGACGTCGTCCTTTTTTTTTGCGTCATGTTCTGTCATATAAACTCAAACATTGACATTAACTTTTGTTTTCTTCATCTTTCTTCGAATATTTGTTGTTGTTGTTGTTTTTCTAGGTCATGCCAGTAGTACTTAATTACTACCTCTGTCTTTCTATTACAGTTTTTTTTTGTGTGTGTGCGCCATTTATGCACAGTGGCTGCTTCTCTTCTTTCCAAAATAAAATTAGATCACAGCCTACTGTGGGTTATATTTAGAGGTGAAAAACAACGAATCTGGTTGCATCATCTACTGTGAGTGAGTAGGCTACACTTCAGAGATTATTAATAATACATTTTCAGCCACTTTATAGATGAAATATAAATGTGGGGTAAATTTAACTTGACATTAGTTACTTTTCAAAATAAGATTTCACACAAAAAACTATTTCATAAAGTATGAAGACTATTATGGATATTCTAATTAGCTCAATAAAAAAGAGCAAAACTATAATAAGCTACATGAAATTTTAAGACTTTATCTGCTAAATAAAAGTGAGGTGCGAGTTGTCGCCCCCTGCTGTTCAGGATGGATAATTCATCTCCATCATTTTTACTATTTTACTTTCAGCTTCCATCTGTATTTCTCTTTGAATCATGCAAATAAATCGCATAGATATTCTCATAATAATATAATGAGTCGTTTATTCTATTGAGATGCAGGGAATCAAAGTCATCATTAAAAGTCTACATAAAACAGAACAAACTCCTCCATTCATTTAAATGTGAGTTGCACAGTTAAAAATGTGGATCTGTCTTCTTCATACCGGTTTTCCCGACGTTGCTCGCCCCCAGCACCACGATCTTCACCGTCTTGTTGGGCACACAGTCCAGCAGGGGATACTCCGGTATGGGGACCAGCAGAAAGTTACCAGACCCGCTGCTGTTCATGGTTCCCGGTGCAGGGTCGCCAGTCAGCCGCATTTAGCTCCCCTATGCCCCCGGGATCAGCCCTGCTCCGCCTGGGAAAACAAAACCCACCAACCCCCCCAGCAGCAGCAGCAGCAGCAGCGGCAGCAGCGGCAGCAGCAGACCTCCTCCGCCCCGAGGAGGAGCGCTCACTCCGGCGTTCCCATGGTGTCCCAGCGCGAGGAGCTGATTATCCTGGATCTCCTGATGTATCCGGGTGTTTTCTGGAAAATAAGGTGGTTTCTCCTCTTAAGATCCAGTATTGTAAAAATCCAAGTATCCGAGGTCCAGTGCAGAGTTTTTAGTTTTTTTCCCCTGGGAAAGTTTTTATCCTGCAGCTGTTTGACTGACTGTTGGTGGAGAGGAGAGGTGGCCTGCCCCGGTCCGCGCGCACTGAGGAGGACAGATGAAACTGACTGTGGACAGAGCGCAAACAGACAGAGGGAGGGAGGGAGGGAGGGAGGGAAAGATGCAGGGAGGGAGGATGCAGACTATGAACCATCCCCTCGAATATGAGACTATAGCCTGAAGTCGGATCCTCTTTCCAGACTGGATTTGTTCATCCTCAGCCTCCTCGGATCTAAAGTTTAAGAAGAGAAATTGACCAACATGTGACTGTAAATGTCTATAAAGCAGAGGGAAGAAAACTATAAGCATCAATTTTAACATATGGAAGCCCACACTTGGCAAAAAAAAGTGCAATGATTGAAAATTAAAGGTAATTCTAAGTGACTTTTAGTTTTAAGTTGAAATGCTGATGAATCAGAGCGTTGAAGTAAAAATTATAAATGGTTAGACTATAAAGTAGACTATTCTGCCCCAGTCTGGCTGCCACTGCTTCCACCTGACCCCGGGCCTTGGTTGGGACAGGCCAGTAACTTTAAGAAGGCCCATCTCTAAAGCTCAACTCAAAAATCACACAAGTGTGACCCATCATACTGGTCAATTTCATTTTCATGTGATTTAAAAGTAAAAAATTTTGAGGTGAAAACTGAAAACTCTATAAATCCTGAATGCTTTGAATTTCATATTCATTTGACCCTCTAATAGTGTTTTTATTTTTTTACCCAAACAAAGTTGGAATTAGCTAGGCTATAATAAAAAAAATAACTTCAGGCAATAAAATACTCTTAGGCCTACTTACTGTAATACTACAGTGGTTTGACGACAATTAAATGTTTGCTATCTGAAGACTGTCCAGCTTGATAATAATTAAGTGTTTGGCTAATGTCTTCTTTCCAGGTGGTGTTTGTTTGTTCAATCTGGAGCAGATCTTTTTCTCTGGTGAACCCTCCCACCGAGCATTTTCCGGTCTAAATGAGGTCTAATAGACGTCTAAATGGTCCCTAGACGTCTAGGCTAAAATCGGTCTACCACAGGTATAAAAGTGAAAGTTTTTCAGACGTCTAAGTTTAGACTAGCCGTCTAATAGACGTCTAAAAGACGACTACGTCTAGACATCTTGTCTAATCATAGACGTTTAAATAACCGCTAATATACGTCTATTTATAGACGTCTAAATTTAGACTTTTGCTAGACGTCTATTTTTATACCAAATGTATACGTCTTGTCTAACCTTAGACGTTTAAATAACCGTTTATACGTCTATTTGTAGAGTCTAAATTTAGACGTTTGCAGACGTCTATTTTTATACCAAATGTATACTATCTCACCTTAGACGTTTAAATAACTGCTAATGAACGTCTATTTATAGACGACTAATTTAGGACGTTTACTTTTATACCATATTTAAACCCTATTACAAAATCTAGCCGTCAATTAAACATTATATGGATATTATAATAAATCTAGATATTCAAGTAATGTAATTACAATCTATCAAACTATTAACAAGAACCCTATATTAAAAAGGACATTAAAGTTGTCAAAAATGCATCATGACCAAATTTAACCTGTGATCCTTACCTTGATGTAGTTGCAGTATGTTATGACAATATTAGACTTTTTTTCCTTTACTCGTTTAGTTCCTATGCATAACCAGATGACGCTACAGTAAAATTAGCTGGTACAGGAAAACAGGTTCCTACCTTCTGCACATGTTTCTACGGTCACAATAATAAATCACAATCCAATCCTGACTGTTTTGTCACCCATTTTTAATTGCAAACGTCAATTACAACAGCAGGCAGTATAAACTTGTAAAAAAAATTAAAAATAACAATATTTACTATTCAAAAAAAAACACACACACAAACACAGCAGCAACTGTAGGCCTAGAACATGTAAAAAATACAAAATTATTCTGGAGTGGCTGTGAAGCTCCTCCCCTCCTTTGTGGGGCATGCTTCAGGTGTTACGCGGCATGGCTCCTATTAGTTCCTCTGTGGCCTTACTATCAAACTGTATGACTCCATCTGCAAGTAGATAAAGACAAATGATAAGAAATATGCAAAGGCAATCAGCTGTCATACACCAAGTCTGCATATCTGTAAGCAAAAATGTTGCTATGCATCAAAAACCATCTGCCATTATAAACAGTTGGCATTGTATTTTAAATGTCAACGGAGAAGGAAATGTTTTCATGTTGTCATTATTTAGAGATTGGCAGGATCAAAATTTTCTTCCCTTCAACATGCTATAGACGAGACCAGGGCTATTCAATTACAAATTCAGTGGGGCCAGATTTTAAAACCCGAGACCTCAAGCTGGCCCGGACATTTTCAGCGGTCAATAAGGAGGAGGTTATTACAAATGAGGGGTATTTTTAAAATCAAAATCAACTTTATTTATATGGCACATGGCAAAGTATGTTTTAAAAATGACAGAACTCTCGACAGATTTGTGCCACATTAGTAGTTTTAGAGTACATCAATGCTACTGACTGAAGTGTTTTGATGAAAATAGTGGTCTTAAGGCAACTCACCCGGCCTTGGTGTGTGATGAGGGGAGCTGGTATGACGTTTCGAGGCGTGTCTGTTGCTGCCGGACCTGGGGCGCCGCTTAGAGGCCTCTCTGTCGCTGCCGGAGCTGTGGCGATGTCTTGAAACATCGCTGCTGGACCTGTATTGGGACACATTGTTGCGTTGGTTGCTGGATCCATCACTGGATGTAGTTCCATTCAAATTTTAATCACTGTGCAGTTTTATAACTGACACAATATTGCCTCATTTTGTTTCTTTACCTGGAGTGATGGCCAACAATGACACTACCTTTGGCTGCATGTCGAGATCCTGAAAAACACAATGAATGTCCTTAAGTTTCACAAGGTCTGATAAAATAGTAAAGTCATGAGATGAACACTTACTGGGCATCGACATTTGAGAGTTTAAAAAAGACAAAGAATGTGCAGAGATGGAAAATAGTTGAAATGTAAACAAAAAAGGTGAGCATTAGTTCTGTTAAATATTTACCTGGTGTTGATGTGTCCCTTCCCCAAGATCCACTTGCACGCTTCACCAGACCTGAGAGGCTGAAACATACGATTGAGCCTATAACTCATATCTTGTGTGTAAAGAATGTGTATACCATACAGTAAAACAACAAAATGAAGTCTTACAATTTCTTTGACTAGGTGTGTGCAAAGGAGCATGAGGTCACAATCTGTACCTTGTTTGGGTGGCTTTCAAAGGGCAGGACACACTCCACGTTCAAAAGAGGACCCAACACCACCTGACAAAAGGATAAGAAAAAAGGATTTAGAAACCCCTTACTAAAACTTTGCAATACAGTACTCCATACTCCACAGCACGTCAAAGAAAAAAAAAGCAGGAGGAGCCGCGGACCAATAAGCGACTGCCACTGACAATTAGACTGAAATACATTCAGGGAATATTACAGCTAACTTATGGGTCTGATAAAAAAAAACGAAACTTATCAACCAGTGCATCCAGCGTTTTGCATGAATTAACGAGTCTCTGGTGGCTGCTCTGTCTGTCTCTCCTCCTCGCACACAGGCAGTTAAACACACGGGCAGATGGGCAGGTCGCGTTGTGACGGTAGCACAACGCGGTAAAGCGTCCGCTTTACCGCATCTATCAGTTCACTCCGAGCAGTCTTTTGCCCCCTGGATGCGCGCGCACCTCCACCGGTAATAAGAAGGCCGAGGCTAACTTCGCCTAGCATTCGCTGTTAGCATCCGCTGCTAACACCCGGTCCCACCCCAGCTCATCACAATGGCCCTCCTGCTCGTTAAAACTGGAGGCCTGTTGCCAGCGCTTCACTCCATGTATTTATTTTTCGCCGGTTTCATTGTACGTTAAACAAAAATGGTCGTGTTCAAAAGCTAACGTTAGCAGATGTAATGCCAATTGGAGCAACAACATGTTAGGTTAAAACATAATGCATCCATGGGTTTAAGGCATAAAGCTAATGGCAAACGCTATAAATGCATAAATTAACATACAATTAATTTATGGGTCTTTGGTCTGACGGTCTGACCGAACTTACCTGCAATTTAGTGGACGCTGGTTGTTGTGGAGGTCGACGGTGCAGAGCCTACGGCCGTTTGCTTTCACAGTAGAGATGCACCTGGGCCAATGGGAGGGGCTTTTATGATGTACGTTGATGACGCACGGCCTCAGCCAATCACAATGGCATTGACTGTAACACCCCGCCCCCCTTCCCCATAGGCTACACTTTTATTCTTGTAATAAACAGAATAACACTATTTTAGAAGAGAAGAGAGAGAGAGAGATTAAAAATTAAAAAATAAAGATAACTTAATAGTTTAAACCTGGTCTAAATCTAGATGCTGATTAAACGTCTAAATCAAGGCTAAATCTAAACTTCACTGTATATTGATCAATGGTCATTCAGATGATTTTAGTACAATATTTGGACACCATTGTGCAACTTGCAGTTATTTCTTTGGTCAGTATTCATTATTTAATGTATTTAATTCAATCGTCTAGATTTGGTCTAAAAATAGACGTTGATATGAGGTCTTGATTTAGACGTCTAAATAGAGTCTAAATCTAAACTACACTGTACATTGATCAATGACTGTTAAAAATGTTTTAATCCAGCATTTGGCCATCATTTATACAATTTACAGTTGTTTCCTTTGGTCAGTATTCATTATAATTCAATCGTCTAGATTTGGTCTAAAAATAGACGTTGATATGAGGTCTTGATTTAGACGCCTAAATCAAGTCTAAATATAAACTACACTGCACTTTGATCAATGACTGTTAAAAATGTTTTAATCCAGCATTTGACCATCATTTATACAATTTACAGTTACTTTTTGGACAGTATTCATCATTTAGTGCAATCATCTAGATTTGGTCTAAAAATAGACGTTGATATGAGGTCTTGATTTAGACGTCTAAATAGAGTCTAAATCTAAACTACACTGTACATTGATCAATGACTGTTAAAAATGTTTTAATCCAGCATTTGGCCATCATTTATACAATTTACAGTTGTTTTCTTTGGTCAGTATTCATTATATAATTCAATCGTCTAGATTTGGTCTAAAAATAGACGTTGATATGAGGTCTTGATTTAGACGTCTAAATCGAGTCTAAATCTAAACTACACTGTACATTGATCAATGACTGTTAAAAATGTATTAATCCAACATTTGGCCACCATTTATACAATTTACAGTTGTTTTTTTATTTAATATTTAATGATTAATGGATTAAATTGTATCGTCTAGATTTGGGCTAAAATATAGACTGATTATAGACGGGCGAATGTCGGTCTAAACTTAGACTAGACGTCTAATAGACGTCTAATGCTCAGTGGGCTCCTATTGCCTAAATCCAGCAATAATCAGACCGACTCAATTTCACGGATCACTCGTTTTGGCTTATTGTGTAAAATTGGAAATGACTCTCAAAACTCAAAGCGGAATAGGTCGTAGTAACACTAAGCACCGCCCGCCAATTCAACGCCTGAGTAAGAATCAAACTAACACACGCTCCCGTACGACTTCCAGGCTGGACGACAGGAAGCTACGGAAAGTCAGATCCAAATATACCGAGTGATACCGGAAGTCAAACTGTTGTATCTTCAAAGTAAAAGTTTTGGGGTGGCACAAGAAAATAGTCATGATTTGAGTTGTTGTTACCAATTTGAAGCCAAAAACAAATAGGAAATACATTTTAAAAATCATTCAAATTTCATTTTGTTGACTGCAAAACAATTTTGATAATAATAGCCTATTATAAACAGGCATGAGCTGGCTATTGTGTAAGATTGTAAAGAATAGAGGAGTATCTGATCACAGGGTTATTTATAGCTTACTGTTATTAAAATGTGCTTGAAATATTCAAGTATTTTAAGTTTTACATTATAAAAATCCAGTGATGGGAATAACGGCGTAACTGCACTACTTTTTCAGTAGGTAACCTAATCAAAAAAGCTGTTTCCCACTGTTACTGACAATGTGCCGTTGCTTGACAATAAACCGCAATAAACCCTGTCACAAAATTGTTAAGGTGTAGGCCATACTATGTTTGAGTAGATCAACTACTCAGAAAAAAAGCTGTTTATCTGTAGGCCTAACTAACTAACTCACTCAGGATAGTGCCTTTATTTTGGAGTAGTAACTCAGTAGGCTGTAGGTTAGGGTTACGGTTAGGGGCTTAGGGGGGCGAGTGTCTAAGTAATTGGACATATTTGAGCATTTTGTAAAAAATAAATAAATAACACAATAGTTACTTTTCCTAGCTACTTTTTTGAGGAAAGTAATTAAGCCTACTTTTTAAAGGTTAGGCTATGTCCCTAACACTGTAAAACTCTTACTGCTGGAACTGGTGGTCAAACATTTCATATTAATATTGTTAAAATATAGGGTACTATGTTTTAACCTTTATGAAGGCAGTGTTGTTGCTCATAGACTAGGCTGACTTAGCTAGTAGCAATGACGGTGATTTATTTTGAAAGGGCCTGACCGGACGTGGCTGTTCCGTCCTGTTTTAACTGACAGCGGTAGCGACAACAGTCAGAGGCAGAGACAGGCTGAGAGGCTCGAGTCCCCGGAAACTCTGCTGCTGCAGCCGCCGCCGCATCGTCGGCTCTCACCATTTTCAACATCGGGGTTGGTTCGGTCCACCATGGCGGCTTACGGATGGAAATACTGATGACAGTCCGAAAGATCGCCTCGATTTGTACGATGGTAAGAAGGAGGAAAGAGGAGGAAGGAGGAGCCGAGATCCGGCCCGGTCCGGTCCGGTGCTCGCCGGCGCTAAGCTAACGGAGCGGCTAGCACAACATGATGATGATAATAACACGGAAAGTTGTACAGCTGCGCCCAGTGACGGTCTTTTTATGGATATTGTGGTTTAGTTTAATCAAAGCCAGTTCATTTGTGGCTAAACTGAGCTTGTTTGACAGTTTATTGACCCGGTTTGTAGTTTTGTTTACGCCGAGAAGGGCAGGGCTGACCAGCTAACAGTTAGTTAGCTTAGCCTGCTAGCCTGTTTTTGGACAAAGTTGTTTAGTCCAGAAAAAACAAAAACAAAACAACAGAATCCAGCTTCTATTTAAAATATTTCTTGTTCTATTTTTATTTAACATTTTATTCATCCAGGTGAAATATTTGAGAACAAATTACACGAATTGGCCAAAAATAAACATTACACAATAAATAAACATATCAACAACAATACAATAGAAAAGAACAGAATAATCTTTAGCACTTAAAATTACTTATAAACAACAATAATACGACTCTGCTAATAATAAATAATAAGTGAAAGAATAAAAATGAGAAATAAATATACAGGCATAAGGACATATACACATATTGTACTATAAGTGAATATTTAAAAAAAAAAGATGAATTATGTAAGAATATGTCCCCTGTTGTTCAACACAGCCAAGTACAATGTTATGAGGTTAAAAGTCTAATCACCACCCACGGTTTAAAGCTGTTTGTGGTTGAAGAGACCCTTTGCCCGAGTGTGAGTCTTCAGGATGTTTCTTACCCTGTTGAGACTAGAGACGCAACAAACAAAATACACATGTCAAAGGGGGGACAAGCATTATGATGCAATACACATGTAAGAATATGAGTCGGATTAGCAAAAGCAACCGTCAACAATGATCTGTTTGATTTTTACACTTGAAAATGGTCAAAAGATGACGATGATGTGAAGATGCACTGGTAAAAAATATGTGTTAATTAATGGTTAAACATCTGCAAGGTGATTGCTGTCTCTTTATGTGATAGAGAAATGTAAGCATTTCCTGTCATGGGATATATAAATAATATATATATACACACCCACTCTGAATGTTTTCCTTCATGTAGCTGATGTCCATGTTCGGGGCTTTTCATAATAAGTAGCTCTTTTTATAGTGTAGAGACTATTAATTAGCGTTAATAAGAAATTATTGGATATTGATTATCTGCCTCTAGTGTGTCGCCTTTGGTTCAGTCGACTGTGAAATCCCCCTCGCTGTCTCTTTAACCCGTCACCTGCGATGCTTCCTGAGGGTTACATTCACTCCTAAATAACATCATTTCACAGAGGCGTTTGTTCATAACCCGATACTTTTATTGATCCTGGCGCAGAAATCCAGCAAAGTCAGAGGTCAGGTCAGGGCTACAGGCTACGTAATAACAGAGGAGGAGGAGGAACTCGCTGTAAAACACCTGATGCTTGTTAACACGCCGGGCGGGCGGACGGGCAGCGTTGACACAGATCCTGCAGCAGGAGGACAGTCAGCAACCGGTTGGACAGGTTATTACAGACGAGGAGGTCAAGGGTGAAGAGGTCGAACTAGGAGCTCTCGCTGTATTTAAAGCGACCGCTCGCTCGCTCACTCTTCTGCTCTCTGCCTGTGGTTGTTTGTTTGTTGGTCAGCGGTGAGCGGGTCGGCCGGCTTAAAGCCACAAGATTAACTTCTGACTGTAATTCATCCTGCTTCTACCTGCTGCACCTTCCAGAGCTGACAGACGGCTCGGCAGATGCCACCGAGGAGTCTGTCTGCTGCTGCAGTCTTTTTAATTTGTTGGCCGCCACCGCTGCTGCTGCTGCTGCTGTTGCTGCTGCTGTTGCTGCTGCTGTTGCTGTCTGTGTGTGTCTCTGTGTGTTTGTGTGTGTGTGTGCACGCTGAAGGCAGAAAGCTCTGACTTCAGCTTCATCTGCTGTCTTTCTCCCAAATTTAATGGAGTTAGTAACTTAATTACTACATTATAAAAGTCACTAATTACCAGGAAAAGTAACTATTGCGTTGCTTTTTAAAAAAATGCTCAAATATGTCAAATTGCCTCATGTTTATTTGGAACTAACCATCTTTTTCCAACCACTTGATGGACTGAAAAAATGTATAGATAATAGAGCTACACTTAAACAGGTGTATTATTTTGTGATGGGATGTCTTGAGACAAGTAATGGTGCATTTTATCGTCAGTAATTGTGTTATAACAGGGGAAACAGTCACTTTTTTGATTTCTCACACGGCGTTATTCCCATCACTGCTTTTAAATTGAGGAGGTCAGCATCATTTATAATGGCCCATCATGCCAGACAAACACTAACAAGGCTGAACATTAGCTGTGGCTGGCAGTCGACCAGTTTCTTCTGGGAAGGTTTGGTTTTTGTTTTTTTTCTGAAAATCAATTCAGCCGGTGAAGCCTTGAGACTCAGCGCCCGGGCCGTGGAGACCAGAGCTGTTCTATAAAATCACCTGTGAATCTGTGATGTGGCAACATATATTTGAGGGGATGGTTTTTATAGAAACAAAATATAGGAAATGGTCAGTCGTGATAGTATGAACTAAAGTGTTGGAGACTCCTAATCATATGATTTCACTGTGAAGCAGCATTTCAACAAGACAGGGACTGATTTGTTCTGTCGTGCTTTGATTTTGTTCTGTTCAGTTTGTTGGTTTTTCGTCTGTTCTCTCTTGACTCAGTATTTTTTTTTTTTTTTTTTTTTTTTTTTTTTTTGGGGGGGGGGGGGGGGGTATTTGAAGTTGAAGTCTGTCACGTTCGTCTCGTCTGCGTGACAAAGCAGAACAGTCACTCGAACCCTCCCGTCTGTCGTCCCGTTTCCACTGAAGCCGGCGGTTCTTCTTTCTTCAAGCTGCTCTGCTCCGAGCAGCTGGCGGAGTTCACCTCGCTTTCATCTCCACCAAAACAGAGTTGTTTTTTTGTTTGTTTTTAAAGCCGTCGCCTCAAACCAGCACTGAAATTAAACTTCAGGTTAAATTAAGCCTGGATTTACTAAACTCGAACAGATCTTATCCCATATACCTGCACCTGTGCCTTCTTTTTTGTTGTTGTTGTTGTTGTTGTTGTTCTGGCACAGTGGAGTTTGTTTTCCTGTGCTGCTGCTGTCTTTGTTTACAAGCCTGCGCGGTTTGTTTGATAAATAAACCGGTGCCACATCTTCGTCTGCTTCACCTCATGTCGATTGGACCAGGACCGAGGCAGCAGCAGCAGCAGCAGCACGATGATGATGATGATGATGATGATGATGATGATGATGATGATGATGATGATGATGATGATGATGGTAATGATGAATAACAGCGGTGTGGCTCAGCTCCGTGCAGCCAGTCACCCCTGAAGGAAAAGCTGCATCATCGTTATCACCGTCATCATCATCCTCATCATCATACTCCTCCTCTTCTCTGTTTCTCTCTCTCTCTCTGCTGACTTAATATAATATTTAATTTCTGGAAACTCAGACCAGATGACTGACAGAGGGAAAAAGGCTTCACGATGATTTGCAGACGGCTTTAAAAAAAAAAAATAGACTCATATTTTGGTTGCCAAAAAACTATTGATACATCACGTATTACTCCGAGTCCGAGCTGATGGATGATAGATTATAGATGATAGATAATAAGCCACCGTCAGTTGAGCCTTCACAGTGCTTCCGTGTTGAAAGGCTGCTGCTTTAGTGTCTCGCTTTGAAAACCCTGGCACACAAACACAC
The DNA here is from genome assembly GCA_030347415.2 of Decapterus maruadsi. NCBI lineage: Eukaryota > Metazoa > Chordata > Actinopteri > Carangiformes > Carangidae > Decapterus > Decapterus maruadsi. Next base: position 7,845,301 of record CM064898.1, read on the forward strand.
ACACATTCACACACATACACTCGGTTCTGGTAGTAAATTGTGTTTCGTGCCTCTGCTTTTTGAAAACCCAGATCAAGGACAGGATTTGTACTTGTAACTTAATTGTGCCGCTTCAGGGCCAAACACAGTGTGGGAATTCAGAGTGTTCAGATTAAGACATGGTACTTTTTTTTTTCTCTCTCTCCGCTTTGAATTTCTACTTTATTTTTCTCGGCAAAAGTGGCTTGGCAGCACGGGCGGTAGTGTGACATCATGAATGATGTCATTTACACATAAATACTCAATGTTTTTCCTTCTTTCCACACATTCACAGACCTTTTTATTGACAAAAAAAGGCGTAGGCAAACACAGATGGTTCATTTTACATCTGTAAAGTATATTTCTACTGACTTTCAATGTTACCCAAAGTAAAAAAAAAAATGCGACACTTATTTACTGATGCAAGATCACATTGTGTTATTGTCAATGTTCAGAAAGCTGAGTCATGGGAGGAAATGTGGGAATTTGGACGTCAGTGAGTCATATGAAAAAATTCAGGAAGTGGCTTTTTAATAACAAACCATCATCCACATGTCAAAGCAGCTGCTTAACAATAACAGATACGTTGTCCAGTTGCTGCCTGGTGTGAATTAGCTGGTGGAGCAGCTTCCGTGGCGTCTATGTATTTAGAATAGAATAGTTATGGATGGAATAGTTAGAATAGAATGGAGTCGAATGGAATGGAATTGAATGGAATGGAATAGTTCTTAATTGATCCTTTGCAGGTAGAATAGAATAAAAAATACAGATATGATAATTAGGAGAATATGAAGGATACAGTCACAACATCTGTATGAAATGATAAAGAAAAGTAATTCACAGGCACACAATATATATATTATGCTAGTGGTTTACATCAAAGTTGTTGTTACAAAAACATTGGTGATGAGACTGATGGTGTGCAGTGCAGTGGGGGGGAAATGTGTGTATGTGTGTGTAGAAACAGGATATGAAGCTGGAGGCACAGCTGCAGCAGCAGCCAGATGTTGGACGGTCCAGCAGAGCAGAGAGAGAGAGTTAGGGAGGGAGAGGCAGGAAACAATGGAGAGGAAGTGGAAGACAAAAGATAAAGTTTAAACAGGATCGTCTCATTGTAGAGCATCATGAAAAACAAATGTATGACGCAGGTGTTTATAGTGTTGTATTGTGTCATCGTGTTGATCATCTTCTCCTCCTCCTCTTCCTCCCCTACTCTTTCTTCTTCTTCTCTTTCTCCTCCCTCTTCTTCGTCTCTCTTCCTCCTCTTCCTCCTCCTCTTCCTCCAGGGCGCCAATGCCTCTGCCTTGGAAAAGGAGATTGGACCGGAACAGTTTCCCGTTAATGAACACTACTTCGGATTGGTTAACGTGAGTATCAATCAAAGCTACACAACATTTATACTATAGACTTTATTACAGACTCAGAAGAAGCATTTTTTTTTATTATTTAAAGGTACATTCCGTCATTAACGAGTGATTCTGCTGCTGCTGCACGAACCCTCCACTCAGCCCTCCACCTTTCTTTTCTCTTTGTCTCTTTCTCTTTCTCCAGTTCGGCAACACCTGCTACTGTAACTCAGTGCTGCAGGCTCTGTATTTCTGTCGACCGTTCAGGGAGAAGGTGTTGGCATACAAGGTAAGTGATGACAGAGACGCCATAGCTGTAACGGAGCGAAAGCAGTATACCTCTCCACAGACGTGTACGGTGGACACGGCGTCGCTCAGGCTGAAAGAATGCGTTTTAAACACCGTACTGTATTTGCCCGACTGTAAGATAATATTTTCTCTGGATGTTAGTTTGAAAACACAGGCTTGGTATTTGTAGCTGCTGTCATCTGTTAAACGAGGCAAGGCAAGGCATCTTTATTTATGTAGCGCATTTCATACCAACGGGCAACTCAATGTGCTGACAAAGACAAAACATTTAACAGTAAGAGTTGGAAACAGAAAAAAACAGCATAAAAATATACAATTTCTAAAAACTGAAATAAAGCCCAAAATAATAATAATTATTAAAAAATAAAACAAAACACGACAAACCAGTCTGAAAAGAAATATCAAAGTGATAGAAGGATGTGCACTATCAATATAACTTCAAGATTTCAAAATAAAAGCATGGCAAAATAAAAGCATGGCACTGTAAATCAGACCAAGAATTGTGATTTTACTCAAAAACATAAAGTGTGTCCAAGCAAATTTCTGTCAGTATGATAAATAGTTATAATTAAATAGTAATTATTGTGTACAAATTAAATTCAATACCTTTATTCCCGCACTTGTGTGTTGCCAAGTGTGAAAATTACATGGAAGACGGAAGAGGCATAATATTACACATATTTTGTTTTTATCAAGAAATGTCCGGTTGTTAATAACATGTTTTTGTAAAAGGATAGTTAGTTAATTACTTAACAGTTAACATCTTAATGTACTAAAAACAAAGGGAAAAATTCAAGTTTCTTTTTATTTATAGGTTATCATGCTGTTATTTTACTGGTCCAACATCACCAGAGTAACATCTTAGATGCTGGAGTTCATGTCTGTATTTGGGGCCAATGGAGCAACAAAAACAAACAGACTTTTTTCTTTTTTCTTTTTTTAAATCCAAAACTGAAGCGAGTGCACCTGAGACTGCTGCCAATAATCCATCCGTCCGTCCCTCACTGCTACAAATATGGTGTGGGTCTGCGTCTGAACCTGCCGTTGAGCCACATCTGTTTCACCTTATCTAACTCCCCGAGTCCGGTCTGAGCTCCAGCCGCCCCACGGCCCCGTCTCATCTCATCACCGCCAGGCTTAATCACAACCTAATGTTAATCTAAACACGCCGCGGGGCTTCCTCGCCGCTGCAGGAGGAGCACACACAACCTGTCTGCATGGGTTTTGAACAGTTTTTACCCCGTTTTCTTTCTCTCTCTCGTCTAAATAACTCCGACCGACCGACCTGAGGGTTTGTTTTTCAACCCCGGCGTCTCCCTCCTTGTTGCCCAGACAGACGGGGCCTATTTTTAGCAGCGTACTTTGCTGCATTACAAGACTTCAGCAATTTAAGTTGGCAGGTGCAGTTTTATCACAACTGATGGGAACCGATGACCGGAGCAGCAGCAATTACGCCAAAGTCATAATAAACTCCACTTTTTTTATCAGTTTAATCTTCTTCCTAGCTGAGCTCACGACACGTCCCTGAGAGTAGCCGACTGTTGCTAATGATTTATTTAAAAAAAAAGAAAAAGAAAAGTGCAGACGGAGGAGAAATTTGCAAGTGTATGAACTCGGTGGCTCCTGTAATGTGTTTCCCTGCCGCGAGGAAATAGATTCCTATCCTGACAAGGCAGACAGAGCATCTCCGATATCTTTTCACTCGCGAGGAACTGACAAGGAACCGAATCATCTTGTCAAGCAGCCAAAGAGTTACTGCTGTCTGTCACTACATGTCACAAGTATAGCAGCTCAAAAAACCTAAAAACTACTGCAGCTGCCGTCAAGAGCCCGACAGACAGAAAGAGAGAGAATGAGGACACGACTGCACTTGGAGATACACTTGCACCTCGATGTGGAATTTACAGTATGTTTTCCTTTGGTAGGAATATTTCACGTTTCACTTCAGGCTATCTTATCCTTGGACTCCTCGCTCGAAGTGTCTGGGACAAAATTTTTCCCCCAACAGATGTAGCTTGATTTAAAATACGAAAAGTACAACTGGTGGAGTTGCATGTCAGGAAAAATATTAATCTTCATTAAAGGTTCATATTTTAGTCTCCTCCTGTGTTGATCCGTAAGAAGATATATTTGTAGTTTTAAGAACCCAAACCGTTTATTTTTTTATTATTTTTTTTTTTTACAACATACCCTAACCCTTTTAGGCTGGTTGGTGTCAGCCAATCAGAAGAGAGGAGGCGCTGAACCACTTCTCTGATTGGCTGACTGTTTTCTGACTGAAATATAGAGCAGATTTCAGATCAAAACACTCAGAGAAATCAGAAGGTTGGATGATTATAGATGCAGATGGGTGCAGCTTCGGTGACTGCTTCATTGTGACATCACAAAGTGACAGAAAGTCCTGACAGCTGTTTTTTTTAAGGCTCAGTTTCTGAATATGGTTTGTGTGCATTTCTCTGTGGACTGAGGCTTTGATACTTTCACAGTATTAATATAGAACCTAGAGCTGCTTTATAATCACACTACACATGGACATCTACCTTTATACCGTATGGAGCTTTAATACAAACATCTACCTTTATTTTGAAGGAGCTTTAACGCAAACATCTGCCTTTATTTTGAAGGAGCTTTAACACAAACATCTACCTTTATTTTGAAGGAGCTTTAACACAAACATCTACCTTTATTTTGAAGGAGCTTTAACACAAACATCTACCTTTATTTTGAAGGAGATTTAACACAAACATCTACCTTTATTTTGAAGGAGCTTTAACACAAACATCTACCTTTATTTTGAAAGAGATTTAACACAAACATCTACCTTTATTTTGAAGGAGCTTTAACACAAACATCTACCTTTATTTTGAAGGAGATTTAACACAAACATCTACCTTTATTTTGAAGGAGCTTTAACACAAACATCTACCTTTATTTTGAAGGAGCTTTAACACAAACATCAACCTTTATACTGTATGGACGAAACCTTTTGTACTTGACCTTTATCCTGTAGCTGTTTTTTTTTTAGTTTTAGTTTAGTTTTAGTTATTTGCACCATAAAAATCAAGGACAACTACAAAAATAGAAATGAAACAAGAATAGTAAGTGCAGGAAAGGTTTAAAAACCCTATATGGGCTTATGTAAAATACCTTCCCAAAAAGTATGCAATATCTCGGCAACAAAAAAAGGAAAGTGCTTTATTATTATAACAAGAAGAGTCAATCATGTGTAAAGTGTAAAATGATTGTGTATGAGTGGGTGAGCATGAGTATGATCCAATTACGACTATGCTAATAAGTGAAACTTAGATCTCACCTGCGTCACCTTCTGTGTGGGTGTTTTTATAGTTTAATAACATCGCTCTTAATGTCAATGTTCATCCCGAGTCGGGCGCTCCCTCACCTCCTTCTCCTCCTCCTCTTCCTCCTCCTCCAGGTGCAGCCACGTCGTAAGGAGTCCCTCCTCACCTGCCTGGCCGACCTGTTCAACAGCATCGCCACGCAGAAGAAGAAAGTCGGCGTCATCCCTCCCAAGAAGTTCATCTCACGGCTGAGAAAAGAGAATGGTAGGAACACGACACCATCAGCATTGTTGTATTATTTTGCACCTGTCGGGGAATTTAAACGCACGACTTCCTGTATTGAAGCAACACAGCTGAGATATTAGATGAGGAGAAGAAGAAGAAGAGGAAAAGGGAAGGAGCGTGAGACGAGGGGTTGATTTAGTTTCAGCTGAGGAAATAAAATTGTCAGCCAAACCCTGGAGTGGATATCAGATGAAAAAGCGGAGGCGGTCTTAATTGGCTCGTTGCTCCTCGCCAACATGTGCTGATGATGTTTATTTTCTGTTCCCTCTTTCTTCGACGCCTTCCTTCCTCATTCATCGTCTATTTCTGTCTCTTCTTTCACGTTCGTGTCTATTTTCCCTCTTTTCCTCTTTTCCACTTCTCTGTATGTCCTTCATGCTTTTGCTGTCTCCCCCTCCTCCTCCTCCTCCTCCTCCCGTCTCCTCACGCACCTCCACACCTGTGTCGCCTCCTCAGAGCTGTTTGACAACTACATGCAGCAGGACGCCCACGAATTCCTCAACTACCTCCTCAACACCATCGCAGACCTGCTGCAGGAGGAGAAGAGCCAGGAGCGGCAGCAGAACGGGAAACTGGTGCAGAACGGAGGAGGAGGAGGAGGTGGGGGAGGAAGTGCAGGAGGAGGAGGAGGAGGAAGTGAAGGAGGGGGAGGAGGTGGAGGAGGAGGAGGAGAAAGCGATGGAGGGAAGGAGACACAACAGACGTGGGTCCACGAGATCTTCCAGGGGACACTGACCAACGAGACGCGCTGCCTCAACTGTGAAGCTGTGAGTGTCTGAGCTTCAACCACAGACTCTGTGATACTAAAAACTAAAAAAATACAAGCATGCAATTATCTGTTAAAGGGATAGTTCAAAGTTTTGGCAAATTGGTCCATCGCCATAATCCCTATAGTCATAGCAGTAGGTTTGTTACCTTTGATTGTTGGTGCAAGCTATTTTTAGAACGGCGGAGCAGAGCCGTGAGCTGCTCAGAGCTACGCTACGGAGGCTAATTGGTTTTTTTGGGGGTTTCCCTCATCAAACTCATCAAATACACAATCCAACAACTCCAAAACGCTCCGGTGGTCAAGTTGTGACCTGCACATTCACCACGCTATGAGATAATAACACAACGTTACAAGTCAGAGTTGTTTTAGAGGCAAATACAGAGACTGCCTGGCGAAAAACTGCCGCCGACGGGAACGTGCATCAGCTGTTTTGCATGAATTTACCTCTAAAACAACTCTGTCTGGTAACGTTGTGTTGTTATCTCGTACTAAAACCATAGGGATTATGGCAATGGGCCAATTTGCCAAAATGTTGAACTATCCCTTTAACTTGAAAGACTCATTCTGAATGACTGAGTCTTGACTGCATCACAATCCCTGCATTTTTATGTGTTCGTATAAAGTCGGTTGTAAATGAGACATGAAGGACAAAACCTAAACACAACTGTTGTAACAACTTACGCTGCAGGTTTTTTTTTTTTTTTCTTTTCCACCGGTTCAGTAAAAACCCTGAGTGCGGCGACCTTGAACGTCTCTGTAACTTTCCGTTTCCAGGTGAGCAGTAAAGACGAGGACTTCCTGGACCTGTCGGTGGACGTGGAGCAGAACACGTCCATCACACACTGTCTCAGGTAACAAACGGCCTTCGCCCAGAAAATTAACCTGTTTACGCTCAACCGATGCTCAAAGTCACAGGAAAGACGGCGAGACGGACGAGTCGTCAGCGGCTCAGGACCGCAGTGTGTAGAGCTGTTTTTAAATGCAGGTGTGTGTGTCTGTGTGTGTCTGTGTGTGTCCTCGTCCTCTGAACAGGGGCTTCAGCAACACAGAGACGTTATGCAGTGAATACAAGTACTACTGTGAGCAGTGTCGCAGCAAACAGGAAGCCCAGAAAAGGTGAGTGACATCAGCTGCACATCGAGTTTCCTGCATTTCCTCCTTTCCTCCTTTCTTTCTTCTTCTCTTACTGATCCTTTTCTTTCCTTATCATCACTTCTTCTCCTTCATATCTTTTTCTTTTGTTTCTTTATCATCATTTCTGCTCCTACTGATCATTTTCTTTCTTTATCCTCACCTCTACTCTCTCCGATCCTTTTCTTTCTTTTCTGAACATGTACATTTTCTCTCTGACTTTTTAACTCAGAGTATCCACCAACACATTTGTGCACGTTGTTTCTGTCCCTGTAAGACAAAGTCAACCGTGACGTGAAGACGTTTGTGCGTGTTGTGAAACTCGCAGCTCTTCACACTGACAAACCCGTCGTCCCCAGATCAGCGCCTCAGCGTCTCTGCAGTCGTTGTGGGAGCGGTTAAAGCTGCTGATGCTCTAAAGTTTCTATCTAAGCGGACACAAATACACATCATTTTTCTTTAAAAAAAAAAAAAAAATTCCATTAGCGTGTGCCCTCTGAAACCACATCTTGATGTTACTACAGCAACCAGGCGGTGGAGTGGGGGGGGGGGGCCTTCCTGTTGCGTTCTGAGAAGTTGATCATAGGTGTGTAAATCTGATCGAGGTGTGTGAGTGTGTTTATTATTAACCGCTGAGCCTCAGAGTGAAAAGAAGAAGATGTTCGACCTGTGTTTTTACCGTCCGCCATGTTTCATCCATTAGTGTCACCAGCGACGCCGCCGTCTGCATCAACACAAAGCGACAGGTGGTGGGGGGCTGCAGCAGCAATGGTGTCAACATGGAAAGCTTTTTTTGTGTCGGGGACGATTCACCCTGCTTCTCTTTGTCTGACTTTTTTTCCCGCTGACCTTTGCACGAAGCCCGGCTCTTTATTTATTTTCACTTTGATTTTTCCTCTTTCAATAAAAAGTCCTTGCGAGGCTCTCGAGGCCGAGCGCGCGGTTTCCAAATGCACCGAAGCCTCAGGAGCTCCTATAAAACCACTTTAACACGTCTCTCTCTCTGTCTCTCTCTCTCTGGTCAGGATGAGGGTAAAGAAACTTCCCATGATCCTCGCCCTCCACCTGAAGCGCTTTAAGTACATGGACCAGCTGCACCGCTACACCAAACTGTCCTATCGCGTCGTCTTCCCGCTGGAGCTCCGCCTCTTCAACACGTCCGGGGACGCCACCAACCCCGACCGCATGTACGACCTGGTGGCCGTCGTCGTGCACTGTGGCAGGTAAACAAGATGTTTCCTTTTGATGTTATTGCCAAAAATGTCACTTTTTTTTTTATATGCGATGATAGTAAAGTTTTGTTTACATCCAGATCTTTGAGACTCACTCATGTTTTGCGAATCTGTGAACCTGCACATGTTGCTGTTGTTGTTTCCCTCAGGCAGATCTGCATCATATATAAACACTCTGTCGATGTCAACATGTTAGAAACCACACGGCGTCCTGGTGCAACCACACAACACGCTGCTGTAGAGCTAGTGTTTCACCTCTGAACGCCCCCCGCCGCCGCCGCCGCGTTCACCACAGGCAGATGACACAGTTTGATAACATCACGTTTGCAAGCTTTGAACATCTGTTTTTCCTCAGTGGTGGAACTACATCAAATATTCAACACCTTGATTCAACAGAGCTTTATTGTCAGTTCAGTAGCGAACAAGCGAGATGAAAGCGGTGTTCCTGCATAAAGACTTAAAAACAAACATTAAAAAGAGAAAGAGAGCAAAGTGTTGTCTTTTCCAGATGTAGACAGATGTCTGATGAGGATTTAACAATAAATAGGAATTATTGTTTGTGGGTAATGTGTCTGACGTGTTCTGGTCGTCCTCTGTGTCTCTGCAGCGGTCCAAACCGTGGACACTACATCACCATCGTCAAGAGCCACGGCTTCTGGCTGCTGTTTGACGACGACATCGTAGAGGTAACGACAACAACGGCTTCTCTCCTCCTCGGTTTTCTGTTTCATCCTCAGAGAAAAGTGTTGAAAGAATAACAGAGAGAGGTTTTGACTTGAGCTTGATCATCAAACACTTTTCACATGTGTGAGATTAATGTAGTTCAAGACGTTCAGATCTTCAGTCTCATCTAAAGCCTTGAAGGAGCTGCTTCACATTTGGTACAAATGACGACTTAAATTCAAAGATGAACTGAATAGATGATCGGACCTCACAGAAATGAGTGATATCCTTTAAATTCAGTAAACGTTCACCAGGACTTTCAAAAAATGAAGGAACAAGGAACAAAATATAAAAAAACAGCTTTGTTTTTTGGGTATTAATGATAAAAGTTGGGTATCTGAGCATGAGAGAGCAGCCACACCGGGCGTCGTCTCTTCTCACTCTATACAGAACCGACAAACCTGAGGTTGTTGCGACATAAAAGGGTATGTACGTATACATTTTCATTTTTCACACTTTTGAACTTTCAGTTCTCTTTTACTTCTCTTCCGTCCCCAGTGACATTACAGAATGATTACATTTCAAGTGGAAAAGAAAAGGTTTGGTCCTTCTTGACCTTTTTTAGGTTTGTCTTTCAATGCAGTTTTGAAACAAACAGGAAACAAACTAATGATGAAGAGAGAGGTGAAGCCGAGCAGGTAAGAGTCTCAGGTCTCCGTCGTCCGACCCGTCTCCACCTCGTCCTCGAGCCCGACAGGAATTTCAAACGTCCGTCCTTCCAGACTCGGTGTAGATCCTGGCTCTGCCGATGTTGTGTCTGGATTTCCCTTACGGTGAGCGGGGGCAGGGGCGACCTAGATACTTCAACCTTTTGCTGAAAATAATGAGCAGCTAAAAGCCGGGTTTAGCGATCAGGAGTCAGGATACGATCAAAAGGAGCAGGGCCGTGCATGAAAGCAGCGGCTCAGGAGAAAGAGAGGAGGAGACGGAGGGAAAGAAAACAGAGCTGCTTTAGATTAGAGAGACCTGAGGACCAGAGGACGAGGTCTAGACCGAAGAAGAACAATATTTACCTGCGCTTTCCTCCTCATACTCGTCTCCTTCTCATCTCCACATCTCTCCTCTCATCTTCACCTTGTACCTGGAGCGTTTCTCATCCTGGTTACACGGTCGTAAACCAGAGGCCTCTTTGATCGGCTCGTCGTGTCTGGGAGATTGTAAATAAGGACCGAGTTCCGCTGCATCCCTCATTTCTCTTCTCAGGTGACGCCGATGTCAAGATCGCACTTCTTGTGAAAACTCGTGTTTATTTTTAACTTCTCGAGTCTTTCACTCCGCATATGTTTCGGTTGTCACAAAGTTTTCTTTTTTTCTTGCGGCTCCGCCACCCTCCGCCGCTCCTCTTTTCCAGAACCATCTGCTTCCCTCCTGTGAAGTGGTGACAGACGACAACATGGCAGCCTTCACAGGAACAACGACAGTCTGACGTCCCTCCACATGTGTGACAGCGCTCAGCCGCCTGCTTCACACCTCCTCCTCCTCCTCCTCCAGCTCCAGGAGACACAACAGGTTTATCAAACCAGAAGAAAATTGGATTAATTAAATCATAAATCACCTCTGCAGCATTTATTCTGTGGCTGTCGTTACACTACAGGTGCTGGTGCCCAATTCTGATTGGTGCCTATATCCAATTTTTACCCCTTTCCAAACCACCACCATCTATGCCAGTCTCTTTCTGGTTGCCCACGTCTACTGCTGTGTGCCTTCATGTACAGCTATTAAACATAATTTAAAAAAAAAAACGAAAATAAAACAAAATAACCAAAAAATACACAAAGAAAATGACTCCACGCAAGGACAATACAACAAATAAATAAAAGCACACTGCAGTAAAGAGATCATTTGTTAAGAAATAAAAGGAGACCAAAATAAAATCCATACAAAAATAAGAAGCACATATTTGATTTGTCTTGTGTGTCTGTTGCTATCGTCGCGTTATTGATGACGCACAACTCGCAATACCTGGAAGTATCTGATCTGTCTGTTTCGATCACAGATGTATTCGCATTTGTCCAATTTATTTCCACAATATGAAGGAGGCCTGAAACCGATTAGACCAGGGGTTTTCAAAGTGTGAGAGAGAGTCATTTGTTCAAACAAAACATACATGTCAAAATAAAATGATTAATGTTTTTGCAGTACCAAATTATAAATATGATAAAACACGATCTTGTAAGTTCACAAAAAGCATCTGGGAAACACTCCAGCCGAACACTGATCATGCAATCATCTCCGCGGCGATATGACGCTCAGAGCGAGTGATCAGAGAGACTGTTGCAGGGAGAGCGGGGCTCCGCTTCGTGGATGTAGCACTAGTCCGTCGGCTGTGAACTATTCTGGTTAGAAAAAGAAGAGCGTCAGGTGCTGCACAGCGTCAGGTAGGATCAAGCGAACCGGTGCCTCTCACAGTGACCAAGCTCAGATAAATAAATTTAATCAGCAGTAGAACCGCGTGTCCCCGAGCAATACTGCTGGCGGCGGAGTTTTCCTCTTTTAGAACAGCTGATGTGGTCAGTATCAGTGTCACCTGTAGCTTATTTACAATATAAACTTCAGACTCTCTGCTTCCAATGATCACACAGGGAGAGCATGTCGCTTGTTTAGGCTTATTTGTCACATGATAATTAAAGCAGATATATTAATGCTGAAGGCAAGGCTATCCGTATTACAGCTTCAAGTCACGACTACAACTTTGTATGCTGTCCTGTTGCCTATGAAAGTCACTATAACGGCCTCTCGTAACTTCCGACCCGTGAACTCGCAGATCAAACTGGTATGACTTCACAGGAAGGAAAAACACAAGTTTCCTTGGACGCACCATGAGTTAGCAGCCCCCGCCCTCGTCAGGCATCTATTGGTCCTCGTGCTCTGTCACCACATTCACGCGCATCCCTTGGCTGCACACACAGCCCTTCATGCCGTTCTCTCTCCTCATTGGATAACACTAGTATCCCACAAGGAAAGTTTTCTCCTGGTTTACAGCAGAGCAGAGTGACGGAGAGACTTGTGTTAGGACTTATATTAACAAAAACATTCAGCCGATATCTGCTTTAATATGCTGAGAAACAAGATAAATCAAATAAATCTTACAAAAAAAGACCAATTTATGTTTAATGAATCAAATATATTTAATTCTCTCTTTTCTTTTTTTTTTGGGGGGGGGGGGGGCGCACAGCTGTTTATCTTTCATTAAGGGGGGCTCACTCTCTCACACTTTGAAAACCCCTGGATTAGACAATATCCGATTTCTGTGCCTTTTAAGAAGAGAAAAATTCAGACTTGTGTCTCTTGAACCATGAAGTGTGAAGACGCCTCATGTCTATGAAGTCGCTGCCTCACTATGTTGCAGTGTTTACCAGTTGTATGATGACGTGTCTCCCTGATCGTTGGCCATCGACCACTTTCGTACGTGGTAAACTCTCACTTTGTTGTTTTTCTTTCCTCGAGCCGAAGAGCACGGCGGCGCGGCGCAGCAGCAATCAAGCCATCAGCAGTTAACTGACTGCAGTGATTTCGCTTTAATGATCCAGTCGTCACTGTTGAGAAGCGGTTTTCTTTTGTTTGTATAACTGTCTTTTCAGACTGCAGACACACAGAGCTGCACCAAACCCTCCCTTTTTTTCCTGCTTTTATAGATATTTTATTATTTAGATTCATCATTTAAAAAATGCTGCAAAGAAATCCATAAATTTTACCAAATACAGGAAAATCAAATGCTTGTGTTGTAGTTCTTGTTCTTAATATTAATTTCCCCAAAGCATGTGACGGATTAACCTAAATCATACCAAAAAAGAAGAAATTAATCACTGTTATTAGAAACTAGGGGCAGAAATTTGTGTTTTTCCAACAGATTTCATCACTGCATTTTAGATTTATCAACAAAATAATTCTCATTTCCTTTAATTTCCATTCAGGATAAAAATCAATAAGCAGGCCCAGGCTGCATTTGTGGAATCTGTGGTAGTAATCAGCGTAAATGTTGCATTAAAGTGTAATTTTAGGTGCTTTAACAACTCAACAAAACGGCAAAGTTGAGAAATGCAACATCTGCTCAGTGTAAATCCAATGGAAACCAACAGTTGCCTGAAAAACACATCTGCATGGTTGTGTATAATCGATCCATGTATTTATGAGGAACATCTGTGCGGTCTGATGCAACCGATACGACGGCTCTGCAATGTTTTAGCACGGGAGGACGTTGTCAGGGTGGCGCAGTGGTTTGAGCTGCATGTGGGTTCGTCTTTTCCTGGTTCTAGCTCCGGTTCTCCGGCCGCTTTGACCCAACAAGGATGGACTTTATTGTATAAGTTGTGAAACCTCATTGTAAATTGGCTCGAACCTCCTCTCTGATCCAGGTTCAGTTTGGCCACAATTTTAAAAAAAAAATCAAACCTCCGTCCTACTTCGGGACCTTTCGCCCAATTAAATCAGTTTATTTAACTTAAAATCTCGACAGAGGGAGGGAGGGAGAGGTCACCCCCGCTGTTTGTTTGAGTCCAGACAGAGCCGCTGCAACCCCGATCGCTGCAGCAGTGTACTTTTCCACTACGATGGGAAGGACGCCTGCTGCAACATCTGGTCCAGCGGACAGACACTGGCTGAGTCGTGGCAGATTCCGCTGAGTTTGCAGAGCTGAAAACACCAACTTATCATTTTCTTTATGGTTTGAGGAGATCCACTCTCCGTCTCCTCGCTGCTTTCTGTTCAAGCCTCCACAACTTTATCCTACAAGTTACATCCATCCTGCTTTGCCCCTTTATTTCCTGTTTTTGTAGCACTTTAAATTTTGTTTTCACCCCCCATTTGTTTCAAAAATAAAAACCAGACATTAACCAGTTACTTGTCAACATCCTCAACTTTTAAATGGAGATTCAATGGCAGGGGAAAAGCCTCGGTGAAACAGTTACACAACAAACTTCGACAGGATTTTTATGTAGTGCTAAGACGGACCTGTCGTCCTCGGCTCGTCTTTGCTCAAAGGTTGGGGGGATAAAACAAGTCGGAACATGAAACGCTCTCCTTGTTTTGTTTTTTTTCTCCTCCCCGTGTCTGGAAAATTTGTGGAAACTAATTTTCAAAAACATTTGGAGAAGTGATTTTGATAATGACAGTATTTTTTACGAGGGATTGAAGCTAAGTGGAGCACAGCTGTTAGCAGATCTGTTCTGTTTGAGTGATATAACACACAAAAAAAAAGCTCTGGTTTGTCCAAGAATGTCTCTCAAACCAAAAAATATGAACACGATGTTCCGTTTTGGTTAAGACTTTATTGGTGCCCGGTTACTTTTGTCCTCTGTGACCAGGAAGCTCAGAGTGAGTGGCATCTCTTTCTTTCCTCTTCATGTTCATTGCAAGACCGAGCACATGAATGAAAAATAAACAATACCAAATCTTTCATGTGTGATTCTGATGATCTCACGAGGAAATATACGTGAGCTACAGAGATCAGATCTGTGTCTGCAGCAAAAATAGAAGGAAAAAAGTATCATCTGTGTTCCTAAACACAGAACGGGAAGTGAACACGATGTTCTGTAGTCTGGACACGTACATGTACACACGTTTCCAGACAGATGTCAGATCTCCAGACAGACTGTTGCTACAGTCGGAGATACTGTACACAAGAGCAGGTTGGATGGACATGAAAAGTTTTAGCATCCAACCCTCTAAAACTACTGATTACTCTTTTGATATTGGTGCAATGATAAACTTAAAGGAGACATATTATGCCTTTTTTCCCACAAATTATAATAGTTCGGAGGTGTCTTAAAGACATATCTGTGACATGCTTTGGTCAAAATACCCCAAGGATCAAACATCACAGCTCTTTTCATGCTCTCAAAACAGCCCTGTTCAGAACAGCTGGTTTCAGTGCCTGGCCCTTTAAATGCAAATGAGCCACTGCTTGCCCTGCCCCCTTCTACCGTAGGGGTGGTATTATGCAAATTTAAAAAACTAATGACGTCATTGGTCGTCATTTTTGGTCAATTCTCACATTTTGGGGGCCAGAAGGCGAGACAAACACCCAAATATATCTTAAAGAGGCTTCAAAACGTGATATTTCCATAATATGTCTCCTTTAAGACACGACCAGACTGTTTCGCCTCCTTCCAGTCTCTATGCTAAGCTAAGCTAACCAACCTTGTGTTCTTCTAGGAAAAGTCATTCATCTGCAGCGATCCAAGATAACTTCAACCTGTGTCTTCTTCTTCTCTTGCAGAAAATTGACGCGCAGGCGATCGAGGAGTTCTACGGTCTGACGTCGGACATTTCCAAGAACTCTGAGTCGGGTTACATCCTGTTCTACCAGTCCAGAGACTGAAACCAGCCAGTGGTTAAAAAAACAAAACAAAAACAAAGAAAGAAACAACAACAACAACAACCCCCAACAGACTGTCACTCAACAGAGAGGGAGGGGCTTATGGCTGCCACCGGCTCCGCCCAGTACGCTCACATAATGTAATCCAGGCTTTATTCCCTGTAGGCGGAGATTTGCACTGGAGCGCCCACTCGGATCGGGTTGAGTCATGCGCAGGTCGCGTGCCAGCCTCCTGGATTATGACCGTTCAAATCCTCTGAGCCCACACTGCAACAAAGCACCTTACGAAAAGAAACAAACAAACAAACAAACAAGATGGCCGATTCTGTAACGCTCGCTTTGCACTGTGGCATCAGCTGGGAAGACTTCAGAGTTAACGCCAATCCAAGAGGCTGACATCGATCGCCCCGTGCACAGCAGCAGAGGTATTAAAAAGAAAAAGGAGGAAAAAGAAGAAAAAAAAGCAGTCCGGGACTGTGCAGAGCGACCAATCAGCTGGAGTGACTCGTACCAGAGGAACGCCAAGCCTCCTCGTCATGGTAACCATCGGTGGCATCACAGTCTTTTGTTGAGTTTTTTTATTTTAAAGTGTGTGCATATTATTATTATTATTATTATTATAATTATTCTTATTACACCGTGCTAAATTAGCTTTCCACTGCGACCGTAAAGCATTTCCTCCGCTTTACGCTAACACATAACCTTCACCTCAAAGAGAAAGAAAAAAAAAAATAACCTAACAGCTCAGAGGAGGGTCGACTGATACCTGACGGCGTTGTGCGACGCCCCCCCCCTCCTGACGCAGCAGAACCACTGACACTACCTTCAGCCATGGGATAGCTCGGTGCACGGCGATGCAGTTGCTAGTTTGCAGTGTTTATATCTTTGGGTGGTGCTAAAAAGAGATAAAGTGTTATAGAGGCAGAACAGGAAGTGAAGATTAGCCACTGGAGACGCCTTGATGCATCTGACTAATTAGACCTTGACAGATATGTAGGGCTTATTATTTTCACTCTTTATCTGAGAGAAAAGTGAATTCTATATTGGAAAAAAAACAATTAGCTGTTTCTGAAATTCAATTTATGGATTTATTAAGTTGAGGTTTTGATCTCTTCTCATGTTTTATGGGAATATTTTAAAGTAAACTGCATAAAGGAATAAGTAAATCCCAAATATTATAGTAAAAAAAAGTGGTTAAAAACCTGAAATGGTAAAAGTTAAGATCTGACAATCCTGTTTTAAGCTTTAAATTAAAAAAAAGAAAAAGTTGGCCGAGCAGCTACAGTGGCTGGTGAAAGTTTTTTTTTTTCTCCTGGAGTTCCTGGTGTGTCGTGCCATTACGGGTCATGTTTGGTGCCACAAGGGAAGAAAATGTTTCAAGAGCATAAGCTAACTCTGTTTTGAAGTGGGCTTTCTGTGGTTTCAGCAGCACAGTCTCCTTTCTACCATGTGCGTTTCAGCTTTGTGTTATTTTAACATGATTTTTTTTTTTTTTTTTTTCAAATGGCAGAATCTGCACGTTTGGATCAATTTAAAGGGACACACACATAAACACACACACACATGGATAAAAACGTTCATTTCTTAAACTCAGTTCTGACATCCAAGCTGTCACACTACAGAAAACCTGTCTGAATGTTTATGTTCAGCGTGTCTTGTCTTGTCCTGTAGCTTCTTTTTAAAGCTTTATTTACGGACTGCAAACTCTGTAACCTCCGTATATACACACACAAACACACACACAAGCTGCAACTGGTACAGTACGCCTCATGATATCAGCCACCAATCGCGCGCTGGCAAATTTCAACTCTGGCTTAAGTGTTTCTCCTGCAGCTGCAGCTCTGGCAGCCGTTCAGACCGTTTTACATAACATGTTTTTCACTCCACAAGCATCTCTGAGTGACGCTGATGTGGAGCTCGGTCGGTCCGTCGGTCGATGGCAACGATGCAGCACCGTTAATGCCCCCCCCCCTCCTTCCTCCTTCCTCCTTCTCCTCCTCAGTATCTCTTAAAATCTAATTTAGGAAAGTTCAGGACGGTAACGACTTCTGATTCAGTGTTGACTCATCCTGCATTGAGAAGCTCTGACTGGACTGCGCTGGTGTTTTTACTGAACCAGAGGTAAAGCTGTTAAAAGCTGTCGGGCTAAAATCAGAACCAAAACACTCTTTAAAAACGAGAGTGATCATTAGTTGCAGCCTTATCATAAACACATGATGTCTGTCGGTGAAAAGAAAAACTGAGAACACAACAAACCCCAAACACAGAGGCCAGTGGTTATAAAAAAAACAACTTTTCATCTCAAACAACTTAAATTTTCAGTTATTCCCATTAAAGTTCTACCCCAAACTCATTTATAAACTGTTTCAACTCCAGCCCCCAATGATTACATGGCATGAATAGATGAAGGATTATTTAATTAATGCTCATAAATTTAGGTTTTAATTGAACTGAGCATTGAAGAAATGGGAGCCATTTTTAAACCCTTCACTCTTTCTCCTGCTGATCGACTTCCTCTTCCTTCTTCTTTTTGTTGAACGCACAAACAAACCAAATGTAGGTTCTTTTTAATTTAGTGTTATAGTTTTTTTTTTGTTTTTTTTTTGAAAGCATGTTTTACACTGCCAAGCTCGCGAGGCTCCACCCGACTGGGCTGCCTCGGATAAACAAACAAGCTCATCCTGTAACTCCTCTTTTTTTATAACCAAGCTGCAGCGGACGGAGAGTGAGTGGAAACGCTCTCTGGACGGCAGCTCCAGTATCGTCTGAATGACTGAGCTGTAAAACACCTTCTGGGTTTGGGAGTGTGTCAGTACTCAGGTCGTCCTCTCTCCTTCTCAATAACATGAAAACAGACGTGTAGCTGTAGCTGTAGCTGTAGTTAACCCTGATCCACTGTGGATACTTTGGGGTTTACCAACGCTGTGTATCAGTTACCAAACCTTGACCCAGTGGTTTGCTGGTTTTGTCTCCCTCCCTTCAGTTCCAGCAGCTTATAACCTTAGCTAGAGGAATAATATTAAACATGCAAACCCACAGGATGATGGGTAATATTTCAATTGACCTACTATATGACCTTTACTTTGGTTTTGAGCAGAAGAATGAATGGGCATCAACACCAACTGGCAACAATGCAGGTACAGCATTGTTAGGATAAGAAATGGAGAAGCTCTTTGTTATGTTGGTTATCTTAGAAAATGAAAAAGATATAGAAATAGAGATTGGGAGCAGAACTTTAGGTATCGAAGCTGAGATAAACCCTCAGCCGATCGTTGGTAGGATTTCTAGTTTCTGGTTCGTTTTGATCCAGTTTGTTAAAATTAAGCCACTCCTTCACAGTTTAAGTGTAAGTTGCTACGTTCTTCTGGTTTAGGGTTTGGCGATGTTCAATCAGCGATATCCAGATTTGATCGAGTGTAGTACTTGGTTTCTTGAACGTCTCCTTGTTCGTAATGAAAAGGAGAGGAGGCGACTTGAGGTGACACGTCCCAAACACTTAATCCGTTGAGGTCAGTGCGTCAAAGTCAACACTATTCCCCCGTTCCCTGTCCGTGCTGCTCTAAAACTCAACTAACCTACATGAAAGGTTGACGTTGATGTTGGTGTGTTGTTATAAGTTGTTTTTTGTTGTTGGGTTGATCCACTTTGTTTCCATCAGTTCCGCAAAGTTTTGGGAAGTCAGGAATAAAAAATTTAGAAAAGTTGATGACTTGAAAGGCAGGTTTTATATCCAGGCAGAATCTGATCTGTGGACTGTTTCTTTCACATGAACCAAATGATGTGTTTATATTTTAAGAAAAAAAAAATCCTTTTCACACATAGTATAAATAACATACACAAGCACAAAAAGGCATCATTTGAGAAGTGGAAGTCCACAGATTTAGTAATCTAATGCAGTTAATGGAAGTTATCAATAACCAATATTGAGTTGTGCTGGTTGAAATCTTTGTCCAGACAAAGCTTTGGAAACCCAATGTTGAAACAAGGCTCTTTTTTTTAATTTAAATACTATTAATATTATTGTTATGAATGTTTATGTTAACTTCTTTTTCTTAGATGTTTCACTTGTTTTTGATATATTTTACTAATTTTAATATAGCCTACCATTCTGGTGTAGGCGGCTCTGGATATTTTTAAGGATTTATTTTGGTTTAATTTTTGGGAGTATGTGATGAGAGATGTTGATGTGTACATAAATACAGATGTTATTATTGGAATATAAATAACTGCTTGCTTGAAATAATCAGCAGACCTAGAACAAACAACGACGACAAAAATATGTTAGCGGACATTTATGTCTCTACAGTACTTTTTATTCTGGTAGTGAATCAATATGCCTGGTGCTCGGGGACAAAAAAGGTAACAAGCCCCGCCCATCCAGCATCACAGGCAGCCTAAACCAAACAGCCCCCAAAGTGAATGAGCTCATGTGATCCGAGCGCTCGCAGTACTGTACACAGAAAACTGTCTGATCTCATTAGGGTCATTTTAACGACTAAGTTCACGTATTAAAAAAAACTGACACATGTATGTTAAAGGAAAAATCCACACTGTTGACCTAAGAAAAAATTGGAAATGTTAAACTTGAAACGATTCCCTTCCAAATTTGAAAAAATTGATATTTTCTTTACTTTTCGTTATTATTCCACAGTTATTGTGTATAATAACTGCTTTTTGTGATAGATAAAAGCTCAAATGTCCTCATTAATTGTAATGTTGTTACTTGTATTGCAATTATCCATTGACATAAACACATCATATTTGTATATTATAAATTGGACACAATTTAAACCCAAAGGATTCTTAACAAAATGTTGTGTTACATGGTTAAATGCAGTAAAACAGCAACATACTAAAACTATTTTAAAGTTAAATACTCAAAGTCAATTAAAATGTCGATCAACATTGTGATTATTTAACTAACGATATAAAACTTGGCATCGTC
The DNA here is from genome assembly GCA_030347415.2 of Decapterus maruadsi. NCBI lineage: Eukaryota > Metazoa > Chordata > Actinopteri > Carangiformes > Carangidae > Decapterus > Decapterus maruadsi. The sequence goes on from CM064898.1 coordinate 7,865,674, forward strand.
AGCAAAGAGATTTAGCTTTCTATCTACATCATCAAGGTTGATTGTGTTAAAAATGAGGAGCAAGTGGATTTTTCCTTTTAACAGTTCGAGTTTTCGAGAAATGTCCCTTCTGGGCTTTGGTTGTCCATCCCCCCTCCCCCTACCCTTTAAGACTCACCAAGAATGTAAATGTTTTGAACCTGTTATGTGAAGGAAGAGAAGTGACTCAATGTGTCTTTAACACTCCAACGTTGTGATGTGACAGCAGCCTCACACACACACAAACAAACAAAGAAATGGCTTATTTACATCAAATTGATCCAAGGAACAGAAAGGCTCATGGTTTCAAAAAAAAAAAAGAAAAGTTCAAAGCTCCATGATTTGTTAATATTTTGCAGCTTGGAATCCAAACTTGAGTACTCTGGTTTGGATTCATATTGAGCAATGGAGCGTTAAAGAGCAACAGACTGTGGTAAAACGCTGGTTCAGTCTTTTTGTATTTGAAAGATCTGTTCTTATTTCGGCCCCAGTCTCAGACCAGACCTGCGTTTTTTGTGGCAGGCGCTTTTTAACCGGCCCATAAATTGTTTTGAAACTGCTGAGACTGAGGCTTCTTCATTTTTAGCTACAAACATCCTCGTCATCCTCCCAGCGTGCCGAAGCGTTGAGTCCTTCTCCTCTGTGCACTGTTTGTATCTGTGGGGCTGCTGCACATGCTGCTGTCTGAAGTTCACTCTGAATACATGTAGATGCAGTGACGTTTGGGAATGACGGCTGGTTCTGATGGTGTCCAAACCGTTTGAAATAAAACACAAACTCGTTTTGAAGATGGAAATGTCTGAATCTGTTTTTGTGTCTGACTCTACTCCCATTACTTAAAGGACAATTCCAGGCAAATTCAACTTGGGGGGTGTATGTTACTATCATTTTAGGTCTAAAAGAAGGAATGTGAAGATTTTCAGTGCAATCGCTCCTGTTTTGCAGTAGCTCCGTCTGTCCCTGCATTGCTACGGCAGCATTGAATGGGAGTGGATGCAAGTTCCGCTAGTTTGGCTGTTTACATCCCTCAAAGCTGCAATTTTTTTCCACAGATAGCGTCGGATGGCTACTCAAACATACGTTTATTTACTTGAAGTAAGCCGACATGCTTGTAAAACTAGATTGAATTCAGAGTCTCGCGTGAGACCCTGCTGTCGTGCTCGGTGCATTCAGGTGCAGTTGGAGCAACCGCTTGTGTAATAAACACAGGAATATCGACTCTTTACTTGCTTCAAGTGTAGATTTTTTTCAACAGACAGCGTCAGGTAACATTTAAGGCATTTTGGACTCAAGGTTTTAGTCTGTTTCCTGTCAAAAGTGATTTCTTTCCCTTTTTTTCTTAACTGTACCTAACTCTTTCTGTTTTTTATGGATTTTCACTCAAACAAGTGAAGCTGAAAGCAGAGTCTGTTTGTAAGAGATCATCTCCCCTGCAGGACTTTTCTTATTCAACTAAATTTTTTCACTTTTAACATTTTTGTGAGTCCAAAAGTTCTGACGCTGATCTTTTCTCCTTGAGTCTAAAAAATACCGCGGTAAAGTGAGCCGCCGTTTGCGAGATAGTGGTAAAGTGAGCCACTGTTTGATTTTCGTTGCGCGCGCGCTATAGTAAATACGGTAGGCACGGTTCTTGAGCAAAGGGAAGGTCCTGAAAGATACATAAAGCCCATGTGCTTTTACTGGAGAATGGTGGAGGAAAATCTTTTCCAAGATGAATCAACTTTTTAGTCATATTTCACTACCGTAATTGGGAGAAATAACACCTTTCATCAACATTTTATTCATTTATTTATTTTTACTTTACTGTACAAATGTGGAGAAAGATTAATTTAAAATGAGCCTTTGGAGAAAAATAACCTTTTGGTTTAAGGTTATTTTTCTCCAAATTTCTACAGTAAAATTCCACCAAAATGATACCAGAGGCAGAGTGAGATGTCAGGAACAGTATGCAAAAGGAATGAGGAACACACCTATGAAGGAATTGATGTGACCTAAGGTCAAAGGTCAGCATACAGTGAGTGGGATTGAGTCATCATGGGTGAGATTTTTTAAATGATTTTTCTCCAAATTTCTACAGTAAAATGCCACCAAAATGATACCAGAGGTAGAGTGAGACACCAGGAACAATATGCAAAAAGAATGAAGATGACACCTATGAAGGAATTGATGTGACCTACGGTCAAAGGTCAGCATATTGTAACTGGATTTTGTTAGAGGGGTGATTTTAAAATGATTTTTCTCCAGATTTCTACAGTAAAATGCCACCAAAATGATACCAGAGGTAGAGTGAGATGTCAGGAACAGTATGCAAAAGGAATGAGGATGACACCTATGAAGGAATTGATGTGAGGAAAGGTCAAAGGTCAGCATACTGTAACTGCATTTTGTTATAGGGGTGACTTTAATGTCATTTTTCTCCAGATTTCTACAGTAAAATGCCACCAAAATGATACCAGAGGTAGAGTGAGATGTCAGGAACAATATGCAAAAAGAATGAGCATGACACCTATGAAGGGATTGATGTGACCTAAGGTCAAAGGTCAGCATATTGTAACTGGGTTTTGATATAGGGGTGACTTTAAAATGATTTTTCTCCAGATTTCTACAGTAAAATGCCACCAAAATGATACCAGAGGTAGAGTGAGATGTCAGGAACAGTATGCAAAAGGAATGAGGATGACACCTATGAAGGAATTGATGTGAGGAAAGGTCAAAGGTCAGCATACTGTAACTGGATTTTGTTATAGGGGTGACTTTAATGTCATTTTTCTCCAGATTTCTACAGTAAAATGCCACCAAAATGATACCAGAGGTAGAGTGAGACGCCAGGAACAATATGCAAAAAGAATGAGCATGACACCTATGAAGGAATTGATGTGAGGAAAGGTCAAAGGTCAGCATACTGTAACTGGATTTTGTTACTGTATAGGGGTGACTTTAATGTCATTTTTCTCCAGATTTCTACAGTAAAATGCCACCAAAATGATACCAGAGGTAGAGTGAGACGCCAGGAACAATATGCAAAAGGAATGAGGATGACACCTATGAAGGGATTGATGTGACCTAAGGTCAAAGGTCAGCATATTGTAACTGGGTTTTGATATAGGGGTGACTTTAAAATGATTTTTCTCCAGATTTCTACAGTAAAATGCCACCAAAATGATACCAGAGGTAGAGTGAGATGTCAGGAACAATATGCAAAAAGAATGAGCATGACACCTATGAAGGGATTGATGTGACCTAAGGTCAAAGGTCAGCATATTGTAACTGGGTTTTGATATAGGGGTGACTTTAAAATGATTTTTCTCCAGATTTCTACAGTAAAATGCCACCAAAATGATACCAGAGGTAGAGTGAGATGTCAGGAACAGTAGGCAAAAGGAATGAGGATGACACCTATGAAGGAATTGATGTGAGGAAAGGTCAAAGGTCACCATACTGTAACTGGATTTTGTTACTGTATAGGGGTGAATTTAATGTCATTTTTCTCCAGATTTCTACAGTAAAATGCCACCAAAATGATACCAGAGGTAGAGTGAGATGTCAGGAACAATATGCAAAAAGAATGAGCATGACACCTATGAAGGGATTGATGTGAGGAAAGGTCAAAGGTCAGCATATTGTAACTGGGTTTTGATATAGGGGTGACTTTAAAATGATTTTTCTCCAGATTTCTACAGTAAAATGCCACCAAAATGATACAAGAGGTAGAGTGAGATGTCAGGAACAGTATGCAAAAGGAATGAGCATGACACCTATGAAGGAATTGATGTGAGGAAAGGTCAAAGGTCAGCATACTGTAACTGGATTTTGTTACTGTATAGGGGTGACTTTAATGTCATTTTTCTCCAGATTTCTACAGTAAAATGCCACCAAAATGATACCAGAGGTAGAGTGAGATGTCAGGAACAGTATGCAAAAAGAATGAGCATGACACCTATGAAGGGATTGATGTGACCTAAGGTCAAAGGTCAGCATATTGTAACTGGGTTTTGATATACTGTAGGGGTGACTTTAAAATGATTTTTCTCCAGATTTCTACAGTAAAATGCCACCAAAATGATACCAGAGGTAGAGTGAGATGTCAGGAACAGTATGTAAAAGGAATGAGGATGACACCTATGAAGGAATTGATGTGAGGAAAGGTCAAAGGTCAGCGTACTGTAACTGGGTTTTGATATAGGGGTGACTTTAAAATGATTTTTCTCCAGATTTCTACAGTAAAATGCCACCAAAATGATACCAGAGGTAGAGTGAGATGTCAGGAACAGTATGCAAAAGGAATGAGCATGACACCTATGAAGGGATTGATGTGACCTAAGGTCAAAGGTCAGCATACTGTAACTGGATTTTGTTATAGGGGTGACTTTAATGTCATTTTTCTCCAGATTTCTACAGTAAAATGCCACCAAAATGATACCAGAGGTAGAGTGAGATGTCAGGAACAATATGCAAAAAGAATGAGCATGACACCTATGAAGGGATTGATGTGAAAGGTTAAAGGTCAGCATACTGTAACTGGGTTTTGATATAGGGGTGACTTTAAAATGATTTTTCTCCAGATTTCTACAGTAAAATGCCACCAAAATGATACCAGAGGTAGAGTGAGATGTCAGGAACAGTATGTAAAAGGAATGAGGATGACACCTATGAAGGAATTGATGTGAGGAAAGGTCAAAGGTCAGCATACTGTAACTGGGTTTTGATATAGGGGTGACTTTAAAATGATTTTTCTCCAGATTTCTACAGTAAAATGCCACCAAAATGATACCAGAGGTAGAGTGAGATGTCAGGAACAGTATGCAAAAGGAATGAGGATGACACCTATGAAGGGATTGATGTGACCTAAGGTCAAAGGTCAGCATATTGTAACTGGGTTTTGATATAGGGGTGACTTTAAAATGATTTTTCTCCAGATTTCTACAGTAAAATGCCACCAAAATGATACCAGAGGTAGAGTGAGATGTCAGGAACAGTATGCAAAAGGAATGAGGATGACACCTATGAAGGAATTGATGTGAGGAAAGGTCAAAGGTCAGCATACTGTAACTGGATTTTGTTATAGGGGTGACTTTAATGTCATTTTTCTCCAGATTTCTACAGTAAAATGCCACCAAAATGATACCAGAGGTAGAGTGAGACGCCAGGAACAATATGCAAAAAGAATGAGCATGACACCTATGAAGGAATTGATGTGAGGAAAGGTCAAAGGTCAGCATACTGTAACTGGATTTTGTTACTGTATAGGGGTGACTTTAATGTCATTTTTCTCCAGATTTCTACAGTAAAATGCCACCAAAATGATACCAGAGGTAGAGTGAGACGCCAGGAACAATATGCAAAAGGAATGAGGATGACACCTATGAAGGGATTGATGTGACCTAAGGTCAAAGGTCAGCATATTGTAACTGGGTTTTGATATAGGGGTGACTTTAAAATGATTTTTCTCCAGATTTCTACAGTAAAATGCCACCAAAATGATACCAGAGGTAGAGTGAGATGTCAGGAACAATATGCAAAAAGAATGAGCATGACACCTATGAAGGGATTGATGTGACCTAAGGTCAAAGGTCAGCATATTGTAACTGGGTTTTGATATAGGGGTGACTTTAAAATGATTTTTCTCCAGATTTCTACAGTAAAATGCCACCAAAATGATACCAGAGGTAGAGTGAGATGTCAGGAACAGTAGGCAAAAGGAATGAGGATGACACCTATGAAGGAATTGATGTGAGGAAAGGTCAAAGGTCACCATACTGTAACTGGATTTTGTTACTGTATAGGGGTGAATTTAATGTCATTTTTCTCCAGATTTCTACAGTAAAATGCCACCAAAATGATACCAGAGGTAGAGTGAGATGTCAGGAACAATATGCAAAAAGAATGAGCATGACACCTATGAAGGGATTGATGTGAGGAAAGGTCAAAGGTCAGCATATTGTAACTGGGTTTTGATATAGGGGTGACTTTAAAATGATTTTTCTCCAGATTTCTACAGTAAAATGCCACCAAAATGATACAAGAGGTAGAGTGAGATGTCAGGAACAGTATGCAAAAGGAATGAGCATGACACCTATGAAGGAATTGATGTGAGGAAAGGTCAAAGGTCAGCATACTGTAACTGGATTTTGTTACTGTATAGGGGTGACTTTAATGTCATTTTTCTCCAGATTTCTACAGTAAAATGCCACCAAAATGATACCAGAGGTAGAGTGAGATGTCAGGAACAGTATGCAAAAAGAATGAGCATGACACCTATGAAGGGATTGATGTGACCTAAGGTCAAAGGTCAGCATATTGTAACTGGGTTTTGATATACTGTAGGGGTGACTTTAAAATGATTTTTCTCCAGATTTCTACAGTAAAATGCCACCAAAATGATACCAGAGGTAGAGTGAGATGTCAGGAACAGTATGTAAAAGGAATGAGGATGACACCTATGAAGGAATTGATGTGAGGAAAGGTCAAAGGTCAGCGTACTGTAACTGGGTTTTGATATAGGGGTGACTTTAAAATGATTTTTCTCCAGATTTCTACAGTAAAATGCCACCAAAATGATACCAGAGGTAGAGTGAGATGTCAGGAACAGTATGCAAAAGGAATGAGCATGACACCTATGAAGGGATTGATGTGACCTAAGGTCAAAGGTCAGCATACTGTAACTGGATTTTGTTATAGGGGTGACTTTAATGTCATTTTTCTCCAGATTTCTACAGTAAAATGCCACCAAAATGATACCAGAGGTAGAGTGAGATGTCAGGAACAATATGCAAAAAGAATGAGCATGACACCTATGAAGGGATTGATGTGAGGAAAGGTTAAAGGTCAGCATACTGTAACTGGGTTTTGATATAGGGGTGACTTTAAAATGATTTTTCTCCAGATTTCTACAGTAAAATGCCACCAAAATGATACCAGAGGTAGAGTGAGATGTCAGGAACAGTATGTAAAAGGAATGAGGATGACACCTATGAAGGAATTGATGTGAGGAAAGGTCAAAGGTCAGCGTACTGTAACTGGGTTTTGATATAGGGGTGACTTTAAAATGATTTTTCTCCAGATTTCTACAGTAAAATGCCACCAAAATGATACCAGGGGTAGAGTGAGACACCAGGAACAATATGCAAAAAGAATGAGCATGACACCTATGAAGGGATTGATGTGACCTAAGGTCAAAGGTCAGCATATTGTAACTGGGTTTTGATATAGGGGTGACTTTAAAATGATTTTTCTCCAGATTTCTACAGTAAAATGCCACCAAAATGATACCAGAGGTAGAGTGAGATGTCAGGAACAATATGTAAAAGGAATGAGGATGACACCTATGAAGGAATTGATGTGAGGAAAGGTCAAAGGTCAGCGTACTGTAACTGGGTTTTGAAATAGGGGTGACTTTAAAATGATTTTTCTCCAGATTTCTACAGTAAAATGCCACCAAAATGATACCAGAGGTAGAGTGAGATGTCAGGAACAGTATGCAAAAGGAATGAGCATGACACCTATGAAGGAATTGATGTGAGGAAAGGTCAAAGGTCAGCATACTGTAACTGGATTTTGTTACTGTATAGGGGTGACTTTAATGTCATTTTTCTCCAGATTTCTACAGTAAAATGCCACCAAAATGACACCAGAGGTAGAGTGAGATGTCAGGAACAATATGCAAAAGGAATGAGCATGACACCTATGAAGGAATTGATGTGAGGAAAGGTCAAAGGTCAGCATACTGTAACTGGATTTTGTTACTGTATAGGGGTGACTTTAATGTCATTTTTCTCCCGATTTCTACAGTAAAATGCCACCAAAATGATACCAGAGGTAGAGTGAGATGTCAGGAACAGTATGCAAAAGGAATGAGCATGACACCTATGAAGGAATTGATGTGAGGAAAGGTCAAAGGTCAGCATACTGTAACTGGATTTTGTTATAGGGGTGACTTTAATGTCATTTTTCTCCAGATTTCTACAGTAAAATGCCACCAAAATGATACCAGAGGTAGAGTGAGACGCCAGGAACAATATGCAAAAAGAATGAGCATGACACCTATGAAGGAATTGATGTGAGGAAAGGTCAAAGGTCAGCATACTGTAACTGGATTTTGTTACTGTATAGGGGTGACTTTAATGTCATTTTTCTCCAGATTTCTACAGTAAAATGCCACCAAAATGATACCAGAGGTAGAGTGAGACGCCAGGAACAATATGCAAAAGGAATGAGGATGACACCTATGAAGGAATTGATGTGACCTAAGGTCAAAGTCAGCATATTGTAACTGGGTTTTGATATAGGGGTGACTTTAAAATGATTTTTCTCCAGATTTCTACAGTAAAATGCCACCAAAATGATACCAGAGGTAGAGTGAGATGTCAGGAACAATATGCAAAAAGAATGAGCATGACACCTATGAAGGGATTGATGTGACCTAAGGTCAAAGGTCAGCATATTGTAACTGGGTTTTGATATAGGGGTGACTTTAAAATGATTTTTCTCCAGATTTCTACAGTAAAATGCCACCAAAATGATACCAGAGGTAGAGTGAGATGTCAGGAACAGTAGGCAAAAGGAATGAGGATGACACCTATGAAGGAATTGATGTGAGGAAAGGTCAAAGGTCAGCATACTGTAACTGGATTTTGTTACTGTATAGGGGTGACTTTAATGTCATTTTTCTCCCGATTTCTACAGTAAAATGCCACCAAAATGATACCAGAGGTAGAGTGAGATGTCAGGAACAGTAGGCAAAAGGAATGAGCATGACACCTATGAAGGAATTGATGTGAGGAAAGGTCAAAGGTCAGCATACTGTAACTGGATTTTGTTATAGGGGTGACTTTAATGTCATTTTTCTCCCGATTTCTACAGTAAAATGCCACCAAAATGATACCAGAGGTAGAGTGAGATGTCAGGAACAGTATGCAAAAGGAATGAGCATGACACCTATGAAGGAATTGATGTGAGGAAAGGTCAAAGGTCAGCATACTGTAACTGGATTTTGTTATAGGGGTGACTTTAATGTCATTTTTCTCCAGATTTCTACAGTAAAATGCCACCAAAATGATACCAGAGGTAGAGTGAGACGCCAGGAACAATATGCAAAAAGAATGAGCATGACACCTATGAAGGAATTGATGTGAGGAAAGGTCAAAGGTCAGCATACTGTAACTGGATTTTGTTACTGTATAGGGGTGACTTTAATGTCATTTTTCTCCAGATTTCTACAGTAAAATGCCACCAAAATGATACCAGAGGTAGAGTGAGACACCAGGAACAATATGCAAAAGGAATGAGCATGACACCTATGAAGGAATTGATGTGACCTAAGGTCAAAGGTCAGCATATTGTAACTGGGTTTTGATATAGGGGTGACTTTAAAATGATTTTTCTCCAGATTTCTACAGTAAAATGCCACCAAAATGATACCAGAGGTAGAGTGAGATGTCAGGAACAATATGCAAAAAGAATGAGCATGACACCTATGAAGGGATTGATGTGACCTAAGGTCAAAGGTCAGCATATTGTAACTGGGTTTTGATATAGGGGTGACTTTAAAATGATTTTTCTCCAGATTTCTACAGTAAAATGCCACCAAAATGATACCAGAGGTAGAGTGAGATGTCAGGAACAGTAGGCAAAAGGAATGAGGATGACACCTATGAAGGAATTGATGTGAGGAAAGGTCAAAGGTCACCATACTGTAACTGGATTTTGTTACTGTATAGGGGTGAATTTAATGTCATTTTTCTCCAGATTTCTACAGTAAAATGCCACCAAAATGATACCAGAGGTAGAGTGAGATGTCAGGAACAATATGCAAAAAGAATGAGCATGACACCTATGAAGGGATTGATGTGACCTAAGGTCAAAGGTCAGCATATTGTAACTGGGTTTTGATATAGGGGTGACTTTAAAATGATTTTTCTCCAGATTTCTACAGTAAAATGCCACCAAAATGATACAAGAGGTAGAGTGAGATGTCAGGAACAGTATGCAAAAGGAATGAGCATGACACCTATGAAGGAATTGATGTGAGGAAAGGTCAAAGGTCAGCATACTGTAACTGGATTTTGTTACTGTATAGGGGTGACTTTAATGTCATTTTTCTCCAGATTTCTACAGTAAAATGCCACCAAAATGATACCAGAGGTAGAGTGAGACGCCAGGAACAATATGCAAAAAGAATGAGCATGACACCTATGAAGGGATTGATGTGACCTAAGGTCAAAGGTCAGCATATTGTAACTGGGTTTTGATATACTGTAGGGGTGACTTTAAAATGATTTTTCTCCAGATTTCTACAGTAAAATGCCACCAAAATGATACCAGAGGTAGAGTGAGATGTCAGGAACAGTATGTAAAAGGAATGAGGATGACACCTATGAAGGAATTGATGTGAGGAAAGGTCAAAGGTCAGCGTACTGTAACTGGGTTTTGATATAGGGGTGACTTTAAAATGATTTTTCTCCAGATTTCTACAGTAAAATGCCACCAAAATGATACCAGAGGTAGAGTGAGATGTCAGGAACAGTATGCAAAAGGAATGAGCATGACACCTATGAAGGGATTGATGTGACCTAAGGTCAAAGGTCAGCATACTGTAACTGGATTTTGTTATAGGGGTGACTTTAATGTCATTTTTCTCCAGATTTCTACAGTAAAATGCCACCAAAATGATACCAGAGGTAGAGTGAGATGTCAGGAACAATATGCAAAAAGAATGAGCATGACACCTATGAAGGGATTGATGTGAGGAAAGGTTAAAGGTCAGCATACTGTAACTGGGTTTTGATATAGGGGTGACTTTAAAATGATTTTTCTCCAGATTTCTACAGTAAAATGCCACCAAAATGATACCAGAGGTAGAGTGAGATGTCAGGAACAGTATGTAAAAGGAATGAGGATGACACCTATGAAGGAATTGATGTGAGGAAAGGTCAAAGGTCAGCGTACTGTAACTGGGTTTTGAAATAGGGGTGACTTTAAAATGATTTTTCTCCAGATTTCTACAGTAAAATGCCACCAAAATGATACCAGAGGTAGAGTGAGATGTCAGGAACAATATGCAAAAGGAATGAGCATGACACCTATGAAGGAATTGATGTGAGGAAAGGTCAAAGGTCAGCATACTGTAACTGGATTTTGTTACTGTATAGGGGTGACTTTAATGTCATTTTTCTCCCGATTTCTACAGTAAAATGCCACCAAAATGATACCAGAGGTAGAGTGAGATGTCAGGAACAGTATGCAAAAGGAATGAGCATGACACCTATGAAGGGATTGATGTGAGGAAAGGTTAAAGGTCAGCATACTGTAACTGGGTTTTGATATAGGGGTGACTTTAAAATGATTTTTCTCCAGATTTCTACAGTAAAATGCCACCAAAATGATACCAGAGGTAGAGTGAGATGTCAGGAACAGTATGCAAAAGGAATGAGCATGACACCTATGAAGGGATTGATGTGACCTAAGGTCAAAGGTCAGCATATTGTAACTGGGTTTTGATATACTGTAGGGGTGACTTTAAAATGATTTTTCTCCAGATTTCTACAGTAAAATGCCACCAAAATGATACCAGAGGTAGAGTGAGATGTCAGGAACAGTATGCAAAAGGAATGAGCATGACACCTATGAAGGAATTGATGTGAGGAAAGGTCTAAGGTCAGCATACTGTAACTGGATTTTGTTACTGGATAGGGGTGACTTTAATGTCATTTTTCTCCAGATTTCTACAGTAAAATGCCACCAAAATGATACCAGAGGTAGAGTGAGATGTCAGGAACAATATGCAAAAGGAATGAGGATGACACCTATGAAGGAATTGATGTGACCTAAGGTCAAAGGTCAGCATATTGTAACTGGGTTTTGATATAGGGGTGACTTTAAAATGATTTTTCTCCAGATTTCTACAGTAAAATGCCACCAAAATGATACCAGAGGTAGAGTGAGATGTCAGGAACAATATGCAAAAAGAATGAGCATGACACCTATGAAGGGATTGATGTGACCTAAGGTCAAAGGTCAGCATATTGTAACTGGGTTTTGATATAGGGGTGACTTTAAAATGATTTTTCTCCAGATTTCTACAGTAAAATGCCACCAAAATGATACAAGAGGTAGAGTGAGATGTCAGGAACAGTATGCAAAAGGAATGAGGATGACACCTATGAAGGGATTGATGTGACCTAAGGTCAAAGGTCAGCATACTGTAACTGGATTTTGTTACTGTATAGGGGTGACTTTAATGTCATTTTTCTCCAGATTTCTACAGTAAAATGCCACCAAAATGATACCAGAGGTAGAGTGAGATGTCAGGAACAGTATGCAAAAGGAATGAGGATGACACCTATGAAGGAATTGATGTGAGGAAAGGTCAAAGGTCAGCGTACTGTAACTGGGTTTTGATATAGGGGTGACTTTAAAATGATTTTTCTCCAGATTTCTACAGTAAAATGCCACCAAAATGATACCAGAGGTAGAGTGAGATGTCAGGAACAGTATGCAAAAGGAATGAGCATGACACCTATGAAGGGATTGATGTGAGGAAAGGTTAAAGGTCAGCATACTGTAACTGGGTTTTGATATAGGGGTGACTTTAAAATGATTTTTCTCCAGATTTCTACAGTAAAATGCCACCAAAATGATACCAGAGGTAGAGTGAGATGTCAGGAACAGTATGTAAAAGGAATGAGGATGACACCTATGAAGGAATTGATGTGAGGAAAGGTCAAAGGTCAGCGTACTGTAACTGGGTTTTGATATAGGGGTGACTTTAAAATGATTTTTCTCCAGATTTCTACAGTAAAATGCCACCAAAATGATACCAGAGGTAGAGTGAGATGTCAGGAACAGTATGCAAAAGGAATGAGCATGACACCTATGAAGGGATTGATGTGACCTAAGGTCAAAGGTCAGCATATTGTAACTGGGTTTTGATATACTGTAGGGGTGACTTTAAAATGATTTTTCTCCAGATTTCTACAGTAAAATGCCACCAAAATGATACCAGAGGTAGAGTGAGATGTCAGGAACAGTATGCAAAAGGAATGAGGATGACACCTATGAAGGAATTGATGTGAGGAAAGGTCAAAGGTCAGCGTACTGTAACTGGGTTTTGATATAGGGGTGACTTTAAAATGATTTTTCTCCAGATTTCTACAGTAAAATGCCACCAAAATGATACCAGAGGTAGAGTGAGATGTCAGGAACAATATGCAAAAGGAATGAGGATGACACCTATGAAGGAATTGATGTGAGGAAAGGTCAAAGGTCAGCATACTGTAACTGGGTTTTGATATAGGGGTGACTTTAAAATGATTTTTCTCCAGATTTCTACAGTAAAATGCCACCAAAATGATACCAGAGGTAGAGTGAGATGTCAGGAACAGTATGCAAAAGGAATCAGCATGACACCTATGAAGGGATTGATGTGACCTAAGGTCAAAGGTCAGCATATTGTAACTGGGTTTTGATATACTGTAGGGGTGACTTTAAAATGATTTTTCTCCAGATTTCTACAGTAAAATGCCACCAAAATGATACCAGAGGTAGAGTGAGATGTCAGGAACAATATGCAACAGGAATGAGGATGACACCTATGAAGGAATTGATGTGAGGAAAGGTCAAAGGTCAGCATATTGTAACTGGATTTTGTTATAGGGGTGACTTTAAAATGATTTTTCTCCAGATTTCTACAGTAAAATGCCACCAAAATGATACCAGAGGTAGAGTGAGACACCAGGAACAATATGCAAAAAGAATGAGGATGACACCTATGAAGGAATTGATGTGAGGAAAGGTCAAAGGTCAGCGTACTGTAACTGGGTTTTGATATAGGGGTGACTTTAAAATGATTTTTCTCCAGATTTCTACAGTAAAATGCCACCAAAATGATACCAGAGGTAGAGTGAGATGTCAGGAACAATATGCAAAAGGAATGAGGATGACACCTATGAAGGAATTGATGTGAGGAAAGGTCAAAGGTCAGCATATTGTAACTGGATTTTGTTATAGGGGTGACTTTAAAATGATTTTTCTCCAGATTTCTACAGTAAAATGCCACCAAAATGATACCAGAGGTAGAGTGAGACACCAGGAACAATATGCAAAAAGAATGAGGATGACACCTATGAAGGAATTAATGTGACCTAAGGTCAACGGTCAGCATATTGTAACTGGGTTTTGATATAGGGGTGACTTTAAAATGATTTTTCTCCAGATTTCTACAGTAAAATGCCACCAAAATGATACCAGGGGTAGAGTGAGACGCCAGGAACAATATGCAAAAAGAATGAGCATGACACCTATGAAGGGATTGATGTGACCTAAGGTCAAAGGTCAGCATATTGTAACTGGGTTTTGATATACTGTAGGGGTGACTTTAAAATGATTTTTCTCCAGATTTCTACAGTAAAATGCCACCAAAATGATACCAGAGGTAGAGTGAGATGTCAGGAACAATATGCAAAAGGAATGAGGATGACACCTATGAAGGAATTGATGTGAGGAAACGTCAAAGGTCAGCGTACTGTAACTGGGTTTTGATATAGGGGTGACTTTAAAATGATTTTTCTCCAGATTTCTACAGTAAAATGCCACCAAAATGATACCAGAGGTAGAGTCAGATGTCAGGAACAATATGCAAAAGGAATGAGGATGACACCTATGAAGGAATTGATGTGAGGAAAGGTCAAAGGTCAGCATATTGTAACTGGATTTTGTTATAGGGGTGACTTTAAAATGATTTTTCTCCAGATTTCTACAGTAAAATGCCACCAAAATGATACCAGAGGTAGAGTGAGACACCCGGAACAATATGCAAAAAGAATGAGGATGACACCTATGAAGGAATTAATGTGACCTAAGGTCAAAGGTCAGCATATTGTAACTGGGTTGTGTTATAGGGGTGACTTTAAGGTTATTTTTCTCCAAATGTCTACAGTAAAATTCCACCAAAATGATACCAGACGTAGAGTGAGACCCCAGGAACAATATGCAAAAGAAATGAGGAACACACCTATGAAGGAATTGATGTGACTTAAGGTCAAAGGTCAGCGTACGGTAACTTGGTTTTGTTCTATGGTTGACTATAAATTTATTTTTCTCCAAATATCTACAGTAAAATGCTGCCCAAATGATACCAGAGGTAGAGTGAGACACCAGGAACAATATGGAAAAGCAATGAGGAACACACCTATAAAGGAATTGATTTGACTTAAGGTCAAAGGTCAGCATACAGTAAATGTGATTGAGTCATGATAGCCTGGATTTTTAAAATGATTTTTCTCCAAATTTCTACAGTAAAATGCCACCAAAATGATACAAGAGGTAGAGTGAGACACCAGGAACAATATGCAAAAAGAATGAAGATGACACCTATGAAGGAATTGATGTGACCTAAGGTCAAAGGTCAGCATATTGTAACAGAGTTTTGTTATAGGGGTGACTTTAAGGTTATTTTTCTCCAAATGTCTACAGTAAAATTCTACCAAAATGATACCAGAGGTAGAGTGAGATGTCAGGAACAATATGCAAAAGGAATGAGGATGACACCTATGAAGGAATTGATGTGACGTAAGGTCAAATGTCAGCACACTGTGAATGTATTTTATTACAGGGGTTATTTTTAATTAATTTTTCTCAAAATTTCTACAGTAAAATAAATAAATAAAATGTCGATGAAAGGTGATTTATCTCCCCCTTATGTCAGTGAAATATAACTAAAACGTTGATTCATCTTGGAAGTTTTTCTCCAGTAAAAGCACATAGGCTTTATATATCTTTCAGGACCTCCACTTTGCTCGAGAACCGTGCCTACCGTATTTACCATAGCGCGAGCGCAACGAAAATCAAACAGCGGCTCACTTTACCACTATCTCGCAAACGGCGGCTCACTTTACCGCAGTTAAAAAATGGACTGAGTCAGGACATCGATCAGGTTGAAGAAGCACCGACACAGAGGGAGTTTGACATTTAATTCTCTGCAGGCAGGTGGTACATTCTCTGCTTTAGGGCTTAACACACCTTGATGGGTTTTTACAATGATATAGAAAAAGTGTCACTGACAAAAACAAGAACAACGACAACAAAAAAGTCAAAATACATCTTGTTTTTTTTTTTTGTCTACAAGGAATCAAAAAAAAAAAAGGAACAGATGATACATTCACCTGCCGAGGTCAGGGACTGAATCTGTACAACTTCTGTGTTTGTGGTGAAGAAAGACGACATTAAGACATCGGGAAATTTCTGTACAACGCCATGGATCTCTAATATAAAGAGGACAGAGGCAAAAAACAACAAAAATATCTGTACAGTTTCTAGCTGTTTGGCACTATTCCTAAATCTAATGCACTTTTATATACAGGTTATACCGGTGAATGTCTCCCCCTTGTGGTCAAAGGACGGTATCGCTCCTTAAAGCTGAATTCCTATATGACTTTGCTGTTGTTTTTCTGACTTCAGTCGGTACAAGGGGTTTGTGGAGACGACGCAGCTGCAGCTAGTTACACAGTTCTAGGTAGTAAAGACAAAGTTTTGTGTATGTAAACTTCTGAATACATCATGTACACATTATATACAAAGCAAATTTGTTACTGCATCCACCTCCAGGTAGTTCTCAGACACTTGACATGTTTCATCTTCAACATCAAACCAAACTGTCTTTTTTTTTTTTTTAATGGGGTTTTCTGACGTTTTCTTCCTCATTTTTATATTTCTTCTTTGTCCTGATGATGCGTTCACATGCAGGAAGTTCAAGCAGGACGTTTTGGATTTGAGATTTTTCAATAAGAGACTAATCTGATGTTTATGATCCTAGAATTATGTCCGGAAATGTAACAGGACTTTTTGACCATTTCTTTTCCGAGGGTCTCTCTTTCCCTTCGCGCTCCTCTTCCTCTCGTTCCTTCATCATACCATCGTCTCTGAGCCCGACCCTTTCCCAGTGAAGAAGTCCCAGAAGTTGGCGGTGGGCGACGGCTTGCTCTCTTCCTGCGGCGTCTGTCTCACCCAGATGCTGCTCTCGCTCGACCCACTCAGGCTGGAGCAGCTGCCGCTGACGACGCCGCCGCTGAGGGAGAAGCTCAACGCCGACCCCAGCGCGCTCCGGCGGTCCTGGGCGTCAGAGTCTTGACTGTGAAGCCGGGATGATGACGAGGAAGGCTGGGCCAAGCTGAGCAGGTTGTGGTGGGAGTGGAACTGACGCATGTGGCGGATGGATTTACCCGGAGGGACCTCACCTGGAGGGGGAGGAAGAAGACGTGTGTGTCACCTTGTGTGTCTTTTTAAGCAAAACAGTAAAACACTGACCCTGAAGAAGGACAGTGACTATAAAACAACGTCTCTGTAAGTCTAAGAGGCACAGCCAGGGGGCGCTGTTGCAACACAAATAAGAGACTTTCATTGTCTCCTTCAAAGATGCATGAGTTCAGTTCATCTTTTAAAAGATAATAATACTAAGTAGAGGAAGAACCAGAGGAGGAAGAAAAGTGTAGATGCTCGTATGTAAATAAAAAAAACTAAAATATTATTTGTAATTGAGTCAAGAAAAAAGGAGGAAAAATAAAAAAGAAGGAACAAAAGAATGAAAGAACAAAAGAATAATGAAAGAAAAGGAATAATGGAATAAAAAAGATTTTAAAAAGTAAGTTAAAGGATGAGGGAATGAAAAGAGAATGAATGAGAAAGAAGGATAGTATGATTTGCTCTCACATGTTACATCATACTCTCTTACAAACACTACTATAGTCACACACACACACTATCATATTCTTTCACAAATACTATTATACTCATACACACACACTATGTGAGAGAGTTTAGTAGTGTGTGCATGAGTATACTAATGTGTGTGTGAGACTACATGATAGTAAGTATGTGTGACTATAGTAGTATTTGTGAGAGAGTATGATGTAACATGTGAGAGAATGAAAAAAGAAAGAAAGAGGGAATGAAGGAAAAATAATAATAAAGTAAAAAGGAAAGAAAGAACAAAGGAATGATAAAGGAAGTGATTAAAGTAAATGAAAGGATAAGGGAATAAAAAAGAGAATGAAAGAGAAAAAAAGAAAACAGGGAAAAAGAACAAACAAAAGAAAGACAATGAAATGTGAAACAAGGACAGAGAGAATGTAGGAAAAAATGAATAAAAAAAGAACAAACGAATGATGAAAGAAAATGAGTAACAACGAAAAAGATAAAGAATAAGAAAGTAAATAAAAGGATAAGGGAATACAAAGAAAGAAAGAAAGAAAGAAAGAAAGAAAGAAAGAAAGAAAGAAAGAAAGAAAGAAAGAAAGAAAGAGGTCTGGTACCGTATCTGGTCTCCTGCCGCTTCCTGTTCTGGTTCAGCTTCAGCACGTTGAGGAAGACCTCGCTGGTCAGGCTGCCCTCGCTGCCGCTGCCGTCGGGGGGGAAGAGGGGGGAGGGGGGCTCGAGGGGGGACAGGCTCCCGCTGGACGCCCCCACCGAGTCCAGAGACGCCCCCGTGTCCCGACGACCCCCCGTCTCGCTGCTGCTGCTCTCCACCGACATGTGGCTGCTGCTGGAGGGAGGAGATGACATCACACTCAGGAACAAAAAGAAAAGATCTGATGCTGATGAGACAGGACAGACTAGTCGTCATGGTTACCTGAGTTTCCTACGCAGCAGGTAGTCGATGATGTCAGGGTCGGTCTGGATCAGACTCATCAGGACCTCCTGCTGCATCTCCGCAGACACCTGGACACACACACATTACGTTGAGCACACAGTGTGTTAACTTCCATGTGTGTGAGTGTGTGTGTGTGTGTGTGTGTGTGTGTGTGTGTGTGTGTGTGTGTGTGTGTGTGTGTGTGTGTGTGTGAGTGTGTGAGTCGCGTCTCCGCACCATGAAGAGTCTCCTGTGGTTCTGGACCAGCACCAGGGTGACGCTGATGATGGCCGTGCTGTCCTCGATCCCCACGTCTCCGCCTCGCTCCCTCTGCAGCAGGTTCGGCCCGAAGATCACGGCCAAGTTCGCAGCCGTCATCTTGTTACCTGTGATCTGGGAGGAAGAAGAAGGGATGAGGAAGAGAAAGAGAGGAGGATGAAGAGAGATGGAGTTGAACTGGACTAAGTGTGTTTAACAGGAAAGACTACACAGGTCTTTTATTTTGAAATCAACATTTATTTAACTCTTTTTCTGTTGTTTCTCTAAATAAGTGAAACATAAAAGAGAACAAAACGAAGAAAACAAAAAGAAAGAAGAAAGAAAAGGATGACTGAAAGAAAGAAAGAAATGAAAATAATAAAGAAAGGGGAAAACATTAAAGAATGAGCAAAGAAAGTAGAAATAAAAAGGAGTGAAAAATAGAAGAAAGAAAGGATAAAGTACAGAGAAATAATGACAGAAACAAAGAAAGAATACAGGAACGAAAGGTAGAAACAAGAAATCAAAGAATAAAAACCAGAAATAAAGAAGGAACAAAAGAAAAACTGAAGGAAAGAAAGAAAGCAAAGGAATAATTAAAAATGGAAAAAAAACACAAAGAAAGAATGAAGGAATGAAGGAAAAAAGAAAGATTGACAGAAAAAAAGAATGAAAGTATGAAAAATGTTTGGTTTTGTTTTGAACTTCATTTAAGACTCAAAGTTTAAATTCTGAGTCTAAGTGTAAAGGGCGATAAAAGAAAAAGAAAATAATAAAAAAAGGAAAAAAGAAAGAAAGAAAGAAAGAAAGAAAGAAAGAAAGAAAGAAAGAAAGAAAGAAAGAAAGAAAGAAAGAAAGAAAGAAAGAGAACCGGCGGGCGTGCGTCCTCACCTCCTCGTCGTTGGTGCCGATGGCGTCCTGGGCGAAGCTCTGCACCGTGTGCAGCAGCGTGAGGAGGCGCAGCAGCGTGTCACAGTTACAGGGAGGCAGCAGGTAGAGGAGGTGCTGCAGGTACTGGAGCTGCTCGGCCCCCCGCAGCACTGAGGAGGAGGAGGAGGAGGAGGAGGAGGAGGGGGGGAGTTACACTGTGCACTGTGTGTGTGTGTTCTTTTACATGCTACGTTGTGAGGACCAGAACAAGTTTTCAACCAACAGAGTGAGGACATTTTGGACGGTCCTCACTTTTCCCAAGGGTTTAGGTTATAATTAGGTTTAAGTCGGGTTTAGAGTGATGGTTAAGTTTAGGCATTTGTTGTGGATGGTTAAGGTTAGGGTGAGGGGCTACGGAATACGTAATGACATGGCCCCACAAAGATATATTTACAAGGATGTGTGTGTGTGTGTGTGTGTGTGTGTGTGCGTACGGTTGGCGTGCAGGAAGGCCGGGTACAGCTCTCTGGGCAGCAGAGGATCAGGCATGTCCCTCAGGAACTCTTTGAGCAGCGCGGCGACGTCGTGGACGCTGTGCTCCTCGTCCAGCTGGACGTCCACACCCATGTCGAAGTCCTCCCGCAGCTGAGAGACATGAACACACACATGAACACACACCGTGGGGTCACCTAGAGGTCTGCTGCTCCCTGACGGAGCAGAATTCTAAAAAACAGGATCTCACACATCATCAGATTATTTTTATCCTCCAGTGACGGGAAACACAGGACGTCTCACATGGAGCTGGTGATGGTTTTCCACCGATCGATACAGATCTGAGACGTCAGACAATCACACACTCTACTGGAGCTCAGTGTCGGGCAGAGAAACAACCTCACACTGTTTGATAATTCAAGACAAACTAAAAGGAAACATAGATAAAAGTGTAACAACAGACAAAGACAGGAGACGTGTCCTCACCTGTCTCACTCTCTTCTTCGAGCTTCCCACTCGGAAAATTCCCACTGTCTGAAGACCTGAGGAGACGAGACGCAGCGTTTACACCGTCATCAACCTTTCATTAATCGACATGTTGTCATTTACTCTGTGGGATCGTCATTAAACGATGGTAACGATGAAAACAAAAATACAAACAATCAAAAGCTGCAGGAAAGAGCTGATCCCCACCCATCAGGATTTCATTGTTTTAACTGTTCATTTTGAGCGTTTGGTTAAAAAAAAAATCATGATTGGTTGCAAGCTTGACA
Source organism: Decapterus maruadsi (assembly GCA_030347415.2). Taxonomy (NCBI): domain Eukaryota; kingdom Metazoa; phylum Chordata; class Actinopteri; order Carangiformes; family Carangidae; genus Decapterus; species Decapterus maruadsi. The sequence continues at coordinate 7,886,704 of CM064898.1, forward strand.
GCGCAAAGCTTATTTAAAGTCTGTGGATAATAATATATTATAGTAATATCAGGGCAACTTTTTATAGGCTCTTCTCTTTTCAGCTCTGTGACAACATGTGTATATTTTCCATCTGACCCAAAATAGTTACGACTATTGTTGTTCCTCCAGAATGTTCTAGGAAAAACTTACCACTAAAAACATCATGAAAACATTAGTGTATAATGTTATAGCAATGTTTTCTTTCAACATTTTAAGGAGGTTATCACATAACATTTAGGATGTTTTTAGAGAACGTTCCTTTAGAACGTTCCAGGAACTTAAAGAAAACTTCCCGCTAAAAACATCATTAAAACATTAGGATATAATGTTATAGCAATGTTTTCTTTCAGCATTTTAAGAAGGTTATCAAAAAACATTTTTAGGATGTTTTTAGAGAACGTTCCTTTAGACTGTTCCTTTAGAACGTTCCGGAACGTTCGTGCTAAAAACATTCTAACAACATTATAGGGAACATTGTCAGAACGTTTTTAGAACAAAACATTTCTAGCTGGGCTGCTGGACCAATTAAACCAGATATGGGCGGAGTTAAACATCTGTTGAAACTGATTCAACCAGATGTAGGCGGAGCTAAACGTCTATTAAAACCGATTTAACGAGATGTGGGTGGAGTTAAACATCCAACCAATGAAATCACTCGGCCCCGCCCACCGTCTCACCGTGGGTCTCGATGTGGCTGCAGCACCTCTCCAGCACGCGGGGAACCTGTCTGTAGATGGGGTTGAGGCTGAGCTTGTTCTGGGTCCTCCCCTCCGATGAGCCGCCGCCCGCCGCCTTCTTCAGCTCCAGCTCGGCCGGGTGGGAGAGCTGCAGCGCCTCCAGCAGGCGGGACTGACTCTCCACCAGGTCGGAGATAGAGTCCACCGACAGACCTCCCTGCAGAGAGGAAGAGGAGGAGGAAGAGGAGGAGGGAGGTGAGGTCAGACTTTTAGTCCAGTAATTATAGGCCAAAAAATGGGTCAACGTTAAACAAATTGCAACAGAAGCAAACTCAACTGATTTTGTATCCTCAACATGTCCCAAGTGAGGAAAAAAAAGCCCCGAAGAATCCCATGAGGGGAAAGTTTTGAAAAACACCCAAATATATCCCATTTATACGCATATAAAAAATAAAAAAATCACGTGAATAGGGTAAAATTTTTAACCTTTAGATATCTCCATGAAAATTACTGAGTTGATTACTTACATTAAGACAAACAAAAAATGTATTACAAGTTTTTTGAAATTATTTGTTAACATGAGCAAAATTCCATAAATTTGCATAAAATCCACCGTTTTGATGGCACATGTAATCTTGCTGAACTGGTACCAGCATGAAAATTGGAATGAGATGACTCCATTGGTCAACCAACAAGAAAACACTTAAAATTTCAAGATGACTGCAATTTTTTAAGTTAGCCACATCCTTAGTAGAGCAGGTAAGAGCATCCTTAGTAGAGCAGGTAAGAGCAAAGAGTGCATAATCCAATTATGGCTAATTTGCACACATACAACACCTGATAGCCTAAATGGGTTCCATTCAGACCTTAATATTAAGTTTTTTTTAACTGTAATATGTTAACAAGACTGAACAAGACATTTTCACCTGCTATACCCAATGTTTAGATCAGGTTGGTGTTGGTATATATGCAAATTAGCCATACGTAATTGGATTATGCACTGTTTGCTCATACCTGCTCTACTAAGGATGTGGCTAACCAGTCATCTTGAAATTTTAAGTGTTTTCTTGTTGGTTGACCAATGGAGTCATCTCATTCCAATTTTCATGCTGGTACCACCACAGCAACTTCATATATACATGTTCCATCAAAACGGTGGATTTTATGCAAATTTATGCAAATTTATGGAATTTTGCTCATGTTAACAAATAATTTCAAAAAACTTGTAATACATTTTTTGTTTGTCTTACTGTAAGTAATCAACTCAGTAATTTTCATGGAGATATCTAAAGGTTAAAAATTTTACCCTATTCATGCGAAAAAAATTTTTTATATGCGTATAAATGGGATATATTTGGGTGTTTTTCAAAACTTTCCCCTAATGGGATTCTTCGGGGCTTTTTTTCTCTCACTCGGGACATCTTGAGGATACAAAATCAGTTGAGTTTGCTTCTGTTGCAATTTGTTTAACCTTTTCTCATAAAATGACTGGACTATTTCTCCAATCCTTTAACATATTTTAGAGACGCTAAAGCTGCTAAACAGTTTTTTGCATGTAAGAATTTGGCATCAAGTCAATAATCTGTGAACTGGAACCTGAAATAAATTTAAAATCAGATGAAAAGAAATAAAAAATAGAAGTAAATGTAGCAAATAAAACAAGGATTGTGTGTTTATTGTACACAAACATCAAATTGCAGCCGTGCTTTTCTCAGTTTGATGTCTTATTTACACAGTTTGTCCACTAGGGGGCAGTGAGAGCTTTACTTTTCAGCACTAAAATGTCCATAACTCATTTAAAATAATAATAATGAAAATGATTTGAAACACTTCAGTTCCACGTACTAGTTTTTTCTGATGGGACTGGCTTGAAAGCTTAAAAAATTAAAAGCTAATCAGTCAAGATTATTATGTGAAACTACACAATTTGAATCGAATCAAGAGTGAAATTTCATGTGCAAGGGTATATTTTATATATCAAACATTTGTGTATGATACTAACTTGTAATATTTGTCAGCTGTTTTGCTATCAAATACTTTAAACTTGTTTGAATTCTGAGCTTCAAAGAATCCAGTTCTTGTTTCATGAATGAGATCAAAAAAACGAATAAAAGTACAAAAAAGCAAAGTACAAAAAAAAAACATTCGTAAAAAGTAATATTTTGTTGACGGACAGACACACATAAGCTCTTATCCCTCATTCTAGATTTGCGATCCAGTAAATATCCGAGGAGCTGAAAAAAAAATACCAGAGATACAATATAATAAATCACTGTTATAAAACCTGCCAGGGATTAATGCAGGAACGCAGAGTGTCGGAGGAATTTACAGCAGCACCAACTGAACCAAACCGAAGCCAGACGGCCAGAAGATCATGTGGTTCAAAAAGAAAGTTTTTCTGAGTTAGATGACATCATCATAATGTTTAAAATAATCAAAGAAAAGAGACAGAATGAAGCTGAATGCTCTTTAAACTACAGAACTACACACGCACGGTAAAGTGAAATGAAAATGTCAACAGGGATTCATAGTTTAAAGTGAGTGCAGGCGACCTGTGACCTGAAGACGCTCCATAAATCTCCTCCATGTGTGTTTCACTGTGTAACAGGAAAAAGTTAGAAGGTCCTTCTTCCTCTCAGCTTCCCTCTCCTCCACCATTCATCTTCTCCCAGACATTAATCTCAGCCGTCCCTCCGACCGCGTGCGTTATCGCTGCAACGCCACCGAGCCGCGGCTGCACCATCTATCAACCTGAGCATCTCGAGCCAAGTGTGCGTGTGATCAGATAGGCTGTGTAAACGGCGAGCTGCTGCAGCTCAGGCAGCTGGAAGAGGCAAGATGGAGTTGGATGGACGAGAAAACCACCGTCCACTCAGCTGCACAGACTTTAATGTGGGTGATAGTTTGCATTTCTGCGCAAAAATGTGTCTTCAAATTGTATTTTTTGCTTCGATTCAACAGCTTTGATTGATTGATGATTTGCAAGTGCTGCAAATATCATTTAATATCATCATTATTATTATTTATTATGTTTAATCTGAAAGCTGAAAAGCGAAATCTTTAATTTTCCACCGAATAATGATGAAAAGAAAATAAAGCAGATCCTTGGTCTGTAAAAGTTTATACTCAATTATTTATACAGTTTGTTTATAAAAGCTGAAGCTCACGTAAATGAAGGGTGACATTTAATTAACTACTGTGTATATTTAAATATTACAGATTTAACGAGCCAGATATCAGACGAGTCTTTTTGTGTTTGTTTTATCTGTGGCTGTAAAACCAGAGCATGGAAACACTGAGCTGATTCCGAGTTTCCTCCGTCGTTGAGTTCAATAAACAGAGTTTATGGCTCCTCTCACTTCTCTCTTAGTAAACACGCTGTTGTTTTAACTTTACTGAACTAGAGCTGAATAATCGTGTTTGTCCGTAACGAGCAGATGACATCATGTCTAATGCACCCGAGCAGACATCACACCAGCGAGCGGCTGCTGCAGAGTAAAGAGAAGTGGATTTCCTGCCTTTATACAACCAGTCAATCCTATCAATGTTGAACTGAATTGATTATTATTGTGATGCTAAATAAGAAATACTTGTAATGTTTGATGTTTTATCATAAATCTTGAATTTCCTTGTGTCCTTAAACGTCTCTTCTCCACTCATTTTAGATAATACTTGAAATAACAGTTGTTTATGTGTTTTCCTCTCAGGCCACGACGGCAGAAATGATGACATAAAGCTTCGTTGTAAAACTAAAAGATGAACATTTTTTTCCTGTTGCAATGAAAAGATGTCGTCAAGGAAGATTTCAGTGAGTTGAGTTGTTTCTGAATTTGTTGCTCTTGTGTATTTTCAATATTTTCAGGTTTTGGACTCATTAAGACAAATGGTGAGAGACCAGAATAGACCAGTGTTTTTTAATCAAACAGGTAATGAACAGATAATTAGTTGTGTGTTAGTCTGAGGTTTTATTTTTGCCTCCACTGTGACTGAGTCAGGAGCTGCTGCTGCTGCTGCTGCTGCTTGATTACAACTCTCTGTGGTCGCAATAATACTCATTACCGGCTTCACGTAACGGCCCTTTACAGATCAGCACGGGGGGGGCGGGGCGGGGGATTGTAGGGTGTGATGGCCTCGAGTGCACACATACAGTACAGACGCAGCACCAACGCAGCATTTTTTTGTGCAAGCACACGACTGTGGAAACAAGTGGAGGAATTTGTTGTGAAAATGTTGACAGCTGGAGATGCAGTCAGAGATTAACTATCTACACACACACATACACATACACACAGAGCCTAGGAATTTGGCAAAATAGGGAAAGAAATTTGAAGCTGGTTGATTTGGAGGGTGTGGAGGTATGAAAGGTCAAAGGTCATCTCTATAGATAAATAAAAACAATTCTATCAAACTTAAAATCTAAAAACCTATCATCTAAAATAATAAAAGCTCATTGTCTTGGTGATGCGTGTGTCTGCAGGTCTCACCCTCCTCTGTCCTCGGCCGGTGTTGTCCAGGAACGTGGGCGACAGCGGTTTGTTCTGGTTCTCGAAAATCGGCGCCACCGAGTTTGCGGAGGGCGACCCCGGAGCTCCTCCTCCTCCTCCTCCCGTGATGGACGAGGAGCTGACCAGAGGCTTGTTCCCGTTGAAGAACTGACGCTTCTCGGCCCGGAAGCGCAGGACGCTGGCCTCCAGGTCCAGACAGTCCCTCCTGCTCTCCTTCAGGGCGTCCTGCCGCAGCTTGTAGGCCCGGTCGTTGGCGATGACCATGGAGAGCGGGATGCCGAACGCCTTGGGAGCGGATTCTGAGGGAGGAGGAGAAACAAATGAGATTTCCAAAGCTCCAATTTGAATGCAGCTTTAACGGTAAATGTGATGATTTAAAATAAAGAGCTTCTGAACGTCCAAACTGAGCTGAATCAGCACTGAAAAAACTTGATAGACTCTTATTTTGGGGTTTGTGGTAAAATCAGCTGCAACATCCAATAAAATGTGAAGGACACTTAAGACATGCGTGTCATTGTGATTTATTCTGCATCAACGAGTCCAACATCACATCTGCCATGACAAATATTAACTTTTCCCCTTCTCGTCTCTTGAACTAAATCGTCACGTGGAAATTTAGGAGCATTGCAGTTCTCATAAATCTGAAAAATAGTCGAAATTAAAAAATAACACTTGTGAGAATGAGCGTTTTTCCTCCAATAAATGCTTCTGATGCGTCCACGTTGATGCTGTAAATCAGAAACTGGAGTTGTGAGAGAGTGAGTGAGTGAGTGAGTGAGTGAGTGAGTGAGTGAGTCTGCTTTTATTTGCAGAGCACATTCCTGTCTGCTGATAATATCTCAGCTCCAAAACAGGAAGATGGCTCCACTTTCATCTGCAGAGTGAGACTCCACTCGTCCACATAGACACAAATGGACAAGAGCAAAATCTTTAAAGGGATAGTTAAACATTTTGGCAAATTGGCCCATTGGCATAATCGCTATAGTCATAGCAGCAGTTTCGTTACCTTTAATTGTCGGCGTAAGCTATTTTTAGAACGGCGGAGCGGAGCCATGAGCTGCTCAGAGCTACGCTACGGAGGCTAATGGAATTTCTTGGTTTCCCTCATCAAACCCATCAAATACACAACCCAACAACTCCAAAATGCTGTCGTGGACACATTGTGAGCTGCACAACCACCACGCTATGAGATAATAACGGAACGTTACGAGACGGAGCTGTTTTAGAGGTAAATTCATGCAAAACCGCTGATGTGTGTTGTGTTCAGAGACAGTTTTTCAGCAAAGAGTCTCCGCATTTACCCTGTATTTACCTCGAAAATGGCTCTGTTTTGTAACGTTTCGTTATTATCTCATAGCGTGGTGAATGTGCAGGTCACAACTTGTCCACGAAAGTGTTTTGGAGTTTTGGGATTTTGTATTTGATGAGTTTGATGAGGGAAACCAAGAAATCCCATGAGCCTCCGTAGCTCTGAACAGCTCACGGCTCTGCTCCGCTGTTTTTAAAATAGCTTGCACCGACAATTAAAGGTAACGAACCTACTGCTATGACTATAGGGATTATGGCAATGGGCCAATTTGCCAAAATGTTGAACTATCCCTTTAAGGTGTTAGTTTCTAATGTTCTGGTTGGTTGGTTGTTGCTCTGAGGTTAGGGTTTGAGTTAAACCTGAAGTTATCCTGATAATCTGAGATCCACTTGAACCATGTTGGTCTGAAAGCACCATGGCAACAGAAACCATTTATATTCGGCTCCATGGAGAAGAGTGGGAGAGACAGGCTGGGTGTGGGGATAAGTAGAGGAGGGGAGATTAAAGTGGATATGCTTCTGCAAGGATGGAGAGACTGAAAGAGCGACACAGAGCTGAGCCTGAAGTGGTGGACACATAATGACTGATGATGACACGGATGTGCAACCTCGTTAACTTGTGAGCGCGGCGATCGCACGGCCCCCTTCACACAGAGATTAGAGGCTCAGGTAGACGATGCGGTATAAGAAGACACGGGGTGGATGGAGAGCGCGGGTTAGAGAGGGATAACCAGGTAATCCCGTTAGAGCGGCCACAGTCACACACCAGACATCACACTCAGACTGATACAGGCTTAGTGCTGCGTCGCCACGTAGACGCAAACATGAGCGGGGACGTTGTTGTCGCAGGAGTTTCAGCTCAGTTAAAGCTGCAGAATCCTGCGCTCGGCTGTGTCACATGATCACAGCCGTTTAGCGCTCACTCCGATGTGGCGCAACATGAAGTAAGAAGTCAGTTACAGAGGGCATTAAGGAGAACAACAAAAACAACTTAGATAAAGGGGCTGAATGGGCTTAGATAAAGGAGTGACAAAGCAATAGATTAAGAGAAATTCAAACAGAAAACATGCAATCGTCTGCAAAGATTCACACGCTGTTTTGCAAGGAGCAAAAAACTAATGTTCTATGAGTGTAAAAACTTGCAAAGACATTTTATTTTTATATTTTTTATATCAAATTAAGATTTGAAAATTTGACATTTGAAAATTTTAAGTTAGATTTGGTTGTTCAGTCATCTGTTAGTATAAATTTGTATTTCAAATATGCTCAAAATTTGCAAGAAAATGAAATTTTGGGAAATCAACTTTTTTTGTCTATGTGCTGTAGTCTGGATTAACATGAAAGATGGGAGAAAGGGGCAGCAGCTAGCATAATTTACACGTAGGCTAAACATTGTCATTTTAACATTTCTTTCCTTGGTAATGGTTAAAATAATTGAGATACAAAGCTTAATCAAAGAGCTTATAGGGGGTGGTTGGTCTATTTTAATTGTTAACGGCTAACATTTTGTCACTGGGCTTTGTCTTTATGCTAAACTAAGATAATCATGAGTTGGCTCTGTTGCAGTAATTAAATGTTCTGCTATTCCTTTCAAACTAATTATTCTTGCAGCAATGTCTGATGTCTTTCAGTCTATTTTGTTGTTTACCTTTTTACTACATCCTGACACAAACAAATGTTGTTTTATGACCCCGTTCCAATGAAACTAAGTGACTCATTGTTATAGCATCTAATTACACAGGAATAGCCTGAGGTCGTTAGGCTACTGAGGCATTAGAGTTTACTCTGCATGTGTCACTTACATGCATCAAACAGAAAACCCTGAGCAGATTAATCAGGTTGCATCTATACTTAAACACTCACATTCAAAGGATCGTGGACCGGCCGCTATTGTTTGAATGAAAACACATGGAGGACCAACACACACCCACACACGTGTTTGCACGCATAGTCACGCCCCGGTGACAAGCGGGTCAGACAGCCGAGGTGGGCTGGCAAGATGCCCCGCAAAGCTCCAGGGATACAGGATTGACTCATCTTGAAATAACTTCCAGGTGTGCTGCTACAGAGCAACACAAAGGTAACAGTCAAAGGGCGACAACATGGTGCTGTCTGATTATAAAGCATTATTTGAGAAGGAAAAATTCAAAACTGAAGCAGAAATATGTCTGGATAACTGGTGAACAATGTTTTTACATTCCAGAGGGACGATCTCAGAAACTAATAAAACATTTTCAACATCTTAAATACTAATAAGGTATAACAATTTGGTAAATAGTTAGTTTTAAGAGGGTTTTCTGCTCTGCTTGGTTTGTGAGTGGTCATCTTGTGGGCAAGCCTTCGCCCACGTGGGTTCTCCATCAGGTGCCAGGCTCACAGATAAGCTCCTTATTGGCCGATTGCCAGCTAGCATTAGCTTTTAGCCACAGGTATGAGTTCACGGAGAGTCACAGCAACAGATTCATGAAGATAGACCTGCTAGCTAAAATCAGCTGATCACAAGTCACTTTTGGCTTAATAGCCTAACTAAGCTAAAGGTTTGGTAGATAATGAAATAATAAGGTGCTTTTTAGCTGACTCTGTTTATCCAATTCATGAAAACTCCACTGCGGCATTATAATAATCATTTACTATGTTATGCCAATTTTTTTGCCAATGGTTTGGGGTAAGTCCTGGTCCTATACATTCCTCAAATCTTAAGAGCTATAAAGATTGGGTTAATTGGCCAACGAAACAAACAAACAAACATAAACAATAGTGTTGTTGTTCTAAAAGTAGCTGCTGGCTGCTCCGCGGTCATTTATTTCTGCTTCGGTCTTTAATGGCATTATGACAAATACAACAATTTGGAAAACACTACCCCCAGGGTAGCCTATACCAACACAGTCTCACTCCCAAGGCGTAATAAACGGACGTTTGGTCAGGGCCCTTGCGCGTTGTTTCCAGACGCTCAAGGTACCCCTCAGCGTGGGACCTGAACGCACAGGGTTTTCAATTGATTTTAATGCAATCCCCTCCGCGGCGATATGTGCCGCTCAGAGCAAGTGCTCCAGCCATCCATTCACTCCTATTCCGATCCGCAATTTGGCCGCAAAAATAACATTTCAACATATTTTTATGACATTTCTAGCGAGAAATGTATGTTTTACTCTCTAAATATATGTTGAATGAAAGCAAATTGTGTTTAATTTGTCCTGTAACGATATCAGACAATGTGCTTGTGACTGTCGAGCGCTGTTGAGCCGCTTTGGGCGTCTTGTTGCCATAACAACGGCCCGCTGAGACTCCGTTCCGGAGCCAAAATCATGGATGAATGAAGCCGATCGGCCGTGATGACAGATTTTGACTACCTGCACGCTTTTCCAGCCTGCTAAGCAATGTAAACTGCAACGTGACCTCATTTTAACCGAAAGTATATTCATACGAAGGATTCAAACGATTTACAGGCCGGACCTATTTCACCAGCCGACCGACATGCGGACCACTTCCGCGTTCTACCGAGGATGTGACGTCATTGCCATGGCGCCAACGCTGGACACACTGCCATTACGGTGTCTCGGAGGACCTTGGTCACGCACCAACAGTGTGTTTTGTCAGTCAGCTGTGATCATGGGGAGTGGAAATTAAGCCATGTTGATTTAATTCAACAAAATGTGAATAGACAGTGAGGAATCAGAACAGTTAGAATGCTCTTTTTCAACAAAGTCCAAATGATTCAAGTAACTCAAGTCATGTAGGCCTATATTTTTTTTAATTCCAGAAAACAACATTTCTCCCCCCTTCTCCCTCCTCCCTCCTAGGAACCTTAGTTTATAATATAGTGTAGAATGAACCCATCCACTGTAGTAATGTTTATGCACAACTGCATCAGTTTAGCTAGCTCCTTTATTTCTGGTTTTACATTGGACAAGCTGATTAAGGCTCCATTTTCAAGAGACATATTTCCACATCAATTCTTTTTAACTTCCACATGCTTTAATGTTCATAGGGCCATCCACAGACCTGTCCGACTTCACAGGGGTCACATCAACTTTTCATGTCAAATTTGACAAATTTTGCACTAATTCTATAGGGAAAAATCACCAATTCTTTGAGCTGGGAAGTTGAGCTGTTGGAATAGATTGATTCTGCAAAAAATCAGAGCTGTGCTCCATTCAGAAGGGTCAAAAATGGCCATGGTAAGTGTCAAAGGTCACAGGGGTCAAACATCAGAGTGAATCCTAACAAAACACACACGCTTTAAGTAATCATCATGAAATTTGGGTCAGTTGTATATCAGAGAGTCCTCTATCAAAATATTGTGGTCCCGTTGCGCTGGGGGCCATGGGGGGCCCCTGGGGGCCACGTGGCTTTCCCATGCTCTCACAGAGTTGGGTGTCGGGGTGGTGCATAAGGGCCTCAGAATGAGTCCACACGCCAAGTTTCAAGTGATTCGGTTGGTTTCTATGGAAACAGCGGCCTCCAGGAAACAGAGGAATGCGGCTCTTTAAAGCCCCGCCTCTCGAATAATGGCTCAATCAGGACCGAAAGCACATCGACGTGTTCGTCTTGGGCCCCCGGAACCACTGATATCAAATTCAGAACTGTGCGACTTTTGGAAATATTTTTCATCCATTTTGGCTTTTCTGACTCAGAGGGTCTCTCAGGCTTTAAGTCTGACAGGCTCTGAATCTGAAAAGCCAAAATGGATGAAAAATATTTCCAAAAGTCGCACAGTTCTGAATTTGATATCAGTGGTTCCGGGGGCCCAAGACGAACGCGTCGATGTGCTTTCGGTCCTGATTGAGCCATTACTTTTCGAGAGGCGGGGCTTTAAAGAGCCACATTCCTCTGTTTCCTGGAGGCCGCTGTTTCCATAGAAACCAACCGAATCACTTGAAACTTGGCGTGTGGACTCATTCTGAGGCCCTTATGCACCACCCCGACACCCAACTCTGTGAGAGCATGGGAAAGCCATGTGGCCCTGAGGGGCCCCCCATGGCCCCCAGCGCAACAGGACCACAATATTTTGATAGAGGACTCTCTGATATACAACTGACCCAAATTTCATGATGATTACTTAAAGCGTGTGTGTTTTGTTAGGATTCACTCTGATGTTTGACCCCTGTGACCTTTGACACTTACCATGGCCATTTTTGACCCTTCTGAATGGAGCACAACTCTGATTTTTTGCAGAATCAATCTATTCCACAGTCTGAACCAGGATATAACAGCTCAACTTCCCAGCTCAAAGCATTGGTGATTTTTCCCTATAGAATTAGTGCAAAATTTGTCAAATTTGACATGAAAAGTTGACCTGTGACCCCTGTGAAGGTCGGACAGGTCTGTGGATGGCCCTAGTCCCCTGATAAACCGCTGAACATTTCAGGCGTATAACCCAAAGCATGTGGAAGTTAAAAAGAATTGATGTAGAAATATGTCTCTTGAAAATGGAGCCTTTATCAGCTTGTCCAATGTAAAACCAGAAATAAAGGAGCTAGCTAAACTGATGCAGTTGTGCATAAACATTACTACAGTGGATGGGTTCATTCTACACTATATTATAAACTAAGGTTCCTAGGAGGGAGGAGGGAGAAGGGGGGAGAAATGTTGTTTTCTGGAAATAAAAAAAAATATAGGCCTACATGACTTGAGTTACTTGAATCATTTGGACTTTGTTGAAAAAGAGCATTCTAACTGTTCTGATTCCTCACTGTCTATTCACATTTTGTTGAATTAAATCAACATGGCTTAATTTCCACTCCCCATGATCACAGCTGACTGACAAAACACACTGTTGGTGTGTGACCAAGGTGTTGTAGTTGCGTCCGAGACACCGTAGATGGCAGTGTCCCGTTTTTTTTTTTTTCCTTCAATCAGCTTTATTGAAAAATTGTACATACAAACTGACGTACAAATAACAAAGTTGAACAGATAATCATACGAAAATAGACAGACAGTGCTCCAATATGATTAATAAAAACAACATAAATAATAAATAAAACATATTAAAATAAGGTAGTTTAAACAGTGTAAAAATTATATATATATAAACTCAGTATAATAAACTAAAATGTGCAAGCCTTATTCTTCTTTGAAGAATCTTTCGTACAAATCTATGGATGTAATGCTTTGCTTCGTGTCAATTAATGAAAGGGATTTAATGTACTCTTTGAACTCTAGCAAGAAACCTATGAAGTTGGGTGATGTTTTTGAAAATTTACATTTGTGTATATGAAATTTGCCATATAAAATAAACAAATTAATAATAAAGGTAATGTCCTTTTCTTCATGAACAAAAAACATAATTACACTTTTGCAGTCAATTATAATGTTCATCTTGATTTTACACACTATATGCTGTTCAAGTTGAGTCCAGAAGTTGAAGGATTGAGCACAGTGGTAGAATAAATGGGTTAAGGATTCTGGTTCTGTATTGCAAAAATTGCATTTGTTTTCAACATCTAAAAATTTAGAGAAATATAAATTTGTTGGATATATAGTGTGTAAAATTTTGATGTGAACCTCTTTTATTTTGTTGGAAATACAAAACTTATAAGGCAAAGTCCAGGCTTTCTTCCAGTCAGTGTCCATGAAGATGTTATCCCAAAACGCTTTCCCTCGTGGAGTAATTTTCTTCTTTTCATAAAAAATATTACGAATATGTTTGTTGTTACATTTTGAGTCCATTATATCAAGTCCATTCAACATCAGCAGGGGTTTTATTCTCAGTGTTTCTTGATACTGACAGTGACATCTCATAAGGAGAAACAAACCATTAGGGATTGCTTTAGTTACGTAATTAAATTCTTTACTTGTAACAGGAAAGGATTTAAGACGAAGAAAACGTTCATAACTAAGCATTATACCATGACAATCAAAAAGGTCACATACAAAAATAATGTTCTTATCAATCCACTTCTGTTTAAATATGGACTTTTTCCCGACAGTAATATCTTCGTTATTCCATATTATAGCTTTGTGAGGAGAAAAGTTGTGGGAGTAGCACAATTTCCACGCTAAGAGTGCCAGATGGCAGTGTCCCGTCCAGCGTTGGCGCCATGGCAATGACGTCACATCCTCGGTAGAACGCGGAAGTGGTCCGCATGTCGGTCGGCTGGTGAAATGGGTCCGGCCTGTAAATCGTTTGAATCCTTCGTATGAATATACTTTCGGTTAAAATGAGGTCACGTTGCAGTTTACATTGCTTAGCAGGCTGGAAAAGCGTGCAGGTAGTCAAAATCTGTCATCACGGCCGATCGGCTTCATTCATCCATGATTTTGGCTCCGGAACGGAGTCTCTGCGGGCCGTTGTTATGGCAACAAGACGCCCAAAGCGGCTCGACAGCGCTCGACAGTCACAAGCACATTGTCTGATATCGTTACAGGACAAATTAAACACAATTTGCTTTCATTCAACATATATTTAGAGAGTAAAACATACATTTCTCGCTAGAAATGTCATAAAAATATGTTGAAATGTTATTTTTGCGGCCAAATTGCGGATCGGAATAGGAGTGAATGGATGGCTGGAGCACTTGCTCTGAGCGGCACATGCCGGGAGGGGATTGCATTAAAATCAATTGAAAACCCTGTGCGTTCAGGTCCCACGCTGAGGGGTACCTTGAGCGTCTGGAGACAACGCGCAAGGGCCCTGACCAAACGTCCGTTTATTACGCCTTGGGAGTGAGACTGTGTTGCCTATACGCCCGGGCACACACCCAGATTGGATCCAGGATCTGTGGTAGAACAGCTCCTATGGTTCAGTACCACTGGCCACATGTAGCTTATGATAAATGCCAACATTAGCTTGGTGGTGTAATCGTTTCAATATGGTGTAACATGAAATTAAGGACATTTATCTCCCATTATCATCATCACCATCTGCTTCTGCCGTCTTTCCACGTTATGGTGATTTAATAACATTAATTATCCTCCCTCCTTAACATGCATGTCAAAAACAAAGAACAACATCCTCTGCAACAGGAATGTGTTGCATCCATTGACAGACGTCGTTCAGCTCCGTTTTATCAATAAGCCTCAGCGTTTGTGCCTCAGCCCTGACGTCCATTGGCAGCGACAGACACGCTTGTTGGCACCGAATGCCAACGATGACAGCGTCAGTCGGGCCGCCTGCACTCGCTTGAGGTGTTTAAGTAAATAGTTGAGGATTTAATAGCTGGCTGTGGCAAGCTGGGAGTCGCTAGAAAACACTTATCAGTGCAGGCACCCAAGCTAATGGGATACTAAAGACGGTGGCGGTGAACATTTTTGATGGTGAGAGGTCTGAGGTGTTAGGGTCTCGAAAAGAAAAGGTGAAAAAAAAGAAGCATTTTCTCTTAATCCTTTTTGAGAAACACAAAGAATAGGCTATGCACCACCATGTTTTACGGTTTGTATTTGATTTGACATGTTTTTGAAGCAATAATGGTCCCAGATGTGAATATGTCAACATGAGTTAAGTTTTCTTTTTAAACTTTTCCCTTATATGATCTCTAAATATATCAGAAACCTGCGACTTTGCATCTATGTTGCATAAAATGCACATTAAATGGCTCAGATTTGACTGCTTTTAGTCAATAAAGGGACTTTTTAAAGCAATTAGGCCATTGCGTTGAAAGAGATGTAAAGCATACATCAATAGATAATGATAGAAAATGTGGAAAAAAATGATTTGGTTGCTACAAAGATTTTGCTAGTTTATGCATTTCCAAAAAATTAAATGCAATACATCTTAATTTTCTAGTAAGACTTAACCCAACACTATTATCTATTGTTATTTTTTGGGTCATCTGATCTCTCTCATGTATCATCTTTTATTGGCATTTGTCCCATTTGGGGCTCCGTAGAGATTGCACATCTGGGAATTTCCAAAATAATTTCTATGGAAGTTTATGTAACAGCGAAGAGAAAACTAAGCTGCATGTGTCCGACTAGCTGGTTCACGCTTAATTGTTCAGGAATTTCACTATTTTTCTTTCTTAAATATTTCTGAGTCTCTAGAGAGAGTTACTGGAAAACCGGGGGAGATATATTTAGATGCTGTCGAGTATTCACTTGTGCTTTTCCTTCACCACATCAGCAGCTGGATGTTAATATTGGGTCCGCGGGGGCTTGGTAAATTTAAAAACCATGTGTTTATTTAACAGTCTGTCCTCTGTATAAACCCCCTGTCGACGTACAAGAACAGGAGCAAATTATAGGATGATTATAACTTCCAGTTGAACTCTTCACTGAAAATGATGTCTGAGAGACTGTTTCAATTTCGCTCCCCGGTCCCTGCGTAGACACTTCATCATGTTCAGACTGTGACGTTAGAGATCAGTTGGACTTTGGGTCTGAAACAGGTACAAACACTTATGACCTAGTTAGTTTTAAGCAGGTCCTTATCACTTAGCGCTGCAGGCAGTCCAAATCGAGACTTGGCCGTCGCTCTCGCTGCAGTCACCACACCAACACTAGTGGGTTTTCTGTCCAAGTCGTGACACCACCAGCTGTGTTGAGCCATTTACCTCCCTCCACCCACTGAGACTCATCCTGTTTTTTAGCATTTACACGGAAGTAAACTGTTTATTGTTGATCAACATTTGGTAAAACTTTGCTAAAACGGCCTCGGATTCTACTTTAATCAGCGTTTAACCCAAGCTCAGATGCCTCCTTATCTCTTATTTCTCTAAGATTTCATACACCCAAGAAATGCTTGAATGGCTGAACCAACAATCTGAATCCAATCAAGGAGAAGCCGGAAAAACTGTGAAAACAAACATTGTGTTTATGAAGGGGGAGAGAGGGGGTGGGGGGCACAATTTATTTTCCAATTCCCAACCAATTTCAAAACCAGTTACAGTTACCACTATAATTTAGTTACATGTAATCTGCTACCTGACGACCCCTGGAGCAGGCGGCCTTCGGTAGTGGGCTAAAGCAGAGCCAGCAGGATCGCTGCCAGGTCCCAATGTTCTGTGTTTTGATTAGCAGGGTTAGCTTCAGCTAAGTCCCTGTGTGTAAGAGGCTGGAGGCAGGATTTACAGACCTGCACAGACATCCTGGGAATGTGTGTGTGAGTGTGTGTGTGTGAGCGTGTGTGCGTGAGTGTGAGTGTGTGTTTTGGCTTGAATCTCGGCCTGCTGTGATAATCACCTGGGAATAGAGAACATCTCTTTATGAGAGGTTGGGGACATTGGCGGATGATTGGCCACACGGTTCAGAGAGGGAAAGAAGATGAAGAGGGAAAATATGACAAAGTATAAAAACTTAATTCATCATGTAGGGTTGATTTGGGTAATCTGATTTCAAGTTTTGTGTATAAAATGGATAGGCCTATCAAAAAACTTAAAATAAAAAGTTACGTTTACTAAACTACAGGGAAGGTTTGTATCACCCCCCCAAAAAAGACTTAGCAGTAAAAGAAGTCCAATGCTGACTTAATTTCCCAAAATATTGAAATCACAGGACCATAAGGTAGTTGGACACTTAATTTGGTTGGTAATTGAAGTATGTTGTTGTTTATTTACTGACTTAATTAAGGCTACATGACCAGCGTTAACAAAACAGCTGTTCACCTCCCAGTGTTGCCAAGAGCAAGAGTCTGTCCGGTCTTGGGCTAGCTGGTTAGCATGCTAGCTAGTGAACGAAATGGAAGAAAAACAAGAGTGTTGCTTTCTGCCGCTAGTATCCGTATTTAGCTTAATGAGTAAAGGAAATAAGTTTGATTATGACCTTGCGGTGTTGTTAAGCAAACATCTGTTAGTGCTAAAGCTAGCTATGTGGAAATTTAAGCTAATTTAAGATGCTATTTCAAGAAGAGCTTGTGTTTATCTGAGATGGTGGGGTGAAGAAACTTTGAGTAAGCGCTGAAATTACATCACTTTGAACAACGTAAACGAAATAAATAGGCTATTATTCACGGTACAACGAGCACGTAAACATGCCCGCCCGATGGAGCCGTGTTTGCGTCTGTAATGCTGACAAAGCATGACTGTGCAAAAGTCTGGGGACGGGGGGGGGGTAGGCTATATTTGCGTTCATTCATTATTCAGTTTATGTTATAACAGCAGGAGAAACAATGAAACACAAGCCAGACGGAGTGAACCCTGCAGTGAGTCAGTCTGAACCTCTTAAGCTTTACAAACACACTATTTCAAGTATGCGAGACCATTAGCGGTAAAAGCCGCTGGACGTCACAAGCGGTGACGCCGTTTTCCAATGAACAGAAGATGCTTTTGTGTTTGATCATATTTACTGCAGCAAACACAAAGTCTGTGGGCGTCCGGTTGTGAAGGAGAAAACACATTTTCACATGGGAACGCATACTGGATTATGAAATGTGTGACCGTATGGTGTCGAACTCACCTCGCTCTTTCTTTTCCTTGGAAAATGAGTCAAACTTCCTGCGCAGAGATTTTCTCCTTTTGCGTATTTCTGTGTGGGGACACAAAAAAGAGACAAAGAAAAGGTCACCACCATGAATAAAATTGTTAGTGATGTTCAAGTATGTGTGCATGCTTTAAGCCTGCACAATGAAGACTGTGTCCATTGTCTGATGTCTGTCTTTCATTTATTTTGTTATTCAAGTGTGCCTACGCTGTTTATATGTGTTTTTCCATCTGCATTGCTTGTAAAGACGCCATTAATGGAGGATCGCAGGCAGCACAAACACTCACCTAGCCTATACATGAAAGAAACATTCCTCTCTCTTGTCCTTTTATCCATTAAATTAACTTAATAAACTCAATCATCTCCTCTTTCTTTCAATTGTAGCCTACACACACACTTACACAGCCAATTCAAACCACACTCATTATGACCCTTTTCCCTTTCCTCTCTTGCACTGCTATTATCTTTTGCTCTTGAGTGCTTGCACTTCTTCCTCAGTTCCAAGAATAGCATGGACCCTTTCAATAGACGAGACCCTTGTTGTTTGTTTGAATAGACCCTTCGCTTAATGGCTGTACCGCCCCAGACATGAAAGACAAAGGGCCGTGGCGTGTAGCCTATGCATAAGTGTGCGTGTATGGATTTATGGGAAAATATAAGATTTAAGATCCTGATGCTAAAGGAAAATCAGAAATCATCCCTTGATGCACTCAGATTTATTTTTTAAATGTAATGTCAACCTTTATTGTTGAAGATAAAGAAGAAGGTTATTATTGCATAAGTCAAGCAGAAGCGACAAATAAATAAAACACTTTCTCTTCTTCGATTTAGTTAAGATTTAGGTAAAGTCGATTTCATTCATATTTTTTTGTATTATTGGTTTGAAAACTATTATGGCAGTTAGCCAGTGGTGAAGAAAGATAAATAAATAGGCTATTGCCAATGCTTCAATTTAGTTCAATATTTGGCTCAATTTTATATTATCATATTTATTTTATATTGATTTTTTAAAGTTAATAAACTAAAGCAGAAGGGAGAGGGAAGTTAGTAAAGCTCAGCATTAGCATTAGCAGCTTCTCCGTGCCTCTGGCTCTTTCTCTTATGCAACAGTTCTGTTATAATGTTTCAGCTTCATGTGATGTGAAGTGTAAAATTCAACGTTTTGATCGACTACATGCAAAGAATTTCTCTGCTGATGTGATCTGGAAAACAACGTCACTCTCCGTGGGTAAACATGACGCACACAGACACGGGACGGCATCATCAAACCAACATGGAAAAGTCCTTATAGGCCACGATAGGACATGTACAGTTTTACAAAGACAACTCCTCTGCTGTGCTGTAAAAAATTCAATTATATTTCAATTGGACCATTCATTCCTAACTTTTTTTTTTTGCCTCCATACAGTAAGTCACATGAAGATATTATCAGGACGGGAAGAGTGAAGTTTTACAGCTGTGCTGGGGTCAAATGTATGTCAAAAGCATGAGTGGGTATTTGTAGATGTAGCTGTGACTCTATAGTGTGTGTGTTTTGTTTAAGCTGTTTTTCTTTTACGAGCTCCACATCCTTCCCTCTGCGACCAGCGGCTGCTGCAGCAGAATCCATTGTTTGGGTTTGTAAAGCTGCTGTTTAGAAATCACTGATTCAAGGCCGGGTCTTTTCCCTATTTAGGAACAAGTGGAGATCTCCCAAACACGGCACATTGTGTGACTCGTCAAATATTTGTGGTGCTAAAGATGGAAATGTGTGTCTTTGTTTCCCGTTTAATCATCAAGCACAATCTAAAAAAAAAAAAAGCAGTGGAAAGAAGAGGGAGAAAGTGTGTGTAATGTGTGTCCGTGTGTGTGCTGTCGGGATAAAAGGGTCAAATTCCCATGACTACAGGAAATTAAAGTTTATTTCCAAAGAGCTCAGCCCCTCCCACCACACACACGCCACCTCCAGCTGAGGCTGATCTCCCGCCGAAGTGTGTGTGCATGTACACACATGATTACATAATGCACATTCACACACAGAGCTGAGATGACAGACAAACACTGAGAGGAGAAACAAACACAGCGTTTCCAAGCACAATGGACCTGCACTTTTATTCTAATGATATTTGTTCTTGACGGATAGTTTAGAGTTGAAATCACTAATGACAAATTATACAAAAACTGCAGGTGATCAGTCACCTGAATCCAACATCTTCTGCATCTGGATTTCTTTTAAAGGCTGTTTCACAATGTGCTCAGCTGCTTCTCTTTAAAAACAGGTGCATCCATGAAATTCCTCAAGTCGGAAAGTTCTCCAACCTAATCAACCGTGCTCCAATCTTCAGATACCAGTTAACGCCTCAATATTTAGGAGATAAAAAACAGATTAAGAGGTTAAAACTGGTGTGGGAAAATAGACAACTAACCGTTTTACGATGAGACAATCCTGCAAGACAGTATTGGATAAGTTTAGCAGGTTTAAGAAAGCCTGGTTTAGATTAAAGGTTCCAACTTGTCAGATGATTACTATAATAGATGCATAGTAAAGGTGTAGTTACTGATATTAAATCTATAACCTGACTCTGATATAAAACTTTAATTGATAGAAAACCTTGTCTACGTTTTCTGCAGAACCTCAGAGAGCATATTTGTTCTTACAATGGAGGCATAGAGGAGAATGAGAAAGCAAAGTGAAGGAAAAATAACCTGAATGGGAGGCAGGAGGCAGACTGACAATGTAAGAACAAATATTAAAACAGCCAAGTGGTGAGAGGGAGAAAGGAGAGCAAGCTGGTCCCTGCAGAGCAGAGATCCAGAGGATGGGGCATGAGAACGAGCTCCGGCTCCGCACCAAATAAGAACAAATCCGTCTGATAACAACTGACACGTTTCACCAAGAATTTACAAGACGCTGCCAATGAAACTAACAAACACACTCATGCAGAGAGACAAGATGCTCATGGGAGCGTGCATGTACATAAATGTAAAGAGCGATAAATAACGAGGCTTGTACAAACAAACCAGGATGGGGGTTTTATGGCGTGGATTCCTCTTTGAGCTGCAGCGGGTGAGAGGCAAAGAGAGGGAAAAAAGGGTGGAAGATGATAAAGAAATGGGGAACATTGAAAGAACTGAAATAATAGATGACAAAAGTCAGAAAAACAGAAGTGGAGAAGAAGAAACCCAGTGGAGACGAAGAAACAGAAACCAGAAACACGGAGGGCTGGATGGAGAGAGGGCAGCAGGAGGTGATGCTGAGGCCATCACTGACCGGCTGGACTGGGGAGATTTCACCCCAGGGGACGAACTGAGAGGCAAGATTCCCACACTGTCTGCATGCCACTGACTTAGGAAGTGCAACACAATATAACTGTACAGAAAAGATAAATAGCCTATCTTTGCTTTTATCCTTACTGTTAAAATAATTAAAATAAATCATTACAGAGAGGTTAGTTTAGTTTGGAAGCTTGCACTACAATGGCAATGTTACAAATTCAAACTTGAATAAAAAGTAAACACATGAATATAAATTGTTTGTTTAAGAAAATATGAAGATATGCAAAGAAAGATGAGAGTTTTCATTAATTTGTTAGTCAGAGAATTTGCTTTTCAAAGTTGTTAAGTTCAGAAAGTTTGTAGGAGGATAGTTTGTTATATTGCAATTTAATAACTGACCAATTAAGTTGTAGAACTGGTAGATGTTAATAAAAGCAGGTGGATTGTGTCTCTCAGAGTAAGAATTCAAATTAAATGTATGTCTACTACACTACTACTACTGTCTACAGATACTAACAATGTGTTTATGGAGGCAGTTCTGTGTACTGATATAAAACCCTCTTTATTATGTTGTGCTTCTTAATAACAAGGATTGTTTATTTTGTTTATCAGCAGCAGCTCCTCCTCCTCTGTTTATGGGCTGCAGCCACGCTTCGGGTCAGTGAAGCTGCTGCTAACAAATGAAAAACTCAAGGCGAGCTCCTTTTCCTATGGGGGATCACATGGTATCCAACACATGCCAGATCGTCCACTCTGGAAGAAAAAAAAAACGTCTGTTTGTGTAATGCACTGTTCACAACAGACATTATATAAGATATGATGTGGGGAATATGAGTAACTACTTGACCTTCCCCAAGTCGTGGAAATCCATTAAATTCTGGCTTCAAACAACATGTGAACAGGTTGAGTCACAATGCAGAAAACAGGAAATGATTTACTCATTTTCCCATGAAATCTGCCGGTTAATTGAACCCTGGCCTGATGGAGGAAGAGCATGCATGTAGGACGAGAGGACGATTTCCAGAGAAAGTGAGGAGGGCAGGGAGGAGTGGAGTCTCACAGGATGTGTTGGTCTGCAAAACGTATCATCATGCCTGTGTCAGGAGGCTACAACTGAGGTTTCATGGACGTAAACTTGAACTGACGGCATGAATGAATCACTAAAAATAACTGAACAGCCTTGCATTTCAGCAAAATATGTGGAAAACTGTTTGCATATAGAAAAGCACAAGCATAATTGTACTAATATAAGAGGAACATATTCAATTTAACTTGAAAATACCCTTCAGATTTATATGTTTTGTTTCTTCACTTGTAATCACACTAGAGGAGTAAGAAATACTGGCTAGAAAACTGTTTTCTGAGCAAGGAAATGTTCATTTGTGGTTGCTCAAGATAAACAAAGATAAAAACTCAACTGAAGGAGTGAAAGTTCAGAAAATAAGCTGGAAAAAGTGAATGAATGAGCATTACCACCTGCCACTGTTAGGAAATGAGTGTACTTTGATTTTATCAATACAAACTTTTATGACCAGAGCCAAACTTGGCTTGTGTTTTAAAATGCACAAATTGAAAATGGGAAACACTTTTTTTTTAAGAAAAGAAAAAAAAGGAAACACTTAAAATGGAAACAAAATGGAAAATGGAAAGTTTTGTCTACAAAAAAAACTCTAAATAGCATCTTTGCATCTTGCTGCTTTGAGAAAAATGACTGAAAGTGAAGTGGTTGTTTCCCGTTTTGGTCATTTTGATCTTAAGGGAATAAAAAAAAAAAACAGTGCTGATGAGGTTCGACTAGGTTTGAACTTCTCTGAGACAGAACAAGAGTATGGGAGAAAGTTCACATACCAAGTGGTCTCATAGGAGCAGGACTACTGGCAGACAATTCACACAAACACAAGTACACACTGCTTCTGCAATCAGCCGTGTTTGTTTCATGAAATCGGCTTGAGATCCCCCCGACATCTCCGATCCCTACAGCCCCAATAAATACAAGGGGAAACCTCCCGGCCCGCGGTCCTCGGTAGGTGTTGGAGCGATTTACAGTTTGTTAGTGAAACTATCTCACTTCACTGGCTGGATCCAGAGCTCTGGAGTTCCAATGGATAAGACGACGACACATTAAAAAGCGTCTTTGGGCCGGAGTCCAGCGGCGAGAAGGGGGAACGGTCGTCCAAGTAAACAGCAGCAGAGGAAAAGTGTTGAGGTATTTCCTGCTGTTATCAGAGATTAATGCAACACAGTTGTGATGGAGTTCAGCACTCCACTGTCAGAAGGAGGAAAAGAGCTTTTGATTTTCTGTGTGTAAAGTCTGTAAACACATTACATTGACTGAATTTGTTAATAAGATGCCACTTCACTCTGATTTAACGGCTAAATCCATGCTTCAGCTTTCATCAGAGATGTTATCCCTTTAAAGGAGTCTTTCTTCACACCAGAAAAACAACAAGACTCCTTTTATGCAGCTTAAAATAACCTTCATTTGAGCTCAGATGCAAAAACCAAATCCCTTCAGTGTTCTGTTGCTTTTGTTTGAAGATCCGTATGTATTTTGGGGTGAAGATGAAAAATAGTCGCTATCGAGCTGAGCTCAGAATTCCCTGAGGGGTATTTAAGTTATCAAGTGCGAAGAGTGTGTGAATAAACAAACCACGTGGCATCTCTTTGCCGTTTGCTTATCACAGCTCAGACGGTTTACACTTGTACAGAATGTTTTCTTTTACAGCTCCTTGCTGCCTCGCGCTCATTCCTCAGACAGACTGCTGTGGCGTCCTCCGCAGTCAGAGGGGTCGCAGCTCGCCCTGAGGGCAGGTCAACCCAAGTCGGTCTGTGAGTCGGGGAGTAGGTCCTGCCCAATCAAATTGTCTAATTCCAAAGTGAGTGGCGCCATGCAGCCGGGTTGAGCCCGATCCACAACCACCGACAGTCACACTGATGAAGACGCATGCAAACGTTATCATGGGGTCTTAACTTTATGCTTTTTAAAGGTTTGAGACACAGAATTCATTCATTTTTGTAAATTGTGAAAATATTGACTCATGGTTCGACCAAAACTATATCTCATCTCAAAAAAAACATCTAAGGAACACTTGTTTGCTAGTTGAGAAGATCAGTAACACCACTATGCTAAATATGAGGCTAACGCTTGTAGCTAGTTAGCTTTGCAAGACAGGAAGTAGTTCTAGGTGTGACGTTTATACACTTTAGACGTTTAGACCCTTCAGAGATGCTAGCAGGTGTAGATAGCTTTAGACAAGCTAGGCCACTTCTATTCAGCGTCTTTTGAGTTGAGCTCATTGCTAAACTATGTTAGCTAGCCTAACTGACTCCTGGCGCTATGTTAGCATACAGACAGGCGTGGTTTGAGTCTTCGATTTCGATTCTTGAAAAAAAGCCTTAAGATATTAGATATTGGACTTTGAGGCATCTAAACCAATAAAAGGTTCATCACAAATTGACACTATTGAATAGCTTTAGGAAAAAATGAGAAGACACAACTTGATTTGTAGTCAGTGGACTAGCCTAGCTACAACGCTCTGAAGCTACCGTTGTATCCGGTTCCCTCCTGCCTCGTACCTCTTGGGATGCTGATCTTGATGTCCAGGTCCCGCTCCTCCAGGTGGTACAAGGCCACTTCCTGTAGCCTGGCTCGCTCCAGCTCCGACAGGCTCTGGATGGGCACCGGCTGCAACCGCACGCTCTGACCCAACATGGTCGCCCACGTGTGGTCCCCCTGTTGGAGGTGGAGAGTTGGGGAAAGAATGTAGAGATCAAAAAGGTAGAAGGAAGAATATGGAAAGACTTACGACAACACACACACACACACACACACCATTAATCACAAGTAGTAGATATGCTTTTATCTAAGTACAACAAATTTTCTGCTCCCTCGGCCATTTTTAACCAAAAACCAAAAAGCTTAAAAGATGCAATGGAAATCTGCAGTGGCTGTAATCAGTGAACATTATCAACCAACCATCAAGTCAAGGGAACAAAACCCTCAACTGAAAGTTCAATCTACCAAACAGTGTCGCCACTTTTAACAAGCTTTAAGGTACAACATACAGATCTCACTTTTGGCCATCAAACTTTTTCATCCAAAATTGAGTTTCTATTTTTGTATAATAAAAATGAGTCAGGTCTTTTCATGACCCTCGACTTTAACCTTGAGAACCTAAAAGTTACTCTCCAGGATTTTTCCTTTTATTCAGACAGAAGTCGTATCTTTATTGCAGTCTTTCTTTGTTGTCCTTGAGATTTCTGCACAATGGATGCTAATTTCACTCAAGTCCCTCTCCTCGGGCCCAACCTTCCTCAACAAAAGGGGGAACTCCACACATTTATTACAGAAACACTTTTACTCAGCATATAACAAAGTGCAGCCTTGTCAGGTTGACAAACTGATCTTGAGATGTCATCGGGGTTGTATCAGCTCACACACACTGAACAAAGCCAGGACGTCTCAGCCTTTGTGCTGCCTTTATATGGAAACTAAGAACACAAATACACTATAAAAAACAAATGATATAATGATATTACTGTATAAACACACCCACACTGATAAATAAGCAGAAAATATTGTTAAAGGATGAATACGTGTTTAGTTGACTTGGGCAGCTGGAAGTGGTGTTTTCTTTGTGATATAAAGGAGATGTTTTTAATAATAATAATAATTTTCCATTTCCAGTGAAAGCATTTATTTATCTGAACGGTAGAAATGCTTCGACAGGCTGAGCTCCAGTTAATAATGTTTTTTGAGACTATGTAACAGCCATCTGATGTGACCCACTGTTCTCTGCAGCGATCCAGCTTCCCCATGGAGATTATTCTGGTTTAATCTTAAAATCTTTAAAGTCAGAGTTAATTTTATGTTTTATTTTTTCCACATCTACCGCCACAGCCTGAGGGCTCAATCGCATTCACAGTCACCAACAACAAAAAAAAACAGCAGTCGACTTTAGGTAGAGAGAAACCACTGTAAACACAGTTGTTAACAGGGATAATGACAGATGGTGAGTAATAAAGAACAGAGTGAGGCAGGATGACAGAGACAGAGATGTGAATAGAAACTGAAGGAGTGAACGCGTCGTGTTTGATGGAGAGACACGGCGACCACAGGTTAACCAGATCCAGACCAACACGCCGCAGATCTGAGGTCTGCGCCTCGCGACCTGTTTGAGCGATCACACACAAAAAATGTGCTTTTGATTTATACGTGTGGTGAGATCCCTTCACGTAACCACTGAGAAAACAATCTGCTTAGCCTGAGGAATGCTGCGAAACTCAATTTAGGAAGTCATATTTTATTTTTTCCACAGTCAATTGATCCAGTTAAGATTCGAGAGGAGGAACCGCCAAGTAAGAAAAATGTGGTGAGTTTTGTTCTGCTTTACTGACTATAAGATAAGATAACACTTTATTGTTGGATCACTCTGAAATTTGTCTCGCGTCCTGTGACGTCCAAGGTTTCACAAACAACAAAACAGCCAATGCAGCAATATGAAAACAGAGAAATATCACATCATTTACCCTCAAACAGTTCTCGTGATGACGTAATGAAAGAACATCTGCATTGTTCTACTGTAGACAATGCTTTGTTATGTCATAAGCCAAGAGGGTTGTCCTTCAGTGAGCCTGTGTTGCATTACATGTGATCTTATGTAAAATATCATCTGTGAAATACTAAATATGCCAATAAATACAGACTTTCAGTATAAAAGCCTTTAGGGAACCGTATCACAACCACAACCAAGGCTGAATTTTTGAGGTACTACAACATAAAAACCCATAAAAACAGTCATTGGAAACATAGAGTCCTGAGTTTTGACATTTGAAAGATTATATAGGTTCATAAATCAATAAAAACAGCAGACAGTGTAGAAAAGGTTCTTGTTATAAAACGGAGGCTTATGGGGTTAAAACAAAACAACAAACACTGATTCCCACAGTTGACATTATGCAACGGGACAGCTGTTAGATCTATTATCACACGCTGACTCATCCTTCTAATGACTAATGAACAGAGCCCGGTGTGTGAAATTAGCAGACTTCCCCTTCATGCATTAACAAGAGTCTGAAAATGAGGGATAATGGGACTTTAAATACATCTGATCATCAAAGAGTTTCATCACTGTGGAAGCTTTCAGACAATGCCTGAGCAGCTCCACAGGTGCTTCTGGTCACTCCAGTTGTTTTATATACTGTATTTCCCAATAAATTGTGGTTTAAATAAATGTTCCAGGACAAATTAAAGTCTAACTGTTGCTTTCTGGTTCCTGTTTTTGGCTCTGAGCCCGGATGGAAGTTTTCCAGACTCCATACTAATCTCCGCTCCTCCATATGCTCTTAGTACAGTACGTACAATTTGGAGATGCATTTCAAAAACCTTTAAACACTTAGTTATTCTTCTACTCTCCATCTCCATGTCTATACTGCACCTCCACATGCATGTGACTGTCTCATGTCTATAATCCAGCCGTCCGCAGCCCACACTGTGCAGCATGATTGGGGGAAAATTGGCCTCGGACCTTAACGCTAAACGCAACCAGACAAAGGGACTGTGGTGAATCTGGATTTGCAGTTACCCACAGCTAAAAGCAGGACACATACATTGTCTCGAAGCGACACGGCTCAGTGGGGGAACGGCAGTATGGGACAGTTGGTCAGAAGTGACATTTAAGAAAAGCGTCATCATGCATCAGTTGGTCTTTTTACAGAAAGTCAACCTATGCATTAACTCGTATAGCCTACTTTCTCTCCGGAACAGACGCACAGATTCATACGCGGATCAAAATAAAACACTCGTCACTGCACAGATTTGGTTTACAAAATGCCAAGGGTAAGAACTGACATTTAGATTGAGATGACTCATTGTCAGCCTGTTTCCAGAAAGTAAACCAATGCATCGTCTCATAGATCTTCTGAGCAACAGATTTGCGCCTACATGTGTCCAAATGAACCTGAAATGCTAGTTCTACTATATTTAGGTTATTAATGTTCTGTCAGAGTTCCCAAATTCTTTTTTATTGCAGGCTAATCCAAACACAAACTGCACAGGCAGGCTTCCAGGGAACTACTTGATCAAATTCTCCAACAACACAGCAATTACAGGACTTACAGGACTGCATTAGAAGGGTAATACATTAGCATTACAAAGTTCTGATGGTCACTGCTGGTTTTCATTATGATTCCCTAACCCTTTACCATGTCCTTGCAGCACAGCTCTTGCTTCTGTTCGGAGAGCATATGGGATTTCCTGCCTGGTGTAGCCATTCATTTTGTTTAATCAGTAAAGCTGGAAACTCAAATTTCTCATTAGGCACAGTATGTGATGAAAATCATGTTAAGAAAACACTTATCTCTACAGATGATAAACAGACCGGCCTTTCATTTTCCCTATAGCAAACTCCAACTTCTATTTACCGTGTAGCTATTACATTGTAGGTGATGCAAGACAAATCTCCACACAGGGAATATAAAGTGTTATCTAACCATGTATCGCGCATTAACTCAACTTCGCCATTCAAGAAGACTAGATCTCAATCTACACTATTCCTGTTGACCTCCCTCAACCTCCACAAGCAGATAGTAATTCCTCTGGAGGCTTCAGACCATCAGTCACCAACTGATTTCACGTAAAACATAATGCATTTGCTTTACTTAAGTGTAGATAATATGCCATGTCCATTGTCGTTTGGCTCATTTTTTGCAGTGAAAACTGCTACACCAACAATTTATCAAGCCTGTAGCTGCAATACATTTTCTTTTTCACAACATTGATGTGGTTTCTCAAAGCTAGAAGCCATTTCCCCCCCTTGACTTTATAAAGATCTAAAAAAGAGTAGGCATTTAACAATTTGAGTCCAGATCCCTCTGTAGATTTTCTGTCCACTTGTGTGGCTTTAGTCAACACCAGGAACAATTTAAACCACATGACAGACAAACCGCACAGGAACATACAGAGGAAAAAGAGGGAGTACAATGAACCAAAAACTACAATTCACAGAAACATATGCATTTCTGCAAGTAAAGCTTGGGAAAGACATGGTTACATTGAAGTCTTCAAGCTAACGAGGCAATTACCATGTAAACTGATGTCTCATTGAAGCACAACCACAGAATCTGATACCCTACCCTGTGGACCTGGTCGTATAGGAAGTGGCATAAAAACAACTTGTCTGGGTAGTGCCAGACGTTTAAGCACATTTCCTCTACTCCTCCTTAGAAACATCGACACAAAAGATAAGCAACTGAATTCAGAAAACGTACTCAATTACAACAAAAAAAAGACTGAAAAACCTTCCCGGCATACTCGGGGCATATCTACAATTCCTGACAATAACTCTTGATGTTTCTGGTGGTTTAGTCCCTTTATGGCAAAAGCATGTAGCACCATTAGCGAAGTGAGTTGCACTTAATGACATCCCAGGAGGAGCAGTTTCAGCTCGCTGCAATATTTTAAGGCTACAAAAATGCTGTTATGCTAACAGCAACAGGAAGCTAAATTTAGATGAAAAGTAATAAAAGGGAAAACAAGATAAAGTTAGCGTCTTAAATCAGCAAAACAGAAAAATCTAGTTAGCTTGCGGCAACAACCCTTACGTGTCCCATTACCTCGTCCATTTTTCACCTCAAAACAAGCTACTGGAGG
Organism: Decapterus maruadsi; assembly: GCA_030347415.2. Lineage (NCBI taxonomy): Eukaryota > Metazoa > Chordata > Actinopteri > Carangiformes > Carangidae > Decapterus > Decapterus maruadsi. Next base: position 7,916,475 of record CM064898.1, read on the forward strand.
CTAATTAAGGTGAAGCATCATAACATGCTAACGCTACCTAGTAAAAAAAACTATTTAGCATTGAGTAAACTGACTGAACTCCAACGCCCTGTGGCCCCAATGGTGATTAAAAATGCAACATCTCAAACACCTTTGCTTTCCTACTTCCTCTCCTCGTCACAATCTTTCAAGAAGTTGAGTCGGCCATTTTTGTTTGATGCATCATGCAACTGCTTAAATCAAGTGTTTTGCAAGGACACCATTTTGGATCGAACCTGGAGGGTGAATTTTAACTTGGTTTGTAGCTCTAACAAAGTTTTAACATACTTTGTGTGATGTGCTTATTGCTTGTTACATGGCATTAATCATGCTAACCATGCTAAAAGGTTAAAAATGCATTACAACATGTGTTTGTGATTACATGGGTTTTTGTGTGTTGTGTTTGTGTGTACCCTCATCCGATGAAGAGATAGAGTTAAAGTCTCTTCTAAACTCTGATCGCTAACAGATGCTGCTTTCTCTCTTCTTTTTTTTTTTACCTTTCAGTCTTCCCATCACATCTCACTCACCCTTGTTTTTAAAATCTCTGCCTCTCATTTCCCTGCCCTCCTTTCTGTGTTTCCATTTCTCCTTCACCCCCCAACCCTAACTCCATCATGCTGCTGCTAATGTGATTGGGTATAATCATCTCTCCCTACGGCGCCCCCTCTGCCCCCTCTCCTCCCGGTGCCTCTCGTCATTAACCCCAGTCTTTGTTCTTCCTCTACCCACTTCTTGGCTAAACACTGCAAATGAGATCTGTTGTTATGAAGGTGATGAGGTCATTTATTTACGGCTGAATTACATGAAAATTTTTAAATCGTTGCCATCGGGGGAGCTAGATTCCTGAGGGTGGGTACAGATTTCACCATCTTAGGTCAAAGTCTGTCTAGAGCCAGGGCGGAGGTTACAGACTACTTGCATTGTCATGGTCAATTGATTTATCAGATTAATTGATAATAAAATCATTGGTTCTTGCCAACTCTAGATCATTTCTGAGATACCCAGCATCAAATGAGGAGGACTGACTTCACTGTTCACCTTGACCACACCAACAAACATTCCTAATGTTCAGTTTATCTGATATTGATTGATCATTAACAACGTAATATGATGTAATTAGGCTCCATCTCCCTGAAATATCTTCTAAATACTACAAATTTACGTTTCAGTCCATCAATCTCATTCTTGTGGACTCAATATCTCAGCAACACTTTGATGGAACTTCTTCAAATTTGGTACAAACCTCCACATGGGCTCAAGGACGAACTGTTGAGAATTTGGGGGTCAAAGGTTAAAGGTCAAGGTCACAGTGAGCTTAAAACATGATCTATGGGGGTTGTAAGCACAATGTCTCAAGAACTCCTCAAGGGAATCGATCCACGCATGTGGTAGAAACATGAAGACGAGCTGTTTGTTTAGACTTGTCAAAGGCCAAAGGCCACATAGGCCCCCAGTTAACACAATCTGACCATAGCTCAAGACTTCAAATTGTAATTACAACAATTTTTCACACAGTTGGTTCATATTTTATATGACTTTAAGGCAAAACACAATAAAAAATTGGTTCATAAATCTGAGGCTAGTGCGACCTCCTGGACTGCTGAGTTAAGACATAAAAAGCTTTAAGCATGTTTTAAAATCAATCATTCATTAAAAATCCTCCGCTGCTCGATGGACATTTGAACTCTCACATATTCAATATTGTGTCGCCACAAAGACCTAAACACAACGTCTGTATTTACTTATAACAGCCCGAGTCAGGTTCTCCAACGTTTACATCATAAACACAGCGATGACGCCTGAACGCATCGATAAGTTACGACCCAAAAAGGGTCACAATTTAACCCTTTGAAATGCGACTGTTTTCATTGCGCCTCAGCGATAAATTCCTTCACTTCTCATTCTCCTCTGTAAAAACTCATCTTATCTAAATTAGCTGGTTGTAAATCAAACTGAAGCCTGTTCTTTGGTTGAACGGGTTCCCCCTCACCCCTCCCTCTTACAGCTGTATAAAGGCTTTGCTGCTTCATCGGTAAGGGACAATAAAGTTTACTGAAGGCTCCTTTTACCAGGTCTGTGATAAACTAAAAATACATCACTAATGCATAAAGTGACTTTCTTCTCCCTCATGCTTCACTTCTCACATCAGGAAAAACTCCACAAAGAAGCTCAGAGCACAAACTGAATGAAGCCTGAACACAATTTCTATATTTACACGAATAGAAAAACAGATTAACTGACTTTGGGAGTTGATTAATTATTCATCATTATCAGGATTGAAGTTTCATTATCATCCTGCTTATATAAAAAAAACACCTTGTTCTTTTATGTTTTATCCTCCCGCTCATTATTGCAGATGACGGACACATAAATAATGTTCTCACTTCCTGCTGAAGGATCGTTTTCTAAACGAGGGAACATTATCTTCACATCATTCAGCTCCACGCCGTGTTTTCATTAAATTAATTAGCAGCCGCGGCCGGTCTCATTAGGACGCTCTCGAAAAACGCATCACAACTGAGCCACGGGGGGATTAGTATGCAGAGGTGCTGGCTCTCACACACACAGACACAGACACACACACGTAAACAGACAGGCAGGCAGCGCTAATAGGCCCCTTGGTGCTGCTGAAGTCTTCAGGCTGAGCCACACAGACAGGTCTTGCGTCGACACAGCAGCTCTGTTGTGTCACTTGTGACTAAACTGGCACTGAAAACACACACACATACGCACACACAGCTTTCGGGGATGACACACACACACACTCTTGCGTCTGGAATTCAAAGTTAGGTCAAAGGATGAATAATGATAGAAGTGGATTAGTGGGAAGACGCCAAATGCTTACGATTGTGCAAGCGTGAATGTGAGTGTGTGTTTGTTTGTGCATGCATCCCAGTGTTTATCCTCCACAATGAAAAGCTGCACAGTTTAAACAGGAAATCAACTAAATAAAGTTCACACTGCACATTTCTTTAAAGCATCTTTAAGTTATAAACAGTTCTTATTACTCACATGTTTGTGCTACAGTAAAATACGAGCTGTTTCAAGAGCGCACCATGTGAGATTTTCTTTAATTGGAGGAAATTAACATGGATAGAGTCGTTTAGCATCTTAAAAAGACTCAATTAATGGTGTTTATGAAGCTAATGGAGCTTCCATTGTTTTCTTAAATAAAGAAAAGACTAAAATAAAAATCATTAAATGCATGAAATCAAAGTTTTGGTTTTTGCTGCATATGAAGTGAAGAATTAAACCTGCAACATTCATCCAACCAGAGAAAATGATAAAAGTCACAGCAGCATGCACACACACAAACACACATACATCCTGCACAAGAGTGTCACTTACTCTCAGTTAAAAATCCCCTGCGATCAGTCCCGTCAGATTTCTGGGCTTCGTTTATCCAGACTTTGGTCGGAGCCACAAATGCATCTCAACACTGAGGTGAATGAACAGACGAGCGGCTGAAGTAGTGGGTGAGCGAGTGAGATAGAGACAGAGTGTAAACGAGAGAGAGAGAAGGAAGGGGGAAGGAAGGTTCGGGAGGGCAGAGGAGTGAGTTAGATTAAGAAGAGGAGGAGGAGGAGGAGGAGGAGTTGACTTCCAGGAGCTGAGAACATAAACACCAGAGAGAGAAGGGAGGAGAGAAAAGAGGGAGGGGAGATGAAGTAAGGGGAAGGAAACAGGGCAGAAACAGTAGGAGGTGAGGATGGAGGGAAGGAATGAATGAATGAATGAACGAGAGGAGAAATTACAGAGGGAGAGAATGGGGAGATGACGGAGGAGGGAAATAGAAAAAGGAGGTAAAATGAGTGATTGATTGTGAAGAAGCAAGAAGGGGAAGAGGAGACAGGAAGAGGTAGGAAGTGGGAAAACGAGGCGGTAAGGATGGAGTGATGGAAATAGAGGGAAAGTAGGAAGCAGGGGAGGAAAGAGAGGAGAAGGAAGAAAGAAGGAGGTGGGGTAATGGAAAGGAAAAGAAGATTAGGTGGTAGGAAGCAAGAAAAGGAAGTTAAAAGATGATATAAGCAGGTACGAAAGGAAGAAGGAGGGATGGAGTGAAGGAAGGAAGCTAATAAGGAAAGAGAAGGCAGAAGAAGGAGGGATGGAAGAAGAGTAGATGTGAGGAGGAGGGGTTAAAGGACAGAGGAGGGGGACACGGGAGTGGAAAGTTTACAGGAGAGGACAAATGGAGGGAAGAGGGAAAGAAGGAATAAAGCAAGAGAGAGAGAGAGAGAGAAGTAGAGGTGTGTGGGCAGGAGGAGGATTAAAACGACAGATTAAAAGCTCTATAAAAAGAAACGGAGAGGAGTGACGGCGCAGAAAGGAAGAAAAGGAGGGTAAACAATACAGGAAAACTGGAAAAAAAGGAAGATAAAGAGGAGGAGGATTCATTCACTAATCTATGATGTGCTGAATCAGCATGTTGGATATTTAAATGCTAAATCATGATGTCACCGTTGCAGTAACCGTGTTCAACCACCAGGGGGCGGCAGAGGAAAACTACAAACTCCATAATCGACAAAGTTCGTCTCCTTTTAGCTTTTCGCTCAGTCTGAGTCTCCTCCGTCTCTTTATCTATTTATTTAGCCGCTCGATGCTAAACGCTACCTTCACAGGCTAACTGCTACTGTAGCTCTATGGCAACAAAAAGTGACGGTAAAGTCTGAGGCCGTAAAAAACCGAAGCAACCACATGAACAACGTTAAAACACTCAGCAGGGTTTGAGGTATTTTATTTGTAGTCGTCTGAACCACTGCTGATAAAATGTATTGATTGGTGCATCAACAAACCAAAGGAAACTGAATATCCTAAAGCCTGCCTTGGTTATTTATAGCAGTTCAATAGTAACATGAAGCAGCATCTCGTTGCTAAATAAGCTACTTTGTGGGTTTATTATAATGATGTAATGTGAGCAACAACAACCGCAGCACCTGACCGGGTTCATCTTGTGAACGATCGCTTGTATTTTAATCAATTAACTGGTGAAATGCTGCAGAAAGATTCCTGCTTGCAAATCAGATTCTTTCCTACAGCTGTGCAGATCGAGGCCACTGTGTGTGTGAGTGTGTGAGTATGTGTGTGAGTGTGTGTGTGTCAAAGCAAGCCTGGAAAATGTCCGTCAGCACTCCAGCTGTGTGGCCCAAAACAACAGCAGCTAAAATGGATGACACGGCGACCTCCCGACCTCCGGGGTCAAGCCCCCCGCCCCGACAAGAGTTCAGATTTCACGATGCCGACTGATCTGATATAAAAGGAGCAACGCTGCTGGAGACGAGTAAACAAGTCAACAGTCAGTTTGAGACAACAACAACGCGGTTGCGGCACAGGGGACGCATCACACATAAACACAACGCTGACGACCGACTCGGGAGACTAAACAAAAACAAATCAAATAGGAACGACTTAAAATTAGACGGTAAAAGAAAGAGTCAAAACATTTTTTAACCAAACGGTCTCTCTTTATCCGAAACAAAAACATCAGTTAAATGTAACTCCGGACATTTTTATGTTTACAATCCAAACAGCTCCAGGTTCCTTTTGGAGCTGAGGTCATAAAAAATATTAGTGTGCAGACTCTGCTCTTTGTTTTCATTAAGTGAAGGTTCTCAGTTATAAAAAAAGTTATTTATGAGGAGGTTTGGTCTTGTAGTGTCGAGAGGAACCAACAACTGAACGTCATACAAGACTATGGCTCTCAAAAAATGTCCCAACTTTTCATTACTGCTTTATTCAGATTTCTTCTGGCCTTTGATTATTTCAGGTAATAAAATAATTACGCATATTTTTTGGCAAATGGTCAAAACTTAATTACATTGGTAGCTTTCTCGTTTGAACTGTGGATGCATCTTCGTTTTTTCTGTATATGGTTTTAAATCTGACTTTTGATGAATCATCAATAGTCCAGACTTTTACTTTGAAATCACAGAATTTCAATCAAGATATAATAAAGTTAAAAAAAAAAACCCTTATCTCACTGATTTCTTCTTCTGTTGCTCCCAGCTGCCAATCAACTGCCTAAAAAGTGGATTCATTTCGGTTTCTGCATCACTGTGTCTCTGTGTTCATCTGACTTCAGTCAACTTTATTCTATTCATCACATTTATCCAAATATTTGTTGTTGTTTCTGTCAAAAGAGGAAGAAAATGTCTTAAAATAATCATTAAAACGTCATAAAAACACAGCGAGCATCCGGCTCCGGCCTTCGCTGTTACATAATGTTGAAATGTGCTTATTACAGTAGAAATAATCTTGACCTTTGACCCCTGACCTGTCCCTCTTTCCATTGATCTCGCTGGTTATCACACGTCGTCGTTGTGTGTGTGTCAGCTCATTCTGGCGTCTCTCTCTTCCGGCTGCTCCCTATCATGTTTGATCCCGCCAACTTCCTGCAACCGCGCCATACATTTCCAGGTCAAAAGTCACGCCTTTGAGTCGCACAGTCGCGTATCTCACCCCCCCCCACCCCCGCCCTCCTTCCCTCCCCGAGCTCATGTGCTGACTCGGACTGTCCTGGCTTCAAAAACAGGATGGATGATGAACGGGGCAAACACACACACATGCACACACACACACACACACATACACACACACACATTCAGTGCTGCAGCAGGATTTCCATGTCAGGACAGCAGGGTGAACTCTCTTGACTACACCGCCACCTCCAGGACAAACCGTTCATAACCAGACTGAAGGACTGAGCTGATGAGCATGATGGTTGTTGGAAGTTTGGTAACACTTTACAATAAAGGTTAGTTAGTATATTATTAAGCATTAATATATAAACTAATGTGTTAATTAATGCTGAGTAATGCATATGTAATACCTAATTATTATTTAACATTTATTATTACTTCTTTTTTTTAACTAATTTTTAGTAGTAAACGTTAATTAACTGCTTACTAATAGGCTACACTGATTAATGTGTTTCCTAATCATGATTGTTAATATATCTGTAAACATGCTTAAAGGGATAGTTCACCCAAAATTCAAATTTCACTCATTATCTACTCACCCCCATCTCAACTAAAAGCTTTGAGAATTTTCAGAGTCCTCCGTTCCTTCTCTGAGTTACGGGGGGGTCCGCGTATTTGTCCATATAATGGTTGTCAATAGACACCAACTTTCTTCGTCCAAAAAGACACACCAAAAAACATCCAAATACCTCCATACTGCTAAGGTAATGTCCCTTTGTATTGAAGCCCTGAAAATTCTCACAGCTCTTAGTCGACATGAGGGTGAGTAGATAATGAGTGAAATTTGAATTTTGGGTCACTTTAATATTACAAAACTATGGTATACTTTCTTTCTTTTCTATCTTTATACTAAACTAACTAATGTTAATTAAGGTGCCATTTTAGAAGTTTTAACATTTGTGTCACTATCTTTTAAGCCACCGTGTTCAAAATATGTTACATAAAGAGACAGAGGATTTGTTTACATGCATGAAAAAGGAGCAGGAGAGTGTAAACTTAATTAATCCTATTCACTAATCGAATATCATCCTTGATCAGTTATTGTCCATCTATCCCATTATCTATAATATCATATCACCTACAGTATAATAACTTAACTGGACAGTGTGTACTTTTGCATCAGCAGTTAATATATATGTAGTACCAAAGGTATCTGCTTAATCTACCCAAAACCAACCCCACGTCCGATAACCGGCTCACCTGGTACAGCGGGCGCCGTGAACGCTTAGTCCTAACTTTAGCGGTGGCCATTGGGGTTTCCAATCTGTCCTGTCCCGTTAGTAAAGAGTCTGATGTTCCCAAAAGCCAAGAGAGGTCAGGTCAGTCTGTCTGAGAGGTACAGTAAGAAAAGTTAGGAAAAAAAATAATAAAGCTCCGAAGGCTATGACAGACGACTCCTCCTCTGACTGAAGTCCACACCTTCAAGTTAACGACACCTGTAAAATCTCTGACCCATAAGCTGCTCGGTGTGGTAACAGGAGCAGATGTAATTATACCGTAGCTACTTGCACTCGTTCGCAGACACTTGTGGTCTCAGCTTGCACCAGTTCCTGGCTAATGTGTGCAGCAGAAGTGTGAGGCCATTGTTGCTGCACAAACGCACTCAGTTACAGAAGATATAAATAGAAGCAAAAAAAAAAAAAAAACACCTGGGGGCAGCAGTAAATGTAGCTCCTGACTATAATGTTACCTGTTCTGAGGGTTATGGTTGAGTGGCCTCCTGCTACTACGTGACATGCTTAACAAAGACCCAGCAGCTAAAACTTAACTCTGGTTATAACTTATTGATTTGCATTATTCCAGTGTCATCAAAAAAGCCCTGCACAATCATTTTATGACTTGCACACAAATTCATCTCACAGCGATTACTCACTCACGTTCATGCTTTATTTTCTGGAGTCGGATCAGACAGGAAAGGTCACAGAGTCCTTCTTTATCAGGAGACACAGTCTGAGGCATGAAGGCTACAAGATAAAGAATTATCGTCCTCTAAATTACAGTCAGAGCGGATGAGTCAGCGTCATATAACTGCATTTACCACAGAGACGGGACGAGCAGAGAGCGTTTCACTGATCGGCCGATATCTGAGGGATGAGGCTAATGCTACTGCTCTGGAACGGCTGGTCGAGGCAGAAGGAGGCTGTAGCAATGACTGCACTGCACCCGATGACAGTCTGCACAATGAGAAACTTTTGACAGTCATTACAAAGTGGACAAAGCCAATCAATTAGCTATAGCCGAACTAATGGTAGCCTATAGCATGGTATATGGTTTGCTAACTATGCAAACTATCTTAAGGTGAATAAATTACGCTTAAAAAAAAGATACAGAGCTATTGCTAATGTCAAAGCAATGTTTTTTAAAACTTCACACGATCAATTTTGCAAGTAGCCAACTGATGTCCGCTGTAAAACGGGTGTGCAGGTGTTGCTGGTGGCCAGTTCGTGCACATTGTTCGGTGTGTGTTAAGCTGACGTGACGGAGGGAACATCCTGTGTGTGTGCGTGACTGCGACACACCTGTAGCCTATAAGTTATGTAGCCGCCAGCTAACCGCATACAGTGGCTTTGAGCGCCTGCCCCCCCACCCCAAAGGTCTCTGCACGGCCCTGTTAATTAACAGCATGCTAACTGCCATTTAGCGGATGCTAACTATCTTTGAAGGTAAGTTAGGGTCCACCCTTAATGGATACAGTGCTACTGCTGGTCAATACAAAGTGGACAAACCTAATGAAGCTGCTATAATTCTACAATGCAGAGATGTGGATAATAAATGTGTTATTTTGATTTGGCAGCAACAGCACAGGTCTAGCTAGCAACCTTTCAAGGTACGTAAACTTCTGTGATTGATTGTAGATACATTCAGATATGAATGTGGCATCACCATTAGTTTACTGATTGGCACTAAAACGATTTGTTTTCTTTAAAGCTAATTAACCTTTTTCCTATATAAGCTCCATAACAAGGAATCAGATAATATCTGAGTACTTTTTGTCTTTTTAACTGTTTTTGTTTGGGTTTTGCTCTCTTCCTCTTCTCAAGGACCTCTCCATCATCATCATCATCATGTTACATCACTGTTTACTGTTTGTATCCTTGTATCATATTTTGCTCTGTGTGTGTTTCTCAGAGGATTTTGAAGAGGCGAGGAGGAAATGCCATCGTCAACAGAGGAAACGAGATTCCCAGCGAAGATATCGATAACAAGCATTTCTCGCTCTGTCTCTTTCTTTTCTAAACAGGACGTTCGCGTCCACACCCATCGACATAATCATCATCACCATCACTGACAGCTTCCACCATACTATACTGTAACATCCTCACTTCTCTTGCTGCAATGCCAATGGTTCAATGGCTTTCCTGCTGAGAGAGGAAACTGTAGTTTAGTCTATGGTGACGTTAACGTAATGCCGTTAATACTCTTGGTGTAAAGTTTGAATATGCATGCAGGGCTTCACAGTGGCAGCATGAGAAGAAGCATACGCTGCTGCACATGCAATCCTATTTCATGAAGATAACACATATAAGTCTCCGTAAAAGCAACAATCACACCAACTTGCTGTACAGTATGTGGCCTCTTTGCCACTGGACCTTGGCTATGTCCTCTGTCTGTATGGTACATCCTGCATGTGTAAGTGAGTAAGTACAGCTCATCTATGCACAGACATAAATCACAAAGTAGCTCAGATTAAATAGTAATAGGATATAAATCATCATCTAACTAAACTAAAAGCCTATTGCACTGCAGAGTCTGGATACTGGATCAATTCCCTTTGGTCTTGAAGGCAGTATTGGGAAAGCTACTCTGCTGCTTTGACGCAATGACCTAAGAAGAAGGATTGTGAAGTTGTATAAAGTCAGAGATGTAAGAAGAAGGAGCTTGACATTTACCAAACACAACTGAGAATGGTGTATTGAATAGATCAAACTTGTGTATAAATTGGCACAGTGAATCACTAGAATTCAACCTGAACCAATTGTATTAACTTTGTGGCACTAAAAGATCAGTCAGGACAGGCCCATGCAGAGACCTTTGGTGGGACAGGTGCTAAAAAACAAACAAACATAGCCTATTAAAAAATTGATTGAGAGTGTAAGAAACTTACAGTTGGGTCTACAGATACAATAAGCTGACATACTTTCTCCCCTCAAGCAGCACACTGTATGTGGTTAGTTAGCTGGCGGCTACAGGTGTGTTATAGTCACGCACACACACACAAGCAAAGGATGTGGTCATGAATATCAATGCAAAACCTACTAACTGAACGAACAGTTGTACACCTGCACTCCAGTTTTACAGCGAAAATGCAATCAGCCATTATTCTCATGTTACGGTGCGATACGTTGGGTTTCCGGCCGTGCCCGTGCATCATGTGACCAAGGGTAACCGGGTCATTTCATTTACCGGTATCTAAATTATACTTATTGTTTGTTAAACGTTATTCTTAAAGGGCCACAGGCAGGCCTTCAAATATTTCAGTCAAAACCCAAAAGATGTCAACGGGATCACCAAAGACAAGAGCGTTTTAGATGCATCATCTATGAAGGGCCAGATACAAGAGGAAAGATCAGAAGACAGTGTATACAACTCATGTTAATAAACTTACAAGTCATAAAAAGGTGGTTTGTGCCTCCTGGATTTTAAAAGACAGGCTGCCATCACATCTCTCAGGGGTCTTTTACTCCCACTATCGACTCCGACTTACTTGACAGAACAAAGAGATGATCTCATTTTGATGAACACTTTGGGGGGAATCTGGCTCGGAGAAAGAAAATATATATCAAAGCACTTTTTCAGTAATCACATTCTCACGCTGCTGTGCTCTCCCAGAGAAAAACACAAGCAAATAATCAGATTGTTATGTTTCATTCTTGTGTCTTTATTCAACAGAATTATGGGTATGTTGAGTCTGAGTTCAAAGAGCCCTTTGTGCACGTCCAAAAACATGCACTACATCAAAACTGTTTACCGACGTACAGCAGAAACAGAACATGCTGCTTATGTGCGAGTCTGTACAGTGTGAGCATGCATGCAAAATTCGTATTGTCTCCATGTGTCTGTCGGACGTCTTGTGCGGATCCCTGCTGCTCTCTACGCTAATTCAAATAACGCATCTGCATGTGTTTGTCTTTGCCCGAGGCTGTTCTCCCGGGAGAAACACAACAGCATGAGTCATTTATACAAACACCTCATACGACCCGCGTTTATGCTTCTTGTTTGTCGGGAGCAAAAGCTGAAGAAGCGTGACACTGATTTAAAAGGCTTTAAAAAAGTTCATGGTCTGTTTCTCGTTTTTAAAACCACAGCCACTTATCGTGTGGCCACTAGGGGGCAGAAAAAACACTAAATACAGCTTGTTGGCAGTTGCTAATTTCATGGAGCAATATTTAGTTAATTTTGAGATGAAGTGTTTGTGATGGCCTGTGCAACATTAACTCTTCTGTTAGCTCTATTTTGGTCTCCACCACCAACATCACAGGGAAGTATTTAACAATTTAGTTGCTTAGACGAACGGTTCGGCTTTAGCTACAGTCTCTAACTTTGGTCATTTGGTGGGTGGATAGATGTCACACAGTGAGTTAGTTCACTGGTGGGAAAAGTCAAAACACTGATGACTCTGATTGTCTTGGAACCTCTGACTTTCACTCTTGGCGAATGAAAACATTCGGTCCAAGAATTTCACCGTGCACGCGGAGGCTCATGGGAAATGTAGTGTGAAAACACTTAGCTTTCCAAAAGTCCTCATAGTCCCTTTAAATTTCTGTTTTACACTTTTTTGACTCCTCAGATTTAGCCCGAGGCCCCTTCGAGAGGGTCTTGACCATGACATCTGATTTCTATATAACATAAGAAGTTTATTTTTCATATGGATTCTTTTACAGCTGAACTGTCACTGCAAACTGGATCATGTTTTCAACTTAAACTCAAAACAATTGTCTAAAAATCAGAACTTTTGTTCCCCAACATGTGGACCTGAAACTACAGTCCAGCTCCAGTGATGCCGGTCTGCAGCTGACCATGACCTTTGACCTTCCCCTTGCAGCCACAGATAACAGATTAAAGTATCCAACAGTGTTCTCCCAACATTTTCCCACCGACTCTAGCTCAAATGTAGGCTAGAGACGGTGCAAGATGTTAGATTATAACTTGGACCGGGGCACAAAGCAGCCAATTCAGCTGCTGGCCGGTCGGTAATGTTGATGCTATTTTATCTTTATTAGATAAACATCAAAATTCCATTTTAACCTTTGATACGGCAGCGTCTCAGACATTCCTCTGCATTTTCTTTTCACTTTTAAATGCTTCTTTAAAAATCTGATTACAGGAAGAATGTCTCACTTCAAAAAATGATAATTAAAAAGGTCACTTGTCAGCAGGAAGACGCTGAAAACAAACACCCACTGCTGCACATTGTAGAGGAAATACTGGGATTATGTAATGTAAAAGAGCCTGACTGATTTAAGGATTAAGAGTTAAAGAAAAGACTGAAACTAAGTCATTAATCAGCGGCCAGTTCCCTTGTTCTCTTGTCATTAGGCGTCTTCTATCATCGACATACTTAAGTTGCAGTGTGTGATGTGATATTTGCTGTAGCATGACATGACATCGTGCAGTTCTCATTTCTGTCAAACAGCATTTACTCTCTGTAGGTTCATATGTTTTTCTACCCCCTTTGATCCTCTGTGCTTTCCCCAGTTTGTTTTATTTATAGCGACAGTGATAGAAACCACAGGAGAAGTCGGAGGGAAAAAGCAGATTTCTTTGGATTCCACTGGTAGAGACGACTTCTTGTTACGAAGCAGGGTTTACATAATGTATATGTAGGAACTTATTGAACCTGCTGCTGCTGCTGCAGCCTGGGGGTGCATGTGCTTTGGCTCACGGACACACAAAAGCAAGGAGTGATCGGGCTAATTACTGTAGAGCCGAGATCAAACACACCATCTTTTATCAGATGCGGTTCGTGAGACGCTTAATTGCAAGCACTGGCCCTTTAAAGTAAAGCAAAGCAGCCCATAAGAGAGTCTAACCTTTGAACTCAAGAGACATACCACAGTAATACAGAGCTGATCAGATTATAGGAGGCTGGAGGGAGCACACACACACACAATACATACCATAACAGAAACGTACTTAACGCATTTCAAAAAGCCTGAACGATCCTCACGCATCATTTTTGCATAAACTTATCTTCAAATATGGTCACATAACCAACATCCTACAGATGCAAGGTTGTATTTGCATGTGTTTTGAGCTCTTCAGGCCACCGTAGCAGACTACAGCTTGATTTAACTGTTTAATATCTACGGAAAAGTTGGGGAAAGATCATCCACAAGTATTTATTTCCAGAATATTTCACCAAAACCAGAAACATCATCAAACCCACACAACAAAGGCGGTTATGGGTAACTGTAAATCATCATAGAAGTATAAAACTATAAAACAAATTCTAAGGTTTCCCAAAGAGATTCCCATGTTGGTTTGTCTAAGCACCAATTTCCCCTAAATCAGTTCAAAAATCAAACTTTACGAACAAACAGAGAGAAACAAGCGGGTGACAGGAGGGATGACGAGGTGAAGGGAAGTGTCATGGTGGTGACAGCTCTGACCCGACCGACCACCGCCGGACACGACCATCCATCTTGCGATGAAAGCTGTGGTGGGATGTGGTCACCGTTTTGGGGCCGGGCGGGGATTCCTCTACAGGGAATAACCAGGAAATGTGAAAAAAAAAAAAAAAACCGCCAACCAGGGCTTTGATGATGGAGCCCTGCCAACCAGGGCTTTGATGATGGAGCCCTGCTGTTTATTTACTTCTGATCGTCTCTCCGCTGAATTCGCACCCTGCATCCTCAGAGCTGACGGCACCACTAAGTCGAGTTAAGAAGTGGATTTTTGAATAGATAACATTGACTTGAAATGACTGAGGCCGGGGCAAATCGAGACCCAAGCTTTTTTCGATGAAACTCAACGCTTTCTTGTCTACGATCTCTCCTTGGACGGGTTTATTTACTTCTGATCGTCTCTCCGGCTGAATTCGTGGAAAGTACCGCTCTTATCCTCTCCACATCTCTGACAAGTTGCCTGCTGCTTGTGTAACACCACTAAGTCGAGTTAAGAAGTGGATTTTTGAATAGATAACATTGACTTGAAATGACTGAGGCCGGGGCAAATCTCCTTAAACCCAAGAAACTGCTCACAGCCCTAAATGTGGCGACTTAGTGAAGATTTGTCCTCAGATTTCTCAGGAGGTTAAACCCAAGAAACTGCTCGCAGCACGACTTAGTGAAGATTTCAGATTTCAGCGCATGATGTCAAACAGTGGTTTCCAGTAACCTCTCATTTTTTACCTTCAACTCAGTCCAACACCAAATCTAAAAAGAATATGCCACTAATTAATGTCAGAAAAACCTTTTATTCGATGATTTTTCTTTTTCAGATATGTAAAAACCTGCAGCACCAGTGTTTCTCATCAGATTAACCAATGCATTTCAATGTAATCTGAATATTTTATCATGGAGATGGTTCATACCGAGGAAAGCTACACTAAGCTAAATGGACCTTGAGTTTAAATGATTCTCTTTATCGGATTATATAATAATATCATTGTTTCCTATATTTGTTATTGGGCAATAACGCTGGGTCTGTGGCGCAGGCTGCACATGGATCATTTAAGAAATTCGTATGTTTTGTTGAGAAGCTTGAGAAGTTTAATATTAGATTGTTCTGCCAATTAACGTTTAATATTTGAGGCCAACTTCTTGTTTTTAGGATATTTACAGCTGATATGGTTAAATAAAGTCATGCTCATGATAATTAAAGTGTAGTTCAGTCTGTAGGGGTGCAACAAGTGAGTGAAGTCGGCAGCAGCTAAAGATTTATCTGTTTAAACAGGTTTTTCCATAAACCAGGTGTGTTTATTATGCATTTTACCAGATAATATTATTGTAGTGATTCCCAAAGGGTTGATTTTAGGCCCCTAGTGGGATGAGAAGATACTGCAATTTCAATAAGTGCATAAAAAAATGAAATTACTCAAAAATATGCATAGTCGCATGTTTTACATTAAAAAGTAATCAGCACTGGTTCAATTTTCATATTTATCCAGTAAAATAAAGTTGAAGGTTTTTGGAGATTCTGATTTGGGTCACATCATTTTTCAGCTTGTGAACAGCTGCTTTATGTTTTTTTCTCTATCTTGTTGTTGTTTTGCATTTTGCATGAGCATATCCTGATTTTTGTGCTCACACTCTGAGTGTCGACACCAGATCCGTGCTGTGAGACGCGGCGCCAAAGGGCCTAATGTGAAAAGTAGTTTCTCGTGATTCGAGCTTGAAACTGTCAAATCCTCTCTAGTGCAACTTCTGAAATCACTTGTACGACATCATCCACGGTCTCCAAGCTGCAAAGAGTCAGAAACTGCAAACTCTGCTCCTAATTTACATAACTTCACTGCAACAAAACCATCCATGAAGAGGTTTTAACGCTGTTCTGGTACCTGCACAACACGAGCCAGAACGCTGCTCCAGGTGAGGCGGTCTGGCTGCAGCCTGCAGAGCGACGTGGCCCAGCTACAGTCAGCCTCTCGGGGAGGGAGTGTCCTCAGTCGGCCTGGAGGTCTGGAGCGATCCTCCAGCCTCAGATGTCGATAAATCAGACGCTGACGTACGGGGAGATTTACAGTGAGGCCCGAACGCTGACACGCTCGCCGCAGAGTCGACGCAGACTCACACAGGCGTAAGAAGATTGATATAGGTCTGGCTCTCTGATGCAATGGATTTCTGACTCACTTCACACAACATAAACACAAAGACAAATGCAAAAGAGCGAGAGAAGGGGGAAAAAAAGGATGGAAACTGTCTCCTCCACTTTCCATTGTTTTCTTTCCTGCCCCTCGCCTCAGATTTACATGGAGACTAAACACACCGAGGGTTAAGAAAGTGGGAATCGTGTGGTTTTCCTGTCATAATTCAGCACAGGACTCCCCCCCGACACACACACATATGGAAATGCCTGCAGAAGTTATGCATACACACACACACACACATCTATAGCAATGTAAGTGGCCTGCACATGCATGCACACACACATGCACACACACACATGACTCAGATGTTATCCATGCTTTCCGGAGTACACAGTGATTAGTGTCTCTTCAGCTACTGATTAACAAGCTGCTCGACCATTTCCCCAACTCAACTTTTACAGTCTGTTTTACAGCCCTACAAAAACAACACACTCTATTCTTAGACCCTAAATTCGGACGAGGAAATTAACTATAACACTTAAACAGGGAAATGTGATGCAAATTTTCAAAGTGGAAAATGAGGTAAAAGGATTGTTCTTGGTTTTTCTTCTGCAAACAAATCCCATGAACAGACTGTTGGACCTACTGCAGATGTTTGTGTTAAAGCTCCATACAGTATAAAGGTAGATATCCATGTGTAGTGTGATTATAAAGCAGCTCTAGGTTCTATATTAATACTGTGAAAGCATCAAAGCCTCAGTCCACAGAGAAATGCACACAGTCTGCATTCAGAAACTGAGCCTTAAAACCAGCCATCAGGACTTCCTGTCACTTTGTGATGTCACAACAAAGCAATCAGCCAAAGCTCCACCCACCACCTGGACCCACCATCCATCACTTGTTGCACGATGGTTTCTCTGTGTTTTATTCTGAAATCTGCTATACATTTTAACTGGATCACCAACCAATCAGAAGAGTGGATCAGAGCATCCTTTGCTCTGATTGGCTGACACCGACCTGTTGTTAGAGCTCTAGAAAGAAGCTGGTTCTTTATTAAACTAATATATTTTCTCACCAGTGAAGAGGAGAATATAGAGCTTTAAAAACATTGTTTCATTGTTCAAGGGTTCAATAATGTGCTGGAACAGATACTGTAGTTTTTCTTTTCTTTTCTTTTTTACTAAACATTATTAAATAAAGGATCAGCAGTGTGTTTACAGAGGCAAGATGGATGCAACAGCTCAGCTCATTGATAAATTTCTTTGAAAATCGGCTGAGCTCTGTGGTTCATTTGGTCTTTATAGTGGGATTTCTTCACGATACACAAGGAGCTATCAGCGAGACAGCTTTATTATCAGTAAACCCTCAGACTCCTCTCGCGGGTCAGCGTGCCAGAATTCACCACGGCTCCTCGCTCTGTCAAACTGCCACATGGCAGCGAGCATCGCCCGCGTGAATCCCAGAGACAAAACTCACAACAACGAACCATGCAGCCTCTTCTCCATGTGGTGAGAGAAATCCCTCTGAGAGTTTGATGAGCCAAAACAACAATAATAATAATAATGATAAAGATTTGGCTCCTACATTCGGGAGCTTTAACAGTCCTGCTAGAGAACAGAACATCCTTCGCTTATTAAAGACCAATCACATGCACAATTACTTCTAATTGTCCTCAATGTGCTAACGTGACCGTACAAACATGCTGCAATGGAACATATGATGTAAGAGTGATGCTGACATAGTATTATCACATAATAATCCTTTTTATATGTTGTGATCATGTATTTTATATTGACATCGATATATATATACATATATTGATTTGTTACATGCAAATTTATTAAAACCATACATGTTATACATATTAAAATACTCTTATTATGCTTATATAGGTTTTCCGTATTCATTTCAAACATCTATGAAAAACCTACATCCTCTCGTTCTCGCCATTGGCCTCAGACTTTTGGACGCTACTCTATACAAAATCAATATAGGCTTTGGGATGAATAATAGCTATATTCACATATTCATATTAACCTTCACTACAGTATGTCTTCAAAATAAGTGGAGGTTTGTTCCACTTTATTTATTAAAATACACATTTTCTGCATTTATATTGTCATATATAGAACTATACACTATTCTTTTTACCTCTTCTCATGAAATGATTGTGACAATGTGATTTATTCTTGATAGATGGAGTGTAATGATTACTGATGTGTATAAATAGGAATAAAAGAGGAATTTAGTGTACATCCTGTTTTATATTTCCTTATTCAACTCCTACATTGTCTATCTTGTTGATGTTTCTGACTGTTTTTAAGTCACTGTGTCCTGAAAGGTGCTTTGCTATTGTATAAATAAAATCTTATATTTGGTAAAGTTTGCCAGAGGCCAGAGGATTAAATGCAGCGCGGGCAGCTCAGACTCCGAGGGTCACAGCTCATCTGAAGCTCAGCTGATACATCACTATCAGATCATCACACATATGCTTATATCACATGTTTTTTAAACCAAGTGCAGAAATGCCACAGATATAATTTCAGGTGATTGAGAAACCGTTTCATATCTTGTCCATCAGTGTTGCTGATCGCACACGCTCAACTCACATCCTCACCGCAATAACCTCTTGTGTACATGTTGTATCATCAATATCAAGTCATTTCAACTCTCACATCATCATCCAAATTTGCACTAGAACAGAGTTACTTCATCTAATCATCATTGCCGTGGCGCCCACACATGATTATTAATGCGACGCTGCAGAAGGAGACGGAGCTCACAATAAAACATGATAATAAACGACTTAACGAGCGCCAACTCTGACTTAATGTGTTGCAATGACGTCCTGCATGTGTGTGTGTGTGTGTGTGAGAAGAACATCACCCGTTTTAATACAGATGTGAGTTTCTCTGCATGGTCTCTGCAGCTGGACGTACCCACTCTGCAGCTTGGTTATGTAACTCGGAGCACGACTGATGGGAGATTACAGTCTGTTTATGAGGACACCCTGAAGGCACCCTGGCACTGGCTCGCTAACCACTGCTGCAGCCACGCACACACACACACACACACACACACACACGGATGACCACACACACACCAGCTGCACAGAAAAACCTTGAAGGCATCTCCAGAGAAACAGTGGAGAGAGACGATTCATGCAAATGTTGAATATTAAGACACATTTACTGGGTTTTCCATCTGCCAGCGGTTGAGTTATGTTAATCTGGATGGAGGTCGACGTGACCCAGCGAGTGAATAAAACCAATCAGATGATCACAGTGACGTTCAGGAAATCACAGCATTGATCGTTAATAGAGCGGCGCTGAGGAAATTAATCCGTCGGTGCATATAATGTGCCACCCGCAAGGTTCAAGTCATATCTTATCTTAGTGAAACTGCACCACTGCTCGTTTACAGCCGTACGTCGTCTCAATCACAGACTTATCTCTGGTGAAAACATTAAAGTCCCGTCACCCCTCACTGACATTCACTCAATCATTGATTCATTAGGTCATTTAAAGATGAAGCCACCAGACAGTGAAGTTTAATCATCTGTGATTCTCTTTCAACAACTACATTTCCCATGAGCCAAAGCTGCCAAAGCTTTATGGGAATACCAGTTGATACAATATTCATACTATTACTACTAACAATGAATGGATCTTGTCAGTGGTGGCCTCCTGTTCCTGCTAGCTCACCAGTTATGTATTAAAGGGGACCTATTATGGAAATATCACTTTTTGAAGGCTCTTTAACATAAATTTGAGTGTTTGTTTTGCCTTCAGGCCCTAAAATGTGAGAATTGACCAAAAAAATCTGTAATGTACAGGCTCCCTATAGGTTGAAATTTTGAATAATACCACCCCTACCTAGAAGGGGAGGGGCAAGCAGTTGTTTATTTGCATTTAAAGGGACAGGCACTGAAACCAGCTGTTCTGAACAGGGCTGTTTTTAGAGGATGAAAAGAGTTGTGATGTTTGATCCTTGGGGTATTTTGACCAAAGAATGTCACAGATATGTCTTTAAGACACCTGGGAACTATTTTAATTTGTGGAAAGGCGGCATAATATGTCTCCTTTAATCTGCAACTGAATGTAGTCCCCAACAAATGCACCATTTTCTAGAAAACTACATTATTGAGCTGTTTCAGGAAGCATATTGAAGCTATATATCTATAACCCACCTTTGAAGATTTACATCTTCAGGACAGGCAAAACAGAATAAACATCAGCTCGAATGGTCCCACTTCTCAAAATCCCAACTCCATAACAATCTGGAGACCAAATATGTGTTTTCAGGGCACATGTTGGAACTGGATATTGGTTGCCATGAAAGTAATGGTTGAGCCACCATCAGACTGAGATAGGGAATGGGTAAACAACATGTGGTGCGATGGCAAAGACACCAAGATAAAAGATAAAAGAATCCAAGGTGTTGGCCAATCACAGCGACAGGCCTTAAGGTGAGAGGTTCATTAATTCCACTGTTTAATTTGCATCCTTTGACCCAAATTGGATTATTTTGTGAATTGACCCACTTGCAACACCTCAACTTGGAGACCGGGTCAAGAAAGTGCTGCGCCGAAACAGACAAATGACCCACAAGAAAAACAATGGAGACACATCACTTAACGACAAACTGAACTCTTAAACACCATCATCTTCACCTTATCGAGTGTGTAAAACAGGATAAACAGACAGAAACATCCCCTATCATCTCCGTGAGGGCACCAACAACAACATCACACATCATGGGATCTGAGTTAGTGATTGCACAATGTGAGAAAGATCATTTGCACAGACAGCAGGGCTGCAGGAGGGAGTAGGTGCATGGACAGAAAGGGCATAGCGAGAAGCCAACGTTGGAAATACTGAGCAACCAACGATGAGTTAGAGGTTTTAAAAATACATCAATTAGGATTTTCCAAAGCCTTTGGAGACACAACAACACAACCCCTGCCTCAGCGCTCAGATTTACGGATAGGTAGTACAGTATTGCTGCTGAATTTGAGTCTTACCTTTGCAAGACCGGCTTTCATTATGCTAAAGGTACAGAGGTAGAGAGTCCTTGTGTGTTTCCCACAGCGAAAATGAACGGGGGACACTCCAGTGGGTGTATCTGAGAAGAAGAAACCCGAGAAGAAGCGGAGGTGACACTGGAGAGGATCTGGAGGTTGTTGGTGGGAGCCTGAGGGTCAGAGGATCCCTCAGTCGACTCCCATTCTCAAGTTTCACCAGTGACGACCCAACGACCCACGCCCCCTCCCCCGTATCACACCATCACCCCTCTAAATCTCTACTGTTTCCACCTCACCCTCTCTATACTACAGTACAACAGCTTCATCTTCCCCCCCATCCCATCATGTGACATATGGTGCTCATTACTACGCACAGCATCCAAGACGTTGGGCAACATCCTCAGCAGCAGCAGCAGAAGAGGAAGAGATCATCCCATTCCTGAAAAAAGCCCATTCCTTTTTTTTTCTTTTTAGCGTCACACTGCGTTCTGCGACTTCGCCAGAGATAAATAAAGGCCATAAAATGAAGAGACGTTTCAATCCTGAGGCAGTTTGTGACGCAAGATTCACACTTTGTGCATAAATCACTGAGCAGCAAAGTGATAGAAAGAGATGGAAACAAGAAAAGGAGAAGAATTTCTTTCAAATTACTCACTTTTTGGGGATATGTTCTCCTTTTTTTTCCAGCGTCTACTCAGTTTAACTGTTCAGCATTTCTTATCTACATAATTAAGAGTATGACGGTCAGTACAACATGGTAATTTGCACTAAAGACGATTAATCACAGTTGAAAACAATGTAAAAAAAAAAAAGATTGTGTGATCGATCGAATTCATCCTTACCTGTTCTTCCAAGCATCAAACCTCATGTATGAAGATTTTGCATCAGCAGCTTTCACTTAAGTGTGTTCCTTTTTTAGTATGTGACAGGAAACATAAGCAAGATCGTTGTCATGTTGGCTCCTCCTCCTTTTTCTCTGAACGTTAATCTCGTTCAGTCAGGAAAGACTCATGTGGTGACGGTTCACTGAAGACAGTGACTAACGACGGCGTGATTGGATAAGACGAACCAGGAGGCGGCCGCCTTGCGAATTTTGAATAGGCTTTATGCACAGCTCCACTACTTCCTGAACTTAAAAAGGCTCATTTATTTCCTGTCTTACATTGTTGGACAAACTGATTAGAGCTGATGACTGAGGTTCAAAGTGGTTGATGGTGTTTTGAGTCTCTGAGCAAAACTATCTCATCCTCGAAGGCCTTTTATTTGCTTTTCCAGAGCTTTTAGCCACACTGCATGGTCTTCCTCAGCTTAATGGTTATGAAACTTACATTTTTCCTTAATAACTTTATTTTGACTTGAGATTAAGCTAATTGAGAGTCTATTGTTTTGATTGTTTAATTTTAACATCCCCCCCTTCCTTCTTTGTCAAGCAGAGTTCAGGACAGTTTCTGGCGAGGAAAATAGTTCCAGTAAAAACAGACCTCGACTGTTTTGGTACGTTATTAATTTTTGGAAACTTAACTATCAATAAGTCTGTAATTCAGCAGCCTCAGAAAAGCAGAGGGGGCAACAAAAACAACTTCACCACTCCAGATTTAAAAGCTCATTTACTCCATGTTTTCCTGATGGAAAACAGAATCATTCACAAAGGCTTCTATCCGTTCTCAGACTCGAAGCAGGAACCACACCTCGACTGACACCTGGAAAATCGAGCATCATTCACCCTTTCGAGCTCGTACTTGACACTTCATAATCTCAACAACAGGATGAAAGCCGACACCAACAGTTACCGAGATCAGCTCCGCCGCCGCTCCGACCCCGACGACTTTATCAGAACTTTAAGGGGATTTGGCCATTTGTCGCCGACTGTGCTTCACAAATCAAAAAGACAAGCGAGAAATGTGATTGAGCCGTACAAGCTGCACGTACCCATGACAGAGGGATCAGTGGAGAGAGAGAGAGAGAGAGAGAGAGAGAGAGATGTGGTCACAGTAGAGAAAAGAGAGAGAGCAAGAAAGGTTGTGCTGAGAGCGAAACAAGAGATGACAGATGGGCAGATGCAGAAATAATGGTTTGAGAGAAAAGTGATGCAGCTGTCTGGTAATGTCTGAAAGGAAGGAACCATAGAGAGAGAGAGTGAGGGAGAGAGGAGATTGAGAGAGAGAGAGAGGGAGAGGGAGAGGGAGAGCTAAATGTGAGCTATTAACTTTAAGATTTAGCTGGACCCGGTTTTGTCGGCCGTGGCCAAGTGATGCTCCGCAGCAGATGGCAGAGGCTCTCAATCTTCATTCCTAATGAAATGACCACGTTGTTGCACTTGCAGGCGGTCGGTTACACAAGCGCATACTTCACACATCTGCAAAACTTTCGCCAAATTAGAGTAAAAAGAGATCCATCCAAAAACTCACATCTGGCAGCTTCCAAATCTGCGTTTTTTTTATTTTAATTTTTGCATTTTTTCTGGTTTTGTAGTTTTTTTTTTTCATTATTTCTGCGGATAATTGACAAAACAGAAGCAAATGACTCGAGGCCCGCTCCAACACTTTCCTTTAAAGGCTTTACTGGTGGTGGTTGTTACATAACTGACTCAATGTTATGTACAGGTGTGGGGATTATCTTCTGAGGTGTGTGTGGTTTGGCAAAAGCATACATTTAATGTCTCAATCCAAGACCAAGAGTATAAGTCCTACTGATACAGTCCTATAGTCACTGTGTTAGAGTCGGGAGTAACCCTAGCCCTAACCCTTCCCACAAGCCGAGCCATGAGTAATCTTATGGTTTCTGCAGGCCTGACTGTGTCACACTGCTCTGATGTCAAGGTTGACGTAAACAGACAGTGTAATACCCTTAAGGCTACGACTATACAGTACATTGTCATCCAAAGAAGAGACAAAGGAGACGAGTGTGGAGCTGATCAGTTTTTGCAAAGAGAGTTTGAGACAAGTTGGTGACGATCGGACAGTCATAACTTTCTTACAGCCTTTTCTGTCTTTGAACCTCTCTCACAGTGCAATGTTTTGTAGTAAAAAAAAAAAATATATATATATCACCAGATTTCTCTTGGGTGAGTCTTTAGGGAGTCATGGTTCAGACAAATCAAGTCTCACTAAAGTCCAATTAAAGTTACCATCCCAGGTGGCTGGATTTAGGATTTTTTTTATTTCAAATTGCACTACTGATAAGCACCCACCCCCTCCGTCCAATCAGGAATCACCAAAACCATGAAGAACTATGCAGGATATTTACCTTATGTTTCATTTTAACCCATCATTAAACAGCTTAGGACTAATTGTGTCATCGAATACTTACCAGATATACTCCGATTTTTATAATTTTGCCAAAAATGTGCCGCCTGGCATTGTAACTTTATAAGTCAAGAGACTTGAGTTCAGGCAAAGTAAGAAGAAAATTTCATTTACATCAGCAGCACTTTGCGAAATCAAGTCATGTCTGGAGGACTCATACAGTAAGCGTCAGCTCAAGACGAGACAAGTTTCAATTCCACATTTCTATGTCTTACTGTAATTGGGACATTTGTTCCTTCAGAACCAAAACCAAAAGAGCTTCCCCAATGTGCAACAAGCAGAAGATGTGTTTCACCACTTACTCACTGGTAATTGTGGTTTAAATAATATCGAAATCTGTAGCAGAAGCAGTAGGTCAAAGGAAAATGGGTCAGCTGTAGCCTACGCCACTACTGAAAATATGACGATAACACATTTCTGCTTTGCTGAACGCCACGGTTTGACGATAATCTTGAGTATGGTGCGATGCACAGATTCATCACTGATGCACAACCTGCCTGTGGGAAAACCTCAGTTCAGCCAACTTTCACTTTTAAAAAACAGTAGGTCTTCTGAATCGCACCGCCATTGTCTACCGCTTTTCTATGGAGCAGAAAAGACAACAAACCTAAATAGATAATGACTCCCCCACAACAACAACAACAATAACAACACACAGGTCCCATCCTGCTGAGCTCCATGTTACTGAGTGAGTAAATAGCCTAGCAGAGGCCTAAAGGACGTCAGACATATTGGATTTACAAGAAAAACAAACAAACGTTTCAATAAAACATGAATCTAAAGTTTCTGAACTTAAAACACAGGTAACACAATAGTAGCCAATTGAGTTTGACCTACCAGTTGTTGCCGTACTAACACCCTGTGGTGTTACATCCTCCCTCCTGCAAAGCTCAGACACTTCACACTTTTCTGTTTCAAGTTTCACACCCAACGCAAGAGGAAACAAAAATATCAACAACCACTGGTGTGAACCGATGACCCTCCTCATCTCAGTGCTTTCAAGTAGTTAGTTAGTGCCTGCAGCTGTAAAAGGAAACACTAAGATTATCACCTCATTAAACTCTAGCGGTTACCATGGAGCTGAATTCCCCGTTAATTTTCACTAGCTAGTAGCCTAGCTAGCACAGCCAGCTCTCTAGCTAATAACCGCTACCTGTTGCTAGGTGACAATGGCTGGGAGTGAACCATGCTGCTCATAAACGCTTCATTATTTGACATTCCTATTGGCTCATTGGGTTCTGTTTCGGCCAATCAGAGAGTTCGGTAAAGAGGCTTATCTCAGAGAAGTTTGGTCCAGTTTTAGTGCAAAACAGAGAACGAGCGTCTCATGAAATAGATAAAGAGATAAAGACAGATATTTTAAATCACTTAAAGAACAACCCAAACAGATAAATTAGCCTACAGTTTTTTGAAGTAAAATGTTACTTCATTACAGTTTACAACTTTTATCCGCCAAAAAGAAGCAGCCAACAAAAGGTAGGCTACATTTTGTTTTGGGGGGGATATTTACAGGCTATTTAACCCTGTTAAGTTTAACATAAGTCCTTTGTTAAGTCTATTGTTGTTAGTGACAAGATTATCTGGGAAAAACAGGTAGGCCGAAAGATTGCGAGACTCAATGAAACCAAAACAAGCTGAAAGACACTAAATTGTTAACTAAAACTAGCATAAACTGCAGAACAGGGCCAGAGTTTTGTTAGTCATTTAATCTTTTGTTTTGTTTTCTTTTTTTTATTGTAGAAAATATTGATTAATGCAGCTTTGAAATCATTTTGACTCTTAAGTCTGCGTGGCTGCTCTCAGGTTTCCCCCACAATCACAGCGGGCTTCTGCTCCATTAATAATGTTCATTTACACCGGGTCACCTCACATCACAGTGAAGTTCAACAGGCCACGAGGTGAAGCATCAGCTGTTCAGCATCATTCTTCACACTAAGTATGAGTTATGTGTCTGTGGACAATATCGGCTGAAATAATGAATAAAACGCTGAGAAGAAAAATGGTAAAGAAACAATAAAGGGACATGCAGCACCACAGGGCTGGACTTTCATCACTGAGCACCTGGAACTACATAATCAGGATAAATCGCTCTCTGCTCCAACGAATGCAACAGGATCAAAGTTGAAATTTTCCAGTGCTGATCTAAAGATGTTTCTCATTAAAAAATATCTCATATAATTAACTCAAAGTGTTGCACAGGATTAGCAGATTAAGTTCCTATAGTTTCAGATTGCCCCTACATAGTTAAGGTGTAAGGAAATCAAACTCTTGCCGCCTCCTTCTGTCTTTCGGTTTTTATAAACAGGAGTAAATCTAGTTACAAAAAGGGAGGGAAACCATCTTCGCCCACAGCTGCACTCCTTCTCATTCGTGTTTATATTTTTGAATATATTTTCCTGAGTTTTGGTTAGGCAGATAGGCATCAGGCCAGGGGGAACAACTGATTGGCTTTTTTTTTTCTTCTTGGGTTTCTGCCATCCATCGGATGACGATTATTTTTAACCACAGCTATGAAACTGACAGAGGTGGAGCCCCTCAATCTGAAATCCACAGGGGAGCATTTACAATATTCACAAGCCAAGTACGACGTGATCTGACTTTGATGATGAATGATGTCTGATGGGTGTTGACTGTTTATTCATAGGAATAACTTAGTACTGTACTGGGAAAGCGAATCCAGATGAGTTTAAAGCAAGAAAAGCATGGATGTAACATGGAAGTATGGAGCTGTTTCTTATTCCTACATGCTAAAGTGACAAATTTCAATTACAAGTTGAAAGAAAACACATTTGCTTGTACTTAAAGTCTAACTATTTTTACAGTATAAACACATTTAAGCAGGGAAAACATCATAATTCTCCATAATATCTCTTGCTATGACAGCAATATGATTTACAGCCTGTCAGCAAATTCCACATAAAGTCAGAGACATAGAGATGTTGTGTTTTCATGGCAACAAGAGGCACTAGACACAAAAACAGAAACACAACACGCATGCACGCACACACACAGGACCATATGCACGCACACAAGTGTTACTTTACTTACCACATAGTAGAAATGCATGTCCGGTTGACCAGGTTGATCTCCTACGTGCACAGCTGGAGGCGTGGATGTGAGCGGCGTCGGTCCATCCAGCAGGAGCATGAGTGAGGAGTCAGTAAGTCTGTGTGAGTGTGTGCGTGTCTGTCTGTGTGTATGTGTGTCTGTGTGTGTGCACGTGGCCTGACAGGTACTCCAAATAGCCCTGATGTTTACAAAAAGCCTCAGTGTTCGTCTTCTTCTCTGACTCTTTTCTCCTCCCTCTGTTGCTTGATCTCCCTCTCTAATGATACTGCTTCTTCTCTCTTCTCTCCTCCTCCCTCTTCTTCTTCTTCTGCTCTGCTGTACTTGACGTTACTCCTCCCTCCCTCCCCCACTCTCTCTCTCTCTCCCTCCTCCCCACATGACTTCAGTCCCTTGTCCCTCCCTTTTTCTGTTTTGGTTCCACTTCCTCTCATTTTTTCCTCTTTCCATCCAGACTAATATAATCTTTTTCTTCTTCTTTTTACCATCGTTGCTCTGCAAAATTGATCCCTTCTCTTTTTTTCCCTTCATCAGTATCATATAGTGTGTTTTAATATGAAAAGCACCTTCAACAGGAGGAGAAGCCAAATTCTCATCTGACTCTTTCTGTCTCTCTGTTGAAAGCAGATTGCTGTCAGTTCTTCCTGTGCTAGCCACAGCCACCCTATAAGTCTGTAAGTGTGTGTGTGTGTTATAGATAACGTGTCGTGCGCTCTACTGTCAGAAACAGGAAGAGTGGCGCTTGCTAGTTTGGCCCTGATGATAGAAAAAGAACGAGTGTGTGTGTGTAGACAGATTGTGTGTACCTGCGAGCCTACGAAGAGAGAAATGTAATTAAAATCAAGCATTTTATTAGAAACTTGTCAGAGTAATCACTTTGCCACACAAACAAAGAGAGCCTTGTATCGTGCTAACAGTTCATGACCTTTACTAATATCTATATATAAACAGGTTTAAGTCTATTTACAACACATAATCTGTATAAGAGGACAAACACAGGCATTACAATAATGTGTTGTTGTCATGTTATGGATTAAGTTATATGTGCTTCCATTTAATCACATAATATTTGATGCTTTATGTTTGAAATTCATCAAGATAATTGTTATAAAATCTGTTTTTCTATTACTTTTTGTCCCAGAGAGTGTTCAGAATCAACATCATGTCTACTTCCTCTTTGATCTTTAAAGAGCAACTTACCGGCGGCTGAAGAGTTTGTTCCTGCTGACCTCTAGTGGTCTCGCCTCTCACTGCACTGGACTGATGATGGTCGAGGCTGTGGGTGTGGTTACAGGTGCAACAGACAGGTGCGTCACTCATTATCTGACACACACCCAATCAACAGTAACAACCAGAGAGAGTCACTTCTCAGTTAGATACTAGGTTCTTCAATATCTACGTCCTCTGCAGGTAAGAAAACACATTGAATAAGAGAATTATATGAAACTTAACTTTATTTCTATTCACATTAGAAAAGCTATTCTCTCTGCTAAGTAGGAGTTTGAGAGGAAAACAGCAAACTCACACCACTGCTCTCAAATTAAGGTGCAGAGAAGTAATGCAGATTACTCAAAAAAGTATAATCGATATATCACAGGAGGGTTTGATTTTTAAATATAAATATATATTTTTTCATCATGTATAGATGTATATCTCTTTATAAACATTAGTTATCTCAAGTCCTGCATAGAGAAATATTTTCACTGTAATGTTGTGCACACTGGACCTGTAGACTAAAACATCCTTCTATATGTCATACAAAAGAAATTTGAAGGGTGAAATTAGTAATATGTAAGAGCAGGTTTCATTTGATTGATCAGATATTTCACCTGTCATCATATTTGTGCATCTCACTAACTTCTACAGCGGGTCACAGTGACGTCTTTCGTCCAGTAGATGGCTCCAGAGCCCACCAAGAAAACAGTGAGCGAGCACAGAGCGTCACTTGAATGCTGTTTGTGTGTCTAAATAGGAAGGATGCAATTAACAGAGAGGATGTCATTATAGAGCTGGAACATGAAGCAGCCTCGATTGTCCACCTGAACCCACACTCACACTCCAGTATTTCCACACAAAACACTATACTATACTTGCGAGGATCTGTAGGAGCTATAATGTATTCAAAACCTACACCTAACTCTAACCCTGACTCTAAAACCATGTTTCTCACACTTAAAAAGAGAAAAAAAGTAGAGATCAGATAAAAAATGTCCTTCCAAAATAAAAGTCCTCATATCGTTCAAAGCTTCCACTGGTCCTCACAAAGACAGGAATACAAGGACACACACACACACTTGCACAAAGAGGAACGCCCCTTAGAAGAGAGGGACAGATAAGTAGGTGTGTTTGATTTGGAGTGGACATCGTCTCTGAGACGACGAGCGCAGCCAATTATGAAACATCCGTCTTCAGCTAGAAGAGAAGAGTGCACGTTCATAATGGAAGAACAGATTGGACTTCAGACCCACTCCGAGCTGGAAACCTGATCACTGACTTCTTCTTAATAAAAGCCACATGCTGCATTGATCTCGATTCACACAGACAAACATTTCACCTACGTGTCCTCAGAAGGTGCTTTCTAAACTTATTTTGTAATATTTGGTGTTTTGTTTTTTTAACCAATAAACTAATGACATGACAATGAATCAGGTTCTATGAACACTTACGTATGTGGCCAAAAGTATTTGGACACCTTTGTCCTAGTCCTCCTATAGGCTCATGTTTGGGTTCAAGACCTCTTCATGAAAACTGCAAAGAGGAACTTCAGATGATTAGATTCCACGCCTAATCACAAAGATGGAAAACGTTGGGGAAGTCAGTGGTGGGTAGAGCGGCTGAGATGCACCATTCCCAGACTGCCTAATGGTTTTCAAGGTACCCGAGTCAAAGGCAACTGGCCTTCTTTTGGGTTCTTGGAGATGTTTCATCTCAACCAAAAGGCTTATTTAGTTGATAGGGGGTCCAAGGTATTTAACCTCTGGTTGGATTGTCACCTTGGAGGTCGTCCTGAAAGCCGTTGATCGTGTGACTGCTTAGGGTCACATGAATGGGGGGTTGAAGAACCTTGAAAGGGAGTTCAAGAATGTGTTATAGGTGGCTGATAGTTCAACGATGGTTGTTCCAGTAGGACATTGATGACCTCTGTTACTCCTTTCTCGAACCATCCGTCTTCTCTGTCCAAAACATCTGACAACAGCACTAGGGGTTAAATACCTTGGACTGAACATCAGTGCTTAGAACTGAAGAAATCTTTGAGTGAAGAAGTGAAACACATTCAAGAACTGAAAAGGAATCCAGGAATCCAGTTGCCTTCAGCTGAATCGCTTAAGACTTCAATGACCTGGATCACTGAGAACCTACAGACAAACACTGGTTGATGTTGATGTCAATAAACAATTTTACAGAAGGCTTATCTTTACCACAGCAACCAATTTTTTAAAAGGTTTTACCCTCTGAAGGAACTAGACTGTGTAAAGAGAGAAACTGGTGAGAAACAGCACAAACAAAAGATGGCAAAGCAAACATTTGTTTTTTTTTAAGCAAGAAAAATAATTTATTTATAATGATATAATAATTTCATCACATTGGCATCGCAGAGCTGCGGAGGGAAGCGTTTCTGTGTGTGACGCCACCTCACAGCTACACATCACACCATTGGATGGGGCAGGGAAACGGAGGTTATTCAATACATACACGGAATATTCCTTTAAATATGTCTTTTTCAACGAGGAATAACAAAAATAGAATAATTCCAATAACTCTGTCTGTCTTTCTTTCTCTGTGTCTCTCGCTAATTAATCATCTCTGTGTCTTTATACGCTTCCTGTACACAGCCCCCATGCAACACTGGGGTTCAAAAAATTCGGCTCGAGGGCTTTTGTTTTGCTTTGCTTGGAGTGGCAGGAGGGCGGAGCTTACCTCCAGAAGACCTTAGTGCTTTAAGATGTGCTGCATATCGACTTCGTAGTACCCCTGAAATGCCCAAGCACGGTAAACCTCACCCCTCTGGCACTCCTTAAAAGAAGTAAGACGATCTTTGGCCCAAATCTGCAGCCACTATATCTCTCTCTCCCTCTTACTCTCCCCGTCACCTTTTCACCCTCTTTCATTCTCTCATAAAGCTGGAGCACACGACTGAGAAGTTAATAACCAGAGCAACCCCGAGTCTGCGTATTAAAAAGGAAATCTGGGAAATAGACCACATTCAATTTTTAGGGGCAATTCGCAAGAAAAGAACAAAGTTTGATGTGGTTTGGCTTGGAAATATCTACTGCAGCTCAAAGAAAGTCAGTGGATCTCGGTTTGATTTGGGTTTGTTTTAGCCCAAAGTGCCAAAAAGAAATCTGATTAAAAGAAACCAGAGAGCTTCAAACTCTTCCATGGGTGCAGTCACACTTTGGATGAAGGAAGTGGGTCTCAACAATGTGAGGTCTGTGGATTAAAGTGACCAAAGTCACTGAATTTGGAAATATATCAATATATATTTAAAACGTATATATTGTTTTTTAGCTCTTACCTCGGCATCATTACAAAACTGTGCATCCAGGTACGTTAGTTTTGGCTAATTGTTACAAACAAACTGATAAGGCATGATGCAAACTCGTCCAACCTAATTTGGGACCCAAACCCAAGCCGACAGTCAAACTTGTTTTCTTTACTTAATTTTATCGATCACTGATCATTATATCTCCAATATGAAGAGACACTTTCTCCACCAATACAAGCGTAAACCTTTCACCCCAATAAAGGCCCTGAAACTGACTTGAAATCTGACTCTTTGTCACGATCTGTCAGGGTTTGTGTTGGGAACAGAAATCTTACTCGTACCGTAAACATTTCCTTAAAACGTTTTGTTGAGATCTTCATTTCATTTGAAGACATTTTATTAACCCTTTATAAGTATTTTTGCAAGTGCTGGTTGAATTAGTGTGGAAGTCTTACCCCTTATGGGGATGTTTGATTCGTTTACGCCAACAGCTCTATTCATTACAACTTACAAATGACTGTAAACACAAGATAATCTGTGATCTTTCTGTTGGCCAAGTCTCCAACTCCACTTTTTTACCTTTTTCCACATGGCTGACTTTTATTTGTGTCGCTTAGCAACAGCTTGCTATTTGGCCGCTCCGTATCTGCGGAGACTGACTGTAAAATTAAACCGAATTAATTAAGGAGTGATTGCGGTGCTCCAGCCTTTCTTGCTTTCCCACACCTTTTATCACTTTGCGGGTAGGAAACAGAGAGTGAGAGCGAGAGAGAGAGGGAAAAGCTTTTAACGTGATTACTCCTCTGAGTCACGGCCGCCGAGGAGAGGGAAGAGAGGAAGTGAAGGAGAAGATGATGGAATACATATAAACTTCAGCGTGGTAATCCCCACATTCAGCAAAATCAAACCTCCCCTCCGTAACCCCATTTCCCCTCCTTCCTCACTTCCCCACTCGTCTTCCTAAAGACGGGATAATGGATTAAATATTCACTATATTCCTCTTGTCAGCTCCCTTTCTACTTCATAGAAACATCATTTTCAATATAATATATCGTCAGCATATTTTAGAGATTGGTAATATAGATCTAGAAATTTATCGGTTGCAGAAAAAATCTCATTGGTTATTTAGCCCCCAAAAATGGGCGGGGCCAAGGACCAAAATAATTCCCTTGTTGTGAGTTGATTGATTGATAACATCTTGCTGCCATTGTTTGTAAATTTGTTATTGACAGAAGAACTCTTTGGCTCCGCCCATCAACAATTAACCACCCAATGAGATTATTTCTGCCTCTATAGCCATTCGGTATCTCAAGAACATTTGTAAAAACTTTGTAAATACTTGCGTCCCTACAAAAAGGGACAGCAACCTACCAGTGTACCCATATGTTTCTTTGTCTGTCTGTACCTCTTGTTTCCCTATTTCAGACCAAATCTGCCACCTGAACAGTTAAAATAACACCATGGTTTGTTGATCCTAAACACATCAAATGGAAACATCATCTATTCTTAGATGTGCGTGTGTGCATCTTGTCATTGCTGTGAGGAAACAACAAATCCCATCAATCCTTTCCACTTGGATTGCTCCGAGGGGGAAAAATACCTCTACTCTGTCTACCTGCATATGAATGCTGATTTGGGCACTACTGATTCTCCATACAGGCGAGATTCAGATCTAACATAAAATACTTGCTTTTATACTTTTCACTTGTTATTTGGGCCCCGATTACACAAAAGATTGTGTTTGTGTGTGTGTCTATGTGTGTGTGTACAACCAAGGCAGCTGAAATAAAAAAATAATTATAAAATAAAATAAAAACACACTAGGCGCCGCAGCAACACGCCCATTATTCAGTATACAAGGCAAACAAACACAGAGTTTTATAGGTTTATCTTTTTTTCATTCACTAAATATTTAAAACAAGCGTCACTTGACTAGTCATCATAAATGGTGATAATTTATGCATTTTTAAAATTTTCATCTTTTTTTTCAGGATGATGGAATACCTGAAGGACTGTTGTAGGATGTGTGTGACGGAGTTTGTTTTTTTGTTTTATTTTTTCTACTCTCCTGGTGTTGTGTGTATTTCCATCCACTAGGGGGAGCTCTGACTCAATAGCACCGAGGGATAGTTTGCCGCCTGGGATTCAGGAGATGAAAGGTTCCCTCATCCCCTTCTACATGGTCCAGTTCATGCAGCGGGGGGACGGGAGGAGAGGGGGCAGGAGGGCGAGTCAGGTGTTAAGAGCTGAACTGCTGCTAAATCAAGAATCATCGAACTGTCCACACTGTGATCCAGAACTGAGGTTTCGGTCCGGGATAAAAATCCACAGGGCGTTTCGTTCACAGTCCAAAAGTCAAGGTCCTTTATGCAAAAAACACATTCAAACCCTGCCTGTTTCTGTGTTTGTGCACAGATCCTATCAATCCATTCATTCATTCATCCATGCACTCATTCATCCATGTTCATCCCATCCTACATGGATACTGTAAAGGAATGTAAAGAAAAAGTATAAAAACCCAATGAGCAAGAAAGAGAGAAGGCAGAAGATAAGCGCCGATAGAAAGATGTTCATGCACCCTCAAGCTTAGCACAGCGTCTATTTTCTTAACAGTCATTCATTGACATTCATCCGGTGTCGCGTCGTCTGCCGAGCTCAGATGCATAGACTGAATGCAGAGAGGAGGTGAAGAGGAAGAGGAAGAGAAAGAAAAGAGACGAGGGAAGGTTGACGGGAACGGGGAGGGGGGTCAAAAAGGGAGGATGGAGAGAAGGTTAAAAGAGGAGCGGAAGAGAGCGGCGAAGGGGTAAGGAGGCAGTGCTACGTGCAAAAAAACCAAGAGAGGTTGCCTGTATATATGGGGAAGAAAGAGATGGAGGAGTGTTTGCTATGTGCCAGGAGAGTAGGGGAGCTGATGCTAAATGGAGAGACGGCAGATGGAGTGTGTGCTCCAGCAGAGACAAGGAGGAGGAGGAGGAGGAGGAAGGCACCGTCGCTCGTCCTCCCCTCTGAGATGACGAAATGGGCACAGAGGAGGTGCAAAACAAACAAAAGCTATTCAACCCTGTACCATCACTTTGCAACACTCCAGACGGACAGACGGACGGACGGATGGAGGGAATTTCCCAACTTTTCCTGTCGGCGCTCTGGAGGCCAATGTCTCAAGACTCCCTTATCCAAGAAATATAGATTCTGCTAATCATTCCTGAATCCTTTGGGTTTGGAAAAAAAAAACGATTTTGTTTCCGTCATCCACCGATTATTTACCAAATAAAAGGTCCAATAAAATTCCAGATTCGTCCTTCTGGATTCCGGAATCCTTACAGTACGGTTCTTGATTCCACCTCGGGTTCCGGAACCCCCGCAGTTCTGTTGGTCGCTCCTCCGATCGTGTTCCATGACAGGTGTGTGGTTGGGGTGCAGTGGGGGTGTGTGGGGTGATGATGATGATGATGCACACACACACAAACGCATATATTCACATTCACGCGCACACAGACACACACACATACACGTTTTGGGTATGTGCAAGCCCAGATGCGCAGACACGTGGCGAGGGCGCGCACAAAAATGTCAAACACACTAAGAAGGACACAGACATGCAGTCTCTCTCGCTCTCTATCTCTTCTCTCCACTTTGTTCTTGGCACTTCCCTCTGTACACACACGGACACACACACACACACGCACGCACACACACACAGACAGACAGACGAGTGCAAACACACACATATGCACCACTAGGTCCCCTCTGGTCTGTTTGTAGATTTTAACAGTCCGTTGGTCCCGTCACCAGAGACCAGAATGAATAAAAACCCTGTTTAATAACCAGGCCTGCTTCATGCTCTCCGTACAGAAACTCCACAGGCATGATTTCATCTGCGCACACACTTGTATGGACAGACACACACGTACACACACACACACACGTTTGTGTACTGTAGATAGGTCTGTTTTCTGCTCATCTTCCATGGCATTGCTCCTTAGTCCATGTGTATGTGTGTGTGTGTGTGTGTATTTCAGCGTGTGTTTTCCCTTCACGGCGAGGGCAGTTTGAAGTCCAAGCTGTTTGTTGCTCTGTACACTATTTTTAGTCCTGCCTGCAAATGGTTTCTCGCCGATAGATAGCGCAACATTTATCTTTGTACAAGATACATTACAGTACAATCCAACTGAATATGGCCATCTAGCGTGTGTAAAGGGGGGGAAAAAAATATGCAAAAGGAAGAAAAAAAAAGAAACAGTTTGACGAGTTTCTCGAACTGAACTGCGCCGTGTAAACGATGTCCAACGCTAACGAAAAAACAAAAAGTGCTCCGACGTGTTGTCCGTTTCGCTGGGTGCCTTCTGTGGAATGTGTCGTGTTTTTTTTTTTTTTAGCATGAGCGACAAAATCTGCGACTCGCTCATGGCTCCTTGTCTTTGGTGGTGGCCCAAAAAAAAAGCCCCCCCAACCCTCAAACCAGAAGGTTCTGCCGATTGAAGACGACGGTACTGATGTCTGACGTTGCACCGTATTCACCACCAGAGAGAAGACAAGAGTCATACCGTCCAAAGGTTTGGAGAGGATTCGCTTTCTCAGGCTGCCTCATTCTCATCACACATTGATGATTCGGTGCTTGGAGTTGGTGCTGAAGTGCTACTGGCCGGAGGGTTTGGACTTTTTTTTTTTGAAGGTGAATCCTTTGAAAAGGTTTCACATCTTCTGTATCTTATTCCATGTGTTTCTTTCGTGGATTCATTTGATCTTCTCGGGCATCCTGTCGGGTTTCAGTATAAATTGGTTACAGATTCAGACACATCAACCATCATCGTCGTCGTCTTCATCATCATAATCATCATCATCAGGGACTTTTGTCGTTGTCGTCATCCAGATGGAGCGCCGGAGTATTAGATATACCATGGTACAACCTCATTATTCCCAGCGTCTGCTCCACCCCCAGCCGTCGGTCCATCCAGAAATTCCCAAAGAGGAAAACATGATGCAGTGTCGAGGCTTCACGACCTCAAAGCTTCCTCCTTTTTGCGTTGAAAATACAGCGAGAACAAAACCTTGTTCTCTTCAGCTTCCTTACTTTCCTGGAGGGACGGGGAACAATTGCGCTCCAACCATGGGAGGGACCATTTTTGTCCAAAATGTGTGCTCCAATTTGATTGGACGGTGCAAATGGTCAATCAGTAGTTGGAGCGATCTGGCTGGACGTGTTAGTCAGAGGGCCCCATCTGGAGTGGGTGGAGCGTTGTAGAATCGGTTGGTAAGCTTTGTCGACAGCAAACGGTACCCGGTTAACGTCTAGTTAACTGTACTCCCCCCGTTCATTGGTCGTTGGGTTTGCCGTCCCCCGACGCCGCCTCTCCTCCCTCGGCGGTCGTCGACGAGGCGGTGGAGAACTCTGTGACCCGTCGCGCCAGGGGGTTTGTGCTTTTGAGGAGCTCCATGGCGGAAACTCTGGCCCCTCCGCTGGAAGACTTGCTGCCTTTCTTCTGAAGCAGGGCCATGAAGTTCTCGTTGCGGGAGCTCGACCTCTGGCTGCTGCCGAGGGTCAGGTTTCGGAGGTCGCTGCCGCTGGTGCTGTGCTTCACCGGGGACACGAGGCTCTGGCGGCTGCCGAAGGAGTCGGTCGGTTCCTTACGACCCAGAACCTTTCGCTTGGACCTGAAGATAAGATAAGATGTTTCAATTCATGACTTAAAAACCTTCTGCTTAAACCACACGACTCACCATTTAGAGAACGAATCCAAAACATGCAACTACAGAAGGGATTCCTTCCTTTCTTGTAGGAGATGAAAACGGCAACACCGCTTCCTCTCTTCACCCTTTCTTCTCCGCCTCTAAGACTATTTTCAGCATCATACAAGGTAAAATCATAAACACTTGTTGCTTAGATACTGGATTTCTTGCGATTCTGTGTGCGCTTGCATCTCTATATGTGTAAGCGAGAGACAAAAAGGACAAAATAAAGAGCTGCCGGTCATGCAGTAACCCACTGTACATGTAGCCGTTGCTAGGGAACCTTATGCTCCGTCTGCCTCATACCTTTGAAACAAGACAATGCGTCTTTTTCTTTTTCTTCTATCGTCACATTTGTCGGGTTATAATAAGCCACCAGACAAGCTCGGTGATGGCTGAGGCCAATTGTAGTGTGAGAATAAGTTTCTAAAAGCCCTTTTGAGGAAATGTGTCAGCTTTAATGTCATAATTGATTTCCGTGTGTGTGTGTGTGTGTGTGTGTGTTCAAACCTGTGTATTATAGTGAACAGGTCTTCTGTGGTGTGTGTTGTAGGTGTGCTGGCCAACAAGTCATCGTCTGTTTCCTCTGCAATGTGGAGCACCGTCTTCTCATTGGAGTCATCTGAACAAGACAGAGAAATGATGATATTTATATAATCAATTGTTGGTTGTAGACAAATATATCACATCTGCACATTTCTTGTTATTTAGAAAAGCTCAAATTCATTTTACCTCCCCTGCAATTAAAGCAAATTTGACTCAATTACACCCCAAATCAGGTCATAATGAGATAATAATGACAAGTGCCATCTTCGTTGTCACAAACAGTAAGAAACACTTGTGTTTTGGTTTGGTCCAATTTTAGCGCAACTGGATTTGATTTGCTTCAAAACCTGACAAATCTCCTCTGGCAGAAGAAGGAAGTTGTGCATCAAACGCAGCAGGGCAGGATCCTAATCAAATGTTGCAGCTCTGACAGGCGATCATTAAACACGTGCATACGAAATCAGAAGAAAAAGGTTCAGCAGCTTCCATCAAAGCAAAACTAAGATCAAACTGTGTTCATTACCTAATACATATTAGCAAAAACGACATACTCGAGGTCAAAAAGTTGTTTTTTTTAATACAAACAAACCTTGAAACTAGATACATGTAGTCTTATGTAGTCTCATTTCAAAAAAATTTCAGTAAGTTACATTCGGTGGTGTGGGCTCTGTATTGTCTTTGCACTTCTAAAAGTTAAGGCAGGAACAGCTGCAGCATAGATCCCCCCCCCCCCCCGCCCTCCCCATGGGTGCAGAACAAAGGAGGCATCAATGACAACAGACATGACATTGACTAAGTTAGAAACAGCATGAAAAGGAGGTGCTGGGGTTGAGGCTAAAAACGGCTTAGCTTGCACAACCCTCTGTCTGCACCGGGATTGAGACACATGTAAACAGCTAACCATGCTAGCAAGAGCGAGGAGCCGTTGGCCATATTTTTGGAAGAAGTATAAGCGTCTGGAAAACACAGAGCTCACATATGGACGGCATTTTGATTCATTTTGATCCGTTGATTTCACTGTGAAACTGCGACACCACTGGACTCTCTGTTGTTAAAGGACAATTCCAGGCAAATTCAACTTTGGGGTGTATGTTACTATCATTTTAGGTCTACAAGAAGGAATGTGAAGATTTTCAGTTTAATTGCTCCTCCAGTCGCCGTGCTCGGTGCATTCAGGGGCAGTCAGAAAGCTGTACACTTTAAAGAGTGTCCCGTGTTTATGAAACACAGAAATATCGGAGACTTTGAATTAGATCTAGTTTTACAAGCATGCCGTAAATAAACTTATCGGTGCATGTTTGAGTAGCCATCTGACACTGTCTGTGGAAAAAAATGTACACTTTTGAAGCAAGGGATATTCCTGTGTTTAAACAAACCTAACTGCACCTGAATGCACCGCATCCGCTCCCATTCATTGCTGCCGTAGCGATCCGGGGACAGACACAGCTACCGCAAAACAGGAGCGATTAAACTGAAAATCTTCACATTCCTTCTTTTAGACCTAAAATGATAGTAACATACACCCCCAAGTTGAATTTGCCCGGAATTGTCCTTTAAATATGTAAAGTGTGAGAGTAGAAAGCTGCACAGGTTAAGAAATTAATCTTTCTCTAACACTGAAAGTCAAATTTAATGCAAGGAATGGATTACACTCCACTTCCAGATGCCCCAAATCCCTCATCTGCATAAACGTACCTCCTCCTCCGATCGTAGCGCTCGCCACCTTCCCCTCCAGCTCCGTGAGAGACGAATCCTGCAGAGACGACTGAAGGGACGACTCCTTCGAACTCTCCTCGTCCGTTCCCAAGTGATTCTCATCTTGCTCCGACATGTCCGGCGCGCTGGGAATGTCGTCCGGTGGGAACGCTCCGACGGGAGACCGGAGGCCCACGGGGCTGTCCGTCTGCGGCGTCTGACGGTCCGTGCTGCCGTTAGTGGAGGAGTGGACCGACGTGGGAAGAAGCAGAACATTTGGCTTCTTGGGGACCGGAGGTGGAACCTAGAGAGGAAGAAAAATGTTGTCATATAACCCATCCAAAAAAAAGGATTCGGTGACTATTAAGGTTGCAGGGAAGGTGGTTGGCTCGGTGAGATATTCCACAAGGCAGCACTCAGGAATGCCAGACGGATACCTGGGGATGCTTCACAGTTTGATCTGCTTTCATCAGGCCGCCGATTCAGGTTTTCCAAGGGCGAGCAAGAACATTTATAAGAAATACTTTGTTCCGTGTGCTGTACAAGTACTCAATGCAAATGACTGCACCTGATTTTAAAGGGATAGTTCAACATTTTGGCAAACGGGGCCTATTGCCATAATCCCTATAGCAGTAGTAGTAGTAACTTTAATTGTCGGTGCAAGCTATTTTTAGAACGACGGAGCAGAGCCGTGAGCTGCTCAGAGCTACGCTACGGAGGCTCATGGGATTTCTTGGTTTCTCTCATCAAACTCATCAAATACACAATCCAACAACTCCACAACGCTGTGGTGGACAAGTTGTGACCTGCACATTCACCACGCTATGAGATAATAACAGAACGTTACAAGACTGAGTTGTTTAAGAGGTAAATGCAGAGACTGCTTGCCGAAAAACTGCCCCCAACAGGAACATGCATCAGCGGTTTTGCATGAATTTCCCTCTAAAACAACTCTGTCTGGTAATGTTCTGTTATTATCTCATAGCGTGGTCAATGTGCAGGTCACAACTTGTCCACCAGAGCGTTTTTGGAGAAGAAATCCCATTAGCTTCCGTAACGTAGCTCTGAGCAGCTTGCAGTTAGTAGTTAAACTAAACTCTGCTAAACTATGACAATCTCTATCTTTCGAGACACTAACAACAACAACCATTTCCTGAAAGCGATCTTCCTCACCTTGGGTTTCTTTTTGTCCGACAGCTCGGCCAGACAGGAGATGGTCATCCTTGAGGGGAGCGTCTTGCTCTTGTCCTGCAGCTCCAGCGCCTCCTGGTTACTGCAGGGCGAAGGGAGCGAGCCTCCTTCCCCGGGCCCGAGCTGGATCTCTGGGTCGGCCTCGAATTCGGGCTCTAACGCTGGGTCCTCCAGAAGAGGCTGAGGGTCCGGGAGGGGCGGGAGATCAAAGAGAGACTGGGAATGGGGGAAGAAGGGATGGTCATAGGCAGATTGGGGGTTGATGGTGGAATTTAAATCTGGGCCACCCGACGGACTCGTCGAGGTTTGAGGCGGAGGTTTTTTGGGTTTGGGCTTCTTCATGACTTTGTAGATGTTGCCCAGGGGAACGGGCCGGTCCACGGGTGAGGCGGGAGGTGAGTCGAGGCCGAGCGGGGAGGTGGAGGACGGGGAAGGAGACTTAAGGAGGAGGTTAATGGGCCGCTTGGGCAAGGGGGGCTTGATGGCGACGGGCGGTTTGGGTTTCGGTAGAGTGGGCGGAGGGCTGGGGACTTCGCTGAGGTCTCGGCCGTGCTGCTCTTCTTCGATGGTGTCGGACGCGCCGTCGGGGCAGTCCTCCAGGTCGCCACGGGAGACCGAGCGGAGCCGAATCGTCTTCAGCTCGTTCTGGGTGACCACCGGCAACGCCTGTGAAGAGCTGGGGCTGATTTTTCCCGGTTTTGCCGCGGTGGAGGTGTCGGAGTGGCGTCTGCTGGCCTTCTGCTTTGGCTTGAGTGATGACAGCTCCAGATGCGCGTTCCCAGGCATCTCGAAGGACAGTCGAGATCTCGCCGCCGGGTCCTTGGGCGACGGTAGCGACGACTTCCTCTCTGGGATCTTTGGGCGCATCTTGCACCCGAGCGTCCCTTGCGTCCCCTGACCTGCCAT
The DNA here is from genome assembly GCA_030347415.2 of Decapterus maruadsi. Lineage (NCBI taxonomy): Eukaryota > Metazoa > Chordata > Actinopteri > Carangiformes > Carangidae > Decapterus > Decapterus maruadsi. The sequence continues at coordinate 7,958,668 of CM064898.1, forward strand.
GTGACTGAGCGGGACAGTCGGGGTCGGGGTCTCTGACTGGCTGGAGTAGCCGCTCGACGGGGACATGAGTCCCGGGGGTTTGAAGGGCGAGGACGCCTTGATGTCGGTTTCCATGGAGAGCTGGGAAGGCGAGGTGGCTCTGGAGGTGGAGGGAGAGTCGAGGAGGGACTCGGAGCTGCCTCTCACTTTCATACATTCAATCACTGTGGTACCTGTTGCTGTGCTGGATCCCGATAGAGATCTGGAGGAAACAGAAGAGCAGAGAATCAGTGCATCTCTAAAAAAAAATATGTTAACAGCGGGATACTTAAAGGGATAGTTCAACATTTTGGCAAACTCCTTTTGCCATAATCCCTATAGTCATAGCAGTAGGTTCGTTACCTTTAATTGTCGGTGCAAGCTGTTTTTAGAACGGTGGAGCAGAGCCGTGAGCTGCTCAGAGCTACGCTACAGAGGCTCATGGGATTTCTTGGTTTCCCTCATCAAACTCATCAAATACACAATCCTGCACATTCACCACGCTATTAGACAATCATATATGAAACATTAGGACATATGAAGCAATTACTCAGAACTACTTGCACTTTTGAAATCACTCCGCCCAGCAAGTAGTTCCGACTGCATTTACCTTGAAAACAACTCAGTCTCGTAACGTTCTGTTATTATCTCATAGCGTGGTGAATGTGCAGGTCACAACTTGTCCACCAGAGCGTTGTGGAGTTGTTGGATTGTGTATTTGATGAGTTTGATGAGGGACAGGGGACCTGTACCGTTCACCTCCATTGTGTTAACTGGGCAGCTCACGGCTCTGCTCCGCTGATCTCAACACAACATGCACCGATAATTAAAGGTAATGAACCTACTGCTATGACTATAGGGATTATGGTGAGAGGAGAATTCTACCAAAATGTTGAACTATCCCTTTAAGACTTGCCATTGCCACAAAGTGTAGTTTTATTTCCTACCTGTAGGGGTCGTTCTTCCACTCCCCCAGCTGCCAGTGAGTGGGGAAGGTCAAGTCCGTCTCTGCCTCCCTGTCCGGCGCCTGGACCTCCAGGCTCGGCGGGCCGTCGCTGCCTCCGTGACCCGGCTCCCGCTCGTTCACGCTGGGTTTGGAGGAGCTGGACGAGCTCGGCAGGAGGAAATCCGGCTGGAAGTCCGGGAAGTGGTCCCTGGGGATGTGCAGGCTCTTCGGCCGCCCGTCCCGGTACAGACCGCCTTCGTGGTGGATCCTTCCCTCGGCCTCGCCCAGGTTCTTCATCAGCGAGACGCTCCTCACGGGCGGCGGCGGCTTACGCTTGGACTTCTTGAGCGAGATGGAGCGGGAGCGCAGCCGCAAGCGTCCGTCGGCGCTGTAGTCCGACGCCGTGACGGAGATCGTGTCGGCGGTGCTGGCGCTGTCCTCGGAGCTCCCTCTTGGGTAGAGGAGCGCGTAGTTCTCGCTCATCCCCAGGAAGTGGTGATGCTGCTGTTGGTGGTGATGTTGGTGGTGGTGGTGGTCCGATACCGCCATGGCGTTCCCGTTCCCCGTCGTGGACATCATGTGTCCGTCCGGCTGACCCATCCCGCCTTCTGTAAAGCAGAAGGAACCAGAATCCGTGGGCGTGGAGAGGGAGCGCTCCCGGAACTTGAAGGCGTTTTGTGCTGCTATGGAGCGCGCCGACCTCTCCCTCCCCCTCCCCGTCTCCCCGACGACTCCCCCGCCTCCCGCTCTGCCTCCATCTGCCGCAGCCCCTTCCGTCTCGCTCCGCTTCCCCATCATCGCGGCTGCCAGCGAAATCCCCGGCATGATATTCCCTCCTCTCCCCGAAGGGTCCGTCACAGAGGTGAAGGAGCTGGAGTTGGAGCTCATCGACTGTCCGGAGCCCACCAGCATCACGCCGTCCTGCTGCCCCGCCCCCCCTCCCCCTCCCCCTCCCCCCACGTTGCCGATGATGCTGTGCTGCTTGGGAGGAACCGCGGGGCCTTTGCTGCTCATGCTGTAATTATTATAAGGCTCGTTCCACGCTCCGGGAGAAAAGGTCGAGCCCTTCGGTCCGTTCCAAGAAGAGGAGGGCGTGTTTGAGCACAGCAGCCCAGAGTGGTCCATAGCGCCCGGGTGGAGCTGGTTGGGGTTACGGTGCTCTGGAATATTATCTGTGGAGAAGGAGGCGGAGAAGTGGGTCAAGTTTGAGACATATACTCACAAAAAGTTAGGGACGTTTGGCTTTTGGAGGAAATTTCAGAATGCACATGTCCAAACGTTTGAATGCACATGTGCAATTGTTTAATGTTTCAGTCCTTATTGAATAACATGCTGCAAAAACTCAAAATCTTACCAAGAATATTTGTCTTATTCCTAGTCAAAACAAATCTCATTATCTCAAAATAAGACTCGTTACGTAAAAAGTAACTTGTTTTTGGACACTTTTTTTTTTACTTCTTTAAAGATATTTTCACTTAAAATAACCTGATAGTAAAGCAAGTTTCTTTTTCTTATTACAAGGACAAAAAAAAAATATTTCAAGTGAAAATGATCTAAAATCAAGTTGATTTTTTTAGGTGGCGAGTCTTATTTTTATTTTTTTAAACTTTATTTTTATTATATTTTATTCTAGTGTTTCAATTTACAATATAATGGAGAAAAGAAAAAAGGAACAAAAAAGAAGAACAAGGTGCACAGAAGGAAAATATACGCAAATATATCGTAACACAGGGAAAGATATAACAATAAGTATATAAGTGGTAGGACCAGGGGTTAAAGTTACCTCAGTCATTTTTGTGGTGGTGAGTCTTATTTTAAGTGGAAAGAGATGGGTTTTGGGTAGAAATGAGACATTTTGACAAGAAATAAGACACATATTCTTGGAAAGATTTTGAGTTTTGCAGTGAAACAAGGTCATTAACTACAAACATCTGGTTCAATGGCAATTGAAAGATTGTTGTTGTCAGCTTTTGTTTGAGATAAAGAAATTGCATCCTTCTACTTAAAAGGCTTTCATGACTTTTCATAGGGATATTCTTGTCAAATATCCCTACGTTTTTATGAGTGGTGCATAAGCGCATCATCGTTCGTCCTCAGTACGAAATCAATTGAGCTGTCAGATGCACGTTGAGCTCTTGCCTTTTTCTTGCCCATGTGCAGTTAAAGCTTTATTCAGGTTAAACAGTTTATTTGAACCCTTCATGCCCCGTGACTGAGAATCTCTGTTGCAGTGAATAAGCCAATTAGGCATGAAGAGATCCCTGGCTGCCGGCAACACCGTCCTTCACCGAGCAAAACAGGTTAGCGCAAATACGAGAGGGGAAAGAAATGATTAACCCTACATTAATCTCTGTGGGATTTTTTTTTTCTTTTTTCTTCTGTTGAATTAAAGATTTGTTGAGTGAAAGGCAGAAAAGGGAAATGACTAAGGTGTTTTTCTCCTGCAGTCTGAAAATACCCAGTATAATCAAGCCAAACTACCTTCATGGGAATTCAGACAAACACGGGGTGAAATGAACGATTCATGCCAAAACAGAATATGCGTCACTAAAAAAAAGAAAAAGTTGATTCAAAGTCGTGGGAATGTAAAATAAAGTTGCTGCCGTGGCTCCATCTCGACTTTCTCCACAGTTATCAGAGGAAAGGAGGGAAGTTTACAGCCAAAAAAAAGTGAAAAACAAATCTGCAGGAAATGTTTTTGTGGCCAACGCCGACAGAGTTTGAGCTAATGAGTCGAGAACTTTTATTTTGGAGTGACCTGCCGCCGTCTTTTCCCCTCCTTTCTGTCCTTGGCGTATGTGAAGTAATGAGATCTGCACCGCGGAAACAAAACAAACATTGGCAGGAGGGGTCGCACACACACCTGCGGGCGAGGTCGCGTCGAGGTCGGAGTGCGTCTTCCTCAGGGGGAGGGCCTGGTGGGGGGTGTCCGTGACGGGCTCCAGGGAGTGGGGCTGGTGGTGGTGGGGGAAGGGGTCGCCTGGAGACGGGGACGGGGACGGGGAATGTTGGAGGAGGTCGACGCCGTGGAATTTCCCTCCTCCTCCTCCTCCACCTCCTTCACCTGCAACAGAAGAAGAAGAAGAAGAACAGGGAGGTCAAAGAGAAGAAGAGAAGATTCAAGCATGAACATGCATTTATTCTATAACTCAGGTTTGAAGGCAACACAAACAAGAAGTCAAGAATAGGTACAAGAAGTCGAGTCAGTTTTATTTTTAAAGCACATTTTAAAACAACAAATGTAGAACAAAGAGCTATACAATTATGTGCAAAAACAAGAGCAACAGTGACAATAGAATAATAATAATAGAACAATTTAAAACAGTGGGAGGGCTATAATAAAATAAGGTAATTGTGTTAAAGCAGATATCAGCGATCCGGTCGTTTTGGCTAATGCTGCGTTCAAGGCAGGCTTTTGAAACCGTAAGTTACGGCTTCAAGTCACGACTACGACTTTGTAGTGTTCCAGGTAACCTGTAACTCGTGTTTTTACCATCCTGTTGTCTGTGAAAGTGCACTATAACGGCCTCTCGTAACTTCCGACCCGTGAACTCGTACCAGATCGAACTGGTATGACTTCACAGGAAGGAAAAACACAAAGTACGAGTTTCATTGAACGCACCACAGCCCTTCATGCCGTTCTCTCTCCTCATTGGATAACACTTGTATCCTACAAGGAAAGTTTTCTCCTGGGGTTACAGCAGAGCAGAGTGACGGAGAGACTCGTGTTTCGGCTGAAACACTCCATGTAAGTGATTGCTGACGGAAAATAGGACTATTTAGGACTTATATTAACAAAAACATTCTGCTGATATCTGCTTTAAATCGACCTACATTGGTGGTAACTTTCATTTCTGCAGGCCAGCGTTGATTCTTGGGAAAAGTTTGGTGAATGTTCAGTGAGGAAAAATCTTTTTTCCTACTTTTTTTTTGTGCCTTTTTTCCTCCCTTAATAAATACAACACCTCTACTCCTTGCAGCCAGTTCAATAGATTATTTCTCAATAACCTGTCTCGTAGTTCTGCAAAGTTTCCTTCTCAATTCATCAGGATTTCTTCACATCGACTCAGCGAGGAAGGGAAAAAGTGGGACGTGCAACTGATGCATAAGCAGCCACACTCCCTTTCTTTTTTTTACTGTCACCATAAACCTTCATGTTTACGTCGTACACTTCCCCGCCGTCATGTTTCATCCACAACGACTCGGAGCAGATCTGTTGTAGCTCTACTTCCTGTCCTTCCGACGTCTCGTCCGGACAGACCGTAATCCAATGAGTCATCGTCGCAGGCAGCAGGTACTCACTTGATTACCTCAATGACATGCAGCGCAGTCTCTCAGACCATCTGCATAACTCAGCCGGCTTCCTATTAAGCCATCAGCCGTGTTTTATATCCACACAGTCAGTCATATCGGATGCGGTCGACTGCTAAAAATTTATCTCCCTCGGCTAAACGACGCCATTAAGGAGCTCTGTCGAAGCCCGGGACGTTAAATCAGAGGCAAACAAGTGAAAATCAGCGAGTCACAACAGAGGATGAAGCAAACAAAGCCGAACTGATGCAAAAAAAAAGTAATGAAACAATGATAAAGTTCACCAGCAGAGCACGACCGGCGCCAAAACACACCGGAGCTAAAAGGAACAAAGACGATCTCAAAATACAGAGCTCCTGCTTTTTGTTTTCCTGCCGCTGATCGCTTATTGTGCAGATAATGAACCGACGTGATAAACCTCGTCGTCGTTCAGCATCTGTCTGGTTTCCTCCCTCCCGTTTAGCTCCTATAGTCGTGTCCCCGTTGTCTCGATGCGTATTAATTATACAACCCGAGCCCCGAACAACACTGAATTACAGATGTTTGAGCAATCGGAGCGAGCGGGAGAAGAGCAGGCGAGACGTGATGAACTCTTCTGCAGAAGAAAACGATTAATTAAGTTAATGAATGTGATTTTTCGGACGAGACTCAAAGAGGCAGAGGAAACTAAATGTTGAGTTTCATTACGCAACAAATCTCACCACCTCGTGTTTTTGCAGTATTTAGCTTAAAAACCCAAATACAGACATGAGTAGGAAAAGGTTATATCTTTGAATTGCGTCTTTTTATAGTTATAGTTCTTTATATAGCTCTTTATTTTCTCCTTTCGTGTCTCTTTCTAGTCGTTTTAAGTCTTTGTTGTTGTTTTTTTAGGCCTTTGCAACAGTTTTGTTATCAAATTCACCTGCTTCCCACTTTGCATTTTGACATGTAGAGGGTTTTTCCAGCGAAGAATCTCCATATTAATGATCAGACTTGGCCGGGAGAGTCTTGACACTGCAACAGGTGATTTTTTTTTTTTGGCAGAAAAGGAAAATTGGAGCCAGAAATCTCATTTCCTGACTAGATAATCATTAAATCAGTGATTTATCTGAGGATGTGTCAACCCCCGGCTGATGAATCACAGACGCTTTATTTTATCGGAGAGGGGAAAAATCCTTCTGGATCTCTTTCCACCTGTTTTTCTCTTTCCCTCATTGACGATCTGATCTGTCTTTTTATCTCTCCGATGGTCTTTTCTCCCCTCCGTCATTCATTTTAACAATGATCTGTCTGTTTGGCTCCATCGCTGAGTGGCATTCAATGGCCGTTCCCCCTCTGTGCATGAATAAATAAGAGCGTGGGGGCCAGAGTTTCGCAAAGCCGAGACTAAGCTATGACTCAGCCTCCCGGCGGAGCTAAATATAACTTCTTCTTCCTTTTTTTTATTTTTTTTTTTATTTAGAAATATGACAATTTTTAGCTTAAAAGTCTCGGACAGCAGAGATGCAGCATTGATCCACAAACGCAGCCTCGTTCATCTCTTGTCTCTACGTCCTCAGTCTCCGCCGTGATCAAGACGCCGCTCGGAGGCTGAGAGTCTTTGTGTTGCTCCTGCAGCCATAAATAATGGACGCTCTTTCAACCATCAGCAGCGTCATAATGTCTCTTCTTCTTCAGGACGGTCCTGCATTCACTGCTCTTCTCTCTGCTGAGTCCTCCTCGTTAGGGAGGTGGACGTGTTGACCTCACATACTGTATAGGTAACTGGTTCATTTCCCACGTAGACACATTCATTTTCCCCTGAGGTCTGTTTCACTATCACCTGTTGTTGTTACTATATATAGGCCTAATATTGTGTATATTATTCTTAAAGGGATACTTCACCCAAAATCAATAATTCACCAATGACTGATGTTCTTCCATGTTTACATCATACATCCAATGGTTTACAACGACGAACTACTACTACTACAACAAGGCTAAAAACAGAGACCAAGTTGATTTTTTACCAACAACTTTTCCACGTGGCGGCTTCAGGAACCTCGGGTCAGTATAGACGAGCAGTATGGAGGTTTCTGGATGTTTCATAGTGTGGGTTTTGGACGATTCAAAAGTGAACTCTATCTGCCGCCATTATATGAAAATCTGTTGCCCCTGGAACTCCAAAAGCGTTTTGATGACTCCAAAAGTTCATGACGGTGAGTAGAAAATTGGTGAATTGTTGAATTTGGTTAAGTATCTCTTTAATAATTTGTACAAACTTGTAATTTGTACTGCCCTAAATATTTGGTAAACACATAAGGTCTCTCTTTTGTATATATTTTTCACCTTTTTTTTTCATATGACGCTCTAACTGAACACCTATGTTTCCCATAAGTGGCATCAATGAAATGTCTTATGTCCTATAACGAGTCAAAACCTATGAAAAATAACCGTGGCGCTCAAGGTTACACATCTACAGCTTCCTTGGACGAAATGAGCAAACACCACGAGTTGATGAAGTCGATGTCAAACAGTTGAAAGCTACCGAACACCAAGGAGTCAAAAATATATAAAAATGAGAAACGGTCCACATGATTGTTTCGCTCCTGTTCTGTCGTACCACTTCCTGCCTCTGAAAGGTTACCGCCACCTGAGTTTATCGGGGGTAATAAATGTCACCGACGACGAGGGTTTCAAGGTTTCCCCGGCGAGCGATCATCGAGCCAACTGAAGAGTCTTTAAAACACAGGTGATAAATCCCTACAAGCTCTGGATGTGCTGCTTCGTACCCGAAGGTTTTAAGTGAGAAGACGGTTCACGACCCGTCGCAGTTTCTGGGACGTTGATAATTTACTGAGGCTTGAATCTAATTGGACCAGAGACAGGAAATAGGAGATTTACCTTCTTCCAGGTTGATCTCGGTTTTACAATAATAACAAAGAGCTCCGTTCTGGAGGATTTAGATTAGATTTAGATGATTTTTTTTATTTTTTTTAACCTCAGTCCAGTTACAGCTGTGTTTAAAGTTGCTGCAGAGTAATTCCAACGGTACGATGCGGAGCCAATAGGATTTGCCTCAGCTCTGCAAAAGTTCAGCCCACCCCCCTTGTCCGATTCCCCCAGTGAAGTGATGGAGGTAAACTGAGAGGATTAGTCCGTCTGCAGCTCAGCAGCAGCAGCAGCATGAAAGCCCGTCTGTCTCTCTCTTTGCTCACACGCCACACTCGTGAGTCGTCGGCCTCATTCACAAGTGCATTCACACAACGCCTCGCTCATTGTCTGTCATTCTTCTCTGTTTTGGCTCCTGAATGACAACACTTGCTGTTATTGTTGACGCTTCCATGTTTTTTCTCAAATAGTGGGAAAAAAAGATAAAATTCCTGCATTTATTTCAGTCCAAGAAGTTAGTTTCCGTGCACTGGTTTATATTTAGTTTGCAATACTTCCTTATGTGACATAATCGCCTGCCTTTAAAGGTAAAAATTAAATATAATACAAAATCAAAAGTAACTAAAATATCCCTTGAATCAAATAAAGGGCACAGAAATAGAACAACTAAACACAGAGCGGTGCATTTCTCTCCCTGCATTCACATTTTCACTGCTCACATTACTTCAGTCATTCATGAAAACCTGAAGAAGAGGAAGAGTAGGAGGAGGAAGAGGAGGAGGAGGAGGAAGGAGCTCAGGAGGGAGGGAGCTGCTGTGAAACAAAATGTTCTCTCATTATCCTTCATTCATTATTCCTTCACCCCCGCGTATCCCTCCATCCTCCTTTCTCCGTCTCCGTCTGTCTCTCCTCAATCTCTTCACCTCCTTCCTTCCTTCCTTCCTTCCAGGCTCACGTACACTTCCTCTCTTTCCCTTCACTTGCTGCTTCCTTCCTTCCTCTCTCTTGCTCTCGCCTCTCTCTCTCTCTTTTTTGGGGAGGAGAGAGGAAGAGTGGCGAGTTACCATGGCAACAGCAAGCTGCGCTGCAAGCTACCTGTGCGCTGGGTTATAACAGAGAAAGAGATGGAGTGAAAGAGAGAAGAGAAGAGGGATGAGAGAACAAGCTGATGTTGTTTGTTTTTTTTTTTCTTTTTTCATCTTTTATTTTCATTTCATTACAGAAATAAAAGACCAAAAAAAGAACAAGTGGGTTTTTTTTGCCACCGAGCTCCAAAAACTATTGAAAATTTAAAATAAAAATCAATGAGCCGTGGTGATTCATTACCGTTAACAAAGGGCAGAATAGTTTTTATATTCAATCAGTCCCACGTAGCTTAAAAACAGCCCGCTGCTGTGAGAAAACACAAGAAACGTGTTCATCCGCCGCTGAAAATAGTCCGTAACAAATGCATTGTTTTCTCCTGTTTGCTAAAAAACTACAGTTCCCATCGTTTCCTAGAAAATAAAGTGACTCGTTATAGGTGCTTTTCTTATGGGTTTTAGGGCTGAGAGTCAGTTCTTTCCTTTTTTTTATCAATAAGAAACATACAGAACAACGTCAGTCGTTCTTCCTCCCCGTGTCTTTCTCTCTGAACGAAGGGAATACCCATTGAGCGCAGCACCACAGGCATGCATAATTATACCTGACCTTCTACTCCTGTACACAGCGGGTGAGGAGGGCGAAGAGAGCGAGGAGGAGGAGGAGAATGGGAGAAAGAGATAGAGAGATATTTAACTATAAATGGATATGCGTGAGGAGGAGGAGGAGGAGGAGGAGGAGAGGCGCCCGGTGACGAAGCAGTTGCTATGCCAAAAAACCAGGAGGACCAACCATGCACGCACATACATGCACATGCACGCCACGCCACGCACGCACGCAAAGTAAACAAAGAGGAGTCTGGGTTGAGACAAGTGGAAGCAGGAGTGTCAGAACGATGTTGCCGAGGATGACCACAGCATACTAACAGCACTGACAGCGCACACACGCAAAGACGACGACGACACACACAAGCAGAGCTGACTGCCAGAGATGGGCGAGGGCGATAGCGGATGTGATCACAGAAGGAAAATGTTCTCCACGTCAGATCTCGTTTCTGCAGCGTTTTCGAACTTGGAGTAGAAATCTGTGATTGTAGCCTATTTAAAAATATATTATACAGGCCTGTGTGTGTGAGTGTGTGTGTGTGTGTGCGTGTTGTCCAGTACAACCTGCGAGTTCAGACTTCACAAATATAGAAACTATTCAAGCATCAAGGGAACCAGCCTGCAGACTTTCCTACTGCTTCCTCATGCTGTTTTGATAAAATTGTGGATTTCCTTTCGACTTAAGTGGATTTAGTAAAAAAGACGCTTCTTATCCAGTTTGTGTTGGGATCATTTCAGCTAAATCTATAAATTACTGTAGTGTCCTTTTTCATCTGTTAAATAATTCAACCTCCAGTGATGCTTCTTCCTCTGGGAAAATAAAAAAAACACCCTCTACATCTGAAAATGTGTCTGTGCTCCTTCTTCGTTCAAAAATGGCTTCATCACTGTGGGTCTCACGGGGCAGAGGGTGAGATCAAGATGTTGTATAGTTTCCTTCTTTTACAGTTTAAAAGTTAAAAAAGTATGAGAGAGGGGTTAGTAGCCTATAAGGCTAAGCTAGCCCCTCTGTGTTAACATCAAGTTCAAATCTATTCACATGATGAAAACCTTAAAGGGATAGTTCAACATTTTGGCGAATTGGACCATTGCCATAATCGCTATAGTCATAGCAGTAGGTTCGTTACCTTTAATTGTCGGTGCAAGCTGTTTTTAGAACGGTGGAGCAGAGCCGTGAGCTGCTCAGGGCTATGCTATGGAGGCTGAGGGAATTTCTTGGTTTCCCTCATCAAACTCATCAAACACAAAATCCCAAAACTCCAAAACGCTTTTGTGGACAAGTTGTGACCTGCACATTCACCACACTATGAGATAATAACGTAACGATTCGAAATGGAGCCATTTTCGAGGTAAATACAGAGAAAATACGTTGACTGCTTGCTGAAAAACTGTCCCTGAACGCAACGTGCATCAGCGGTTTGGCATGAATTTACCTCTAAAACAGCTCCGTCTCGTAACGTTCCGTTATTATCTCATCGCGTGGTGGTTGTGCAGCTCACAACGTGTCCAGGACAGCGCTTTTGAGTTGCTGGGTTGTGTATTTGATGAGTTTAATGAGGGAAACCAAGAAATTCCATTAGCCTCCGTAGCGTAGCTCTGAGCAGCCTGTTGCTCCGCTCTGCCGTACTAAAAATAGCTTACACCGACAATTAAAGATAACAAATCTACTGCTATGACTATAGCGATTATGGCAATGGGCCAATTTTCCAAAATGTTGAAATATCCCCTTAAATCTTCTGACTAAAGACTAACCAAGATAGTTTCACTTAGTTTTGGTGAAACAGGCAACAACTGGAAATTTTTATCATAGTTGCATCATCTTTGTTTTTTGCGTATTAGCATGCTAATACTTGCTAATTAGCACAATAACATTTGAGTTGGTTGGTAACCAACGTTTTAAGTGTTTAAATGTAACTTAATCCAATGTGTCAACACATTCAGTACAGACCAAGGTGGTGAACAGGGCAAACTACTTTCACTGCTAGTGCAACAGTTACGTACACGCCATAGGCTACGACTCTGTTGTTTTCACCCACAATTCAGACTGTCAACATTGTTTACACTCATTAAACAAACGTCTGGAAATTGAAATCTGCAACAAACTGCTCCTTTGATATAATTACATCTTGAAGGACATTAGTTTCAGTAGGTTCTGTTTATATTATACAACGATCAACTGATTAATTGAAAAACTATGAAAATATGGTGACACTGGAAAACACTAGCTAAAGAAGAATATTTTTACATTTCCTCTAAGGCTATAACAGTAACTGCAGCAATTCAAAGTCAAATTATACTGATGTGACCCCTGTAAAGACATAAATTCACATTTATTTAGCATTTCCCCTCAGTCTTATTTCCCACGAGTCTCCTTTTTCTAACCCTCTCTCAAAGGAAAAAATCCACTCCCTTGACAGCAACGAAGAATGTCATTGAAGGAAAATGTTTTTTCGCTCTGAGGCATGAAGTGTTCAGAACAAAGTCACCAGAAATTTTGAAACTACTGACAAAAGAACAAGATTCAGTCTAAACCTCAAATTCAATCTCCAGTTCAGTCGTTATTTGGATATCACATCCTGTCCTACAGTATTTCTCAAGTCAAGGCAATAAAAGCAACTGATAAATGGTGATGTGTTTCCAATAGGACCTCATCTGGGGGGGATAATCTATTTATTTTTGGGGGTTATTTGTCAATGAAATTTCATATTGAGGACATTAATTCTAATAAAACCAAGTAAAGCCTGAAGGCAACTGGATGCAGCTGTCACGCCACCAAAAACCACCTCAACCCCCCCTGACAGCCCTCCCTATAATTAACACTGGATCTAACCCCTCTACTCACTCACCTATCATGTGATCCTTTGACGAGGGCGGCAACTAACAATTATTGGTCATTATTGATAATTATTGGTTAGTGTTGATTGTTTCTTTGTTTTTTTTGTCAGAATATGTTAAAAAGCGCATGAGAAGTTCAAGGTAACTGCTTTGAAACTTGAGTTATTCAATGTCCAATGTGTAACAATAGGATTGTTGTTGTTATAAGTAGCGCCTTCCCAGGCAACATTGTAAATGGAACACTATGGTTGCCAGGTTACAGTATCACCGGTAACAGCTGATCTGTGAACATTCTATCTGTCAGTTATGATTGTCAGTTGATAATAAAAACAAGTAAGCAAATTTGTGCTTTAACCGTACATAAAACCGATAAAATATAACTGAGAAACTGTATGTTTGACATAAATGATTTAAACTTTCCTTTTTCAAAATTGTGTTGGATTTTCATTATGTTAATCAACTAATCACTTGAACTCTATTGGAAAAATCACTAACGCGCCAGTTTTAGCGGAGTGAGCCTCTCCCACTTTGATTGGATAATCACTGCCACTTCACAGGCTGGCTGCCAGGCCGCCTCTGTTTACATGGACCAATTTAAATACATTACTTTGATGGATTGGGGATCAGTCTGCTGGTCCAGGAGATGAAACATTCATGAATTCCCAGAGGGGTTTGTAGTAGTGGCGGTCCAAAAAGTAAGCGAAGATCGAGGAAGTGTATTATACTACCGGTATCTACAGTGCAGGTTGCAGATGCTGTGCAAGATTTCCATGCAGGGAAACCTCAATAACTCTCTCCTGGAGGCTGAGCTGATGAAATATATATGATGATAGCCTACCACTAAAGGTGTTTAAATCCGTTTGAATCCTTTCCTGTGCCTGCCCTGCAGTGACCTTTACATAAAGGGCAAAACACACACAAAAAAATATCCCAGCAAACCGAGGTTACCTTTGTACCTTTCACGCGCGACCCTGAGATTCTTATGGGGACGATAATTAATTAAAAGCTCAAGTCAAGGCAAAAAACGTGGTTTAATATAAGGAGTCTTACCTGTGATGTCGAGCGGTATGTAGTGAGTCGGTGCGCGTCTCCCCAGGTGCCAGCGGGGTTTCTCTGCGACGGGCGGCCCGGTGTTGGCCGACGTGGTGGTGCTGCTGCTGCTGTTGTTGCTGCTCCAGGCGAGAGGGGGCCGGTCGGAGCCGCAGGGGGACGGGGACGGGGAGGGAGACGGGTCAGTCACCGACCTCAGGCCGAACACCGAGGAGGTGGTTTCATCCTCGTAGAGCTGTTTGGAGGCCGGCTGGAGGGAGAAGGAGAGGTAAAAAAATGAGTCTCCAGACCGAGTCGCAACGTAGCATCCGCACGTGAACAACGTCATTTTGTTTTGCCGAGTTTGGCTAACGTTAGCTATGCTAGCATTAGCTGCTTTCTCAAGTAGCGTCCACGTGACTGAGCTGAATGCAGTTACACCTTTTGACACAGTTTACATAAAATATTTTGCTCACTTTCTATATCAAAATACTGCCAAAACAACTCTCTACCTGTCCTGGTTTCATGCTAGCTTGTTTAGGCTGCAACATGTGGGCATTAGCACATTGGCTCTGACGGGACTGCAGTGTGTGGCTGCTTAAAATCTGAGACTACTCTTTTTTTTTTTTTTTTGTTCCTTTATTGAAAAGGTACAAAGGTACAAGAATAAACATGGAAAAGGAACCTCATACTGTTTCAATATATTAATATCAAATGTTATAAAAATCAAATACATCTCTCAAAATAGATAGTCAAGAATAAAATAATTATTAAATAAAAAAGGAATATAATAAACATTGATTTCTTAAGGGGGAATCAAATTAATTTTAGCAATTCATTTCAGTGAGAAATTTAAAGTTATCATATAGTTGATATGATATGAAGAAGACAATAAATCTGGGAGAAGACTTAATGACTCTATTCTTGTGGATGAAAAATTTTGCTAGACAAAGAATTAAATTGCAACAGAGTTCATCATATTTGTTTTGTATTTGTTTGTTTTGTTGCTGGATTGGGTATTTGAACCTGCCCACTCGCCTCATAGCAGTGGTCTCTGGACCTGTCACTCAACCTTTCCACGCCCTAATTGGCCAGAATCTTAACCTAATAACAGCTAAACGGTAGAGTTTTAAAAAAATTCACCCCCCTCGGAGTGTGTGCGGGGGTAGAAACTATCGGTTGAGACCAAAAAAATAAGATGTACCAGGCTGTAAATCAGTGGCGGCTGGTGACTAAAAAAATTGGGGAGGACAGGAACACCAGCCCACAGCATCATGTTATTTTGACTATTAGGCTACTTATCCCTACTTTCTTATAATGAAAACAGTAAAGCAATGTCTTACAAGATTTTGTAAAAACAACATAATTTTATTAAATCGTACTGTTTTCAGATCAACACAGGTCTAATGATATCATGGATGTGGGATGTAAGAAAAAAAGAAAGAAACAAATTACTTGCCGGAACCGGGCCTCAAACCCATGTCTCCCACTCCAAGACCAACAGTGCTAACCACTACACCAACTACCGATTAGCATACTAAGTGATGATTAGCAGGTGTTTTATAGGTGATTCGGTATGCCATCAGTAGCCTACCACTAGACACCACACGCGGTCATTTCTCCTTACTTGTATCTCCTGACTGCTTCTCTCTGATATCTCCCAACAGTTTATCAAAAATCTGCTGATATTTACTTTCAAATCAATGCCAATATCTCTGAAAACTCGTATTTCTTGTGCTGAGAGCAGCACGAGCAGCGCGGCTGGGAGTGAAAGTTTGGCGCACATAGCAACAGTAACCAAGGGGGGTTGGACTGTCATTGGACCAACCTGCTGTCAATCTTGTGTTCTGATCGCAGGAGAGCCTCCTCCGTAATGACGTCATTTTACGTGTCTTAGCCAATCACAGGTCAGGATGAAGACATCCTAAATGCATTGAGTCAATGGAAGAAGATCCCGCCCCTAGGTCAGTTAGGGAAGTAAAAATCTTAGCACCTCCGTAGAGCCCCTACCTTCCTGCTCCCTGCTCCTCACACAGACTGCTCTGTCTCCTGAGCTGCTGGCGGCGCCGCTGAACCGTTTTAAGTGGATTTTCTTCCAAAAAACAAACTTTTTTTTGTGATAAAATACATAAATAATATTTTATAAATTATACTGAGATTTGCTAATGATTTATTTCAACCAGTTAATCTTTCTTAAATAAAAAATCAATTTCCCTCTTGCCTCTCAAAAATAGAGGAGGACCAACCTCCTCTGCCTCAATGGACCAGCCTCCTCTGCTGTAAATATGTTTTTTTAAGCTGTAAAGTCGTCTGTTTTAACATGGGGCTCAATGGAGAGTTGCTCCCTTCTGGAGCCAGCCCCCAGAGGAAGCGGCGGGGATTGCAGCTTTGAAAACAATGAGAAATTTAAGAACAGTTAATATTTCTTTGACAAAATGAGAATTAATGAGCAGGAAAACTTAAAAAAAGTAATATTTTACATGTTCAGAGCAGAAAAGAAACCACAGCACAGACGCAGAGGAAGAGGAAGTTGACAGAAAAAGGCAGAAATATGGGAAACGTCTGTTTGGATCTGATTAGCCAGCAGGGACGGCGGCTGACAAGAAGCAGACACATTGTTGGTTCTGTCTCTGGCGTCAAAACGGGAAGGTGTAATCCCAGCTGGGAGGGAAATGGCATTTGTCAGCCGCCTGGTATTTAATCTGAGGTATCCACTGCGCTGCCAAATTGCCCTTAAGCAAGGCACTGAAACACAAACTTGCTTCGGGGCGAGAGGGGTGGGGGGGTGGGTAGGTGGGTGGGTGGCTGCTGCAATGCAGGAAACACTCCGGTCCACGCGTGAGCACGGCGGATGTTGAAGCCAATTTTATAAATGAAATTAAGCCCCCCAAACAGAGAGAGAGAGGGAGAGAGGGAGGGAAAGGCATCTATTCAAACGGAGCTGGTTAACAGCTTGCTGAAGGGTTGGTGTGTCAATATGCAGGGAAATGTGCAGCCATAATTTCTTGAGCTTTGACAGTCTAATTACTTTTAAACTTGTTTGCTGCGTTTATAAGATTTTGAATGGCCTCGCACCCCCACCCCTGAGTCAGTTTCTTGAGCGCAAACCAACCAATGGCACAAACACCAGGGCAGCTATGAGAGGAGACTGTGCAATCCCTTTTAGGCGCACCTCCTTCTCACAGTCTACCATGTCAGTTAGAGGCAGCAAGATCTGGAACGGCTTGCCAGCCTCCATAAGAGACTGTTCAACCTTCCTCGTTTTCAAAAAGCAGCTAAAAAACTGGCTCAAATCCAACCAGACCTGTAACCATTTTTAAATTTCTACTTTTGAATACACTGGTCCCCATGCCGCTGCACATGACCACTACGGACTTGTGCAGCGACATGGGGAAACCATAAGGAGCACTGCAGCACTTTACAAATGTACTACCTCATAAGTTCACTGTAACCCTTTATTTAAGCACTGCAACCTTATATTTAAGCACTATAGCACTTTATCATATGGTATGTTGTTGTTGTCTGTGTTTCTCATCCATCTTAGCACAACTCCAACAATAACCTTGTACTGGCCATTGCATTGCTGCACCCCCATCTCACTTACTCATCCCTGACAGCTTTTTTGTGCACTGTAACACTTTATTATACTGTAATATTTCTTATTATACTGGATTATTTTTGGTTTCGTTGTGTTCTCAATCCATCCTAGCACAACTCCATCAAGAAACCTTGTTCTGGTCTGCATTGCTGCATTTTCATCCATTATCCACCCATCCATAAATATTTGTTTGTTTGCATCTTTCTTTTTTTCCTTTCTTCTTTTTTTTTTTTTTTCTTCTTTCTTTATAGTCGCTTAGTGTCAATTACCTCTTTCTGTAGTTCTTTTGTTGTTGTTTTCTTGTATGTTTATGCATGAATCTTGTTATGTCTACATGTTTATTTTAAATTGGTTTTTAACACCTGCCAGGAGGACTACGGTGTGACATTAGCCATTGGCTAAAACTGGCACTTTTACATTTTTTATGTTCATCAAAGTGCACTGTCCTCTTTTAAATAAACGAATAAATAAATAAATAAAATCTTGCAGTAAAAATCACTGTGGGGGTCCATCAAGCTGCCATAATGACACAGTTCAGAGAAACAGCCTGAGAACAGCTGAGAAAGAGGGATGAAAAAAAGGACAGAAAGTGAAAACAGAAGAGAAAGAATGAATGTTTCACAGCTTTGATTCAGTTTTAGAAGAAGGCGATCACACCGATGTGCTGTTAGTCCCTTGAATGCATATTTATATCTCTCTGTCTGCTTAAAAAATCAGTCTGACTAACAAATAGCACTGATGTCATTTGCTATTTAGATTTTTTTTTTTTTTTAATGCCCACGTATTAATTATTTTTCAATCTGGAGGAAGCGAGAATCATTTGGCATTTGTTTATGGAAACCTGCTGAGAGTGTGAAAAGGATGATGAGTAATTCTGACAAATCTGATGGAGGGGGGTGGGAGCGCCGTACAATAGTTTGCTGATAATTCGGCTCTGCTTCAGTTTTTATATCAAAAGATGATGATAACGAAAACGACGAGGGCGTTTTGTCACAACACATATAGTTGAAACAGCATCAGCGACACTTAGATAGCAATTAGGGAACGAATACCGTTGGTGAAGTCTCAATGAAAGAGAAACCGACAGTGAACATGGCTGATGATGATGATCGCTTTGACCTTCTTCTTCTTCTTCTTATCATCCTTAAAGAGGAACTATGCAGGATTTTTACCTGAACTATGCTACATTTTTACCTTAAACAAACAGATGGTTTAAATGAATGGGTAACACTTTATAATAAGTAGCCTACACACTATTAAGAATTAGTTAACATTAAATACTGAATTCATCATTTATAACACATGAATTCTCATTAGTATGTAGTTTATAAATACAGTTAAAAATGTTTTAGTATTTATAAATGAGTATTCATGCGTTCTAAATGAAGAATTCAGTATTTATTAAAGAGATAGTTCACCCAAAATTCAAGTTTCACTCATTATCTACTCACCCTCATGTCGACTAAGAGCTGTGAGAAGTTTCAGAGTCCTCCGTTCCTTCTCTGAGTTACGGGGGGTCCACGCAGCATTATTTGTCCATATAATGGTTGTCAATGGACACCAGGTTTCTTCGTCCAAAAAGACACACCAAAAAACATCCAAAAACCTCCATGCTGCTGGTCTGTAATGTCCCTCTTGTATTGAAGCCCCGACATGAGAAATTGTTCCAAAAAAATTAAATAAGTCTATATTTTAAGCTTGTTTGTAGCGGAAGCTCCCAGTGTCTCAGTTCACTGCTCTTCCTGTGAGATTTGCACTGACCAGTGGAACAATTTCTCATGTTGAGGCTTCAATACAAGAGGGACATTACAGACGAGCAGTATGGAGGTATTTGGATGTTTTTTGGTGTGTCTTTTTGGACGAAGAAACCTGGTGTCCATTGACAACCATTATATGGACAAATACTGCAGCTCTTAGTCGACATGAGGGTGAGTAGATAATGAGTGAAATATGAATTTTGGGTGAACTATCCCTTTAATGCTTAACTAATGCTTAATAGTGTGTACTTGGTGTCTCAGATCTCGTCTCTGCAACACAAACACGCTCCGTAACCCGTAATCTCTTGTTTATGACAGATAAGACGACACAAATATACACATCGTAACGCGTTTATCATATAACATATATCCACTGCTCCATGGTTTGCTTTCTCGCCAGCTTCATTAAAAACAAACGCACATGGCCGGGAGGAGGGTTAACAACACAGAGGAAAATTGACCAAACTTCCCCTTTAAGTGATTGCCATTATACTTCACACAAAGGCCTTTACATCAATCAATGTCAATATGTTTTCTCACATAATAATAAAGATTAATCTAATTAAATACTGAGATCAGATCCCTGACCCATTTAATCAGAACTCAGAGTTGAGTTGAGTTTGGGAGTGCAGCGCTGCTCCCCATGTACGAGGAGGTGGATGACAAACAGGAAGCGTGACGTCTGGTCGACGGAGCTCAGACGATAAAAGAAGGTGTTGAATAAGTTTAGAGGGAAAGAAACAAAGTGCGGAGGAGAAACGACGAGTAAAAATAAGAAGAGGAGTGGGATGGAGTGAGTTAGCGGAGACGTGACGAGACTCTCTCCTCCTCTGCTCCGGGAGAAAAGTGGAGGAGACGAGGGAGGCGAGGCGGCGGGTTATGGATTGGTTTCCTGAGCGCGTGTTTGTGCGTCTGTGTTTGTGTGAGTGTTGTGTATCGCTGCAAGGTGAATTCAGCTTTTATGCTTTCAAGAAAAGAGGTGGACAAGCGTGTGTTTCACCTGTGGAAAAGGATGTTTATGATAAAGAAGAAAGGATGTTATGATAAAATAGGAGGTGGGAATTACTGTATTGTGCGTGTGCGTGCTTGTTTGTGTATTTGTGCGAGTGTGTGTCTTCAAACAAATGAGAGACTTGAATGTGTGTCTTTGTTTACCAGTGAGATGACATTTGGTGCGAGGGAGCCTGATGATCAAATAAGACAGGTGTAAACCTGAGCGTGCATGCAGGTAAGTGTGTGTGTATGAGTGCATGTGTTTGTGTGAGTGTGCATGCGTGTGTGTGTGTGTGTGTTTACCAGGAAGATGAAGTCAGGTCTCTTGTTGTTGAGGGAGATGGGCGATCGGCTGAGCGAGGTGGACGTGTCGTCAGAGCTCTGCGAGGACGGATGCCGGAAAGTCTGACCGGTCAGTTTGGTGTCGTACAACTGCTCCTCAAAGTCTGCACACACAGACACACACAGATGCACGCACACACGCACACACAGGTTCAGACAAATTCACACACACAAACGCACACCGCAGACAGACAAGAAAGAGAAAAAGCCTTTAAGTGAGTGTCAACTTTCTGCAGCTCAAAAAACAACAGTGCACGCAAATGCACACATGCAAACAGCTCTACAAGTACACACAGACACACACACACTTGCACGCACGCACACACCTATTTGCATAGTGTAGATCCAGTACAACCGCTGCAGTTTCCCTGCTGTGACTCCTGGTGCAGCTTTTGCTCCGAAGCCTTAAATGACTCTTTAAGTTTGTTTTAAATCCTCCTGTGAGCTCCAGCGTTTTCTTCCTCTCCTTCTCCTCTCATTCATTCCTTCTCTTCTTCTCCTCCTCCTCTCTCTTTTCCCCTCTTTCTCGCCCCTTCGTGCACTTTTCCCCCCCAACCTCACTCACTCTTGCTCTTGATATCTGACTGCTTCTCCCTCCTCTCTGGCAGCTTTTAGACGACTCTCCCTCAGGCCATTGTAAACAGATTCCTAACCCCCACCTCCTCTTCTTTCTATCGCTGCACACGCACACACACACTCCCCCCGCAATACCCCTCAGCCAATCCTTTACCCCAAAACACACTCCCTACCCACCCTCCACTCTCCACTCATCCCTAAAGCCCTCTAACACACACATGCACACGCACACACATGCACACACACACACACTCCCGGCACCGTCCCGCTGGCAGCTTTAGTGGAACAGCAGCGTCACTGAGGTATAGAAGAGTTTTGGGTTGAACTTGTTTCTCCTGGACAATATGGATTCTTTCAGGGTTGGCCTGTGGTTGCCCGGCAACGCACGGGGGTGGGGGGGGGAGGCGGAGGGTTACCACAACAACAATCTCATCCCACCGCCAGAGAGGAGGGTTAATGGTTCCAACAACCACCAGTGTGTTGATTGAGAAAATATTGTCATGAATCGTCTCTTTAACAGCAGCAGAAGGTATAAATTAAAAGGTGTTAGGTAACACTTCACAATAAGGTGCACAAAGAAGAGTTTGATGTCTCACTTTACTTTAGGGTACACAAAAAGGGTAACTAATGATTAAGTTCCTCAGTAACTACTCTAATTTTGTGTACTTTATTGTAAAGTGTTACCAAGTGTTATCTTTAGTGTATTAGCATTAGTAAATAAACAATTAAACAAAACAGGAAGTAGCAGAAAGTAACACTATAATTACAGCATTATTTAGCATTAGTTGACTAATAAACGTATCCATAGTGTGTTGGATTAGTGATTATATTTTCATACTTATCACATAAATTATGGATTCAGAATTTCTGAATCAAGTGTTATATCAATTGTGAACCAAAGTGTCAGTAAATATCTCGGTAAAAAGTATTTGTTTTTTTAATTGGATGCATTTTCACCTATTTAGCCTCATCAATGTTAGCGGCACTTTTTACAGCCTTAAAGCTATACAATCAATATTTTTTTATATTGGCAATGCATTAAATGATTGTGTCTCTTGTGAAACTTGCAATGACCCACCCACAGAGATTTCTCTGCCTCTGTGGGGCGTCTCTGAACTCTGCATTGTTTTGGTTAGCATGTTAGCTCGTAGCTGGGATCCAGACGTTTTGCCTCTGGAGATCAAAACAAGCTCGAGCACAGAAATCGAGCACCTGACATCCTGTCATCCTAATGTTTCAACTGAATGTGTAAAATCTCTTGTATTCGGCGACACGTTTGACTTTTATTGAATAAAAATTTGTGTCTACTGCCCCCTAGTGGCCAAAAACTCTCTAAATATTACTTTAAAAGGAAATAAAATCACTTCTGTAAGAAAATATAAAAGTAAAAGTGGCATAAAAACCAATCATTATTGTCAAACAAGAGTTTTAATAGCTGGTGGACTTTCATACGGTAAAGTGCTGGACGTTAGCTACGCGGCGATCTGCGTTTAAACTCGTCGAGCTGCAGAGACCTTTAAGTTTCTAAACTGGTGAACACATTGAAGCACGGAGGTAGATTTTGCAGGAAGTTTGGCAGGTGTCAGATTTAAGCGAGTGCGGGTGACGTGGGAGTGTTTTTGAGTAATGAATATAGAATCGTGAATAGAAATTAATACAGAGCAGCAGCAACACCACTGAATACAAAAGGATAATGATGTGTTTTCATATGAGGGTAGACAGTCCACCCACCCACAGACTTTGTGCAGGTTTTTAATGGCATCCGGGATCATTGCTGTTGACATCTTCCCTCTGATGAACTAAAAAGCACCAGCAGGAGGAAAACGTCAATAGGACCTGACTTGTTGTGAACACAATTAAGCCTCTAAAACTCCAGAGAAAACACAGGACAAGCTTTCTTTCGCGCACGCACGCACTCACAAAAACTTTGAGATGACGCACTCGATTTATGTCGGTCGTCTTTTCTCGGCAGGTTTTCAGAGGTTACACGGCGGAGGAGTTTGAAAGTGTTTCCTTGCACTCGAAGGTGGTGGATATTGTTAGAAAGAGAAGATATAATCCTTTAATTTAGGTGTAACCATGACGATGATTCACGCGGACAGCGAAAAAGATAAAGAAAAAGAAGCAGTGACGAGATTTGGGTGGTCAAGATGGCGGTTTGCCTTTGGTTTGGTTTGGATACAAAATTCCCTCTGAAGTGTTAAGACAGTTTAAATAAAGTTTTTTTGGAGGGGGGGTGCGTGCTCTCTCAGCCCCGGGGCTGTAGCTTTCCTGTGCAAACTCCAACCAGTTTAATCTGGTTTGGAATTAAAGCTCCCACCACGCGAAGACTTTCTCATTAATCCCAATGAGCATCACACACAAACACACACTGCTGCTAACTCAACAACAGTTAGTGTAACTTGTCTGCGTCGTGACTCATGGTCCGTGTTGTGTTGTGCTGTAGCTACAACATGTCCTCGTTGTTAATGAGTCGCAATGGGTCACAAGACTAATTTCATTTATTAATCTGCAATAAATTGTTTACTAATGTGTCCAACCCTTTGATAACAGCTGTTTCTGGGATGCAGCCAACAAACCGAAATCCATTCATTGAATATTTATGACAGCTGCTTTTGACTTCTGCTGTTGGCTTTAAAAATGATGGCTTAAAGCTCCGTACGGTACGAAGATAGATGTTTGTATGAAAGCTCCTTCAAAAAAAAGGTTTGTATTAAAGCTCCATACAGTATAAAGGTAGACGTTTTTATTAAACTCCTTCAAAATAAAGGTAGACGTTTTTATTAAACTCTTTCAAAATAAAAGGTAGACATTTGTGTTTAAGCTCCTTCAAAATAAAGGTAGATGGTTGTATTAAAGCTCCATACAGTATAAAGGTAAACGTTTGTATTAAAGCTCCTTCAAAATAAAGGTAGATGTTTGTGTTAAAGCTCCTTCAAAATAAAGGTAGATGTTTGTGTTAAAGCTCCTTCAAAATAAAGGTAGATGTTTGTGTTAAAGCTCCTTCAAAATAAAGGTAGATGCCTATGTGTAGTGTGATTATAAAGCAGCTCTAGGTTCTATATTAATCCTGTGAAAGTATCAAAGCCTCAGTCCACGGAGATATACACACAGCCTGTATTCAGAAACTGAGCCTTAAAAGAAACAAACAGCCATCAGGACTTCCTGTCACTTTGTGATGTCACAACGAAGTAGTCTCCAAGCCCCACCTGGACCCACCGTCCATCCAACACTTTGCAGGATTTGGTTTCTCCGAGCGTTTTATTCTTAAATCTGCTCTATTTTTAACAGATCACTCAGGAAACAGTCGGCCAATTAGAAGCGAGACTCAGACCCTCCTTTGTATTGGAGCTCCAGGGAGAAGCTCAGAGAGGAAGATGATGGATTAACACTTCGAGATAAAACACATGAGAAAAGGAAAATATGGAGCTTTAACTGACATTAGCCACTGCAGATTTAATAGCTTCTCCCACTTTATTGTCATATTTTTTTTATATTAATCGTGCAAAGGTAAAAACCCATCATCTCTCTTCTGCAGGAATGCAAATGTGTGAGTTCATTAAGTTCTCTCTGTTTGCAACTGAAGTTTGGACATAAATATTAATGATGACAGGATAAACTGAGAACTTGTTTGTTCGCTGCATTTGCCAATTCCTTGAGAAACTATTAGATGTTTCACTTTGGAGGCGCTTGCTTCCCTGGCTATTTGTATTCATAGCGGCATATTGCACACATACACACACACACACACACACACACAGCCGGCACTCGTCGTGATAGAGAAGTGTCTATTTTGCAGTGTTCAAAATAATTGATTAAAAACTGCCTGACTGCCGCATGCAAAAAGAGCAGTATCAGCCGGATAGTAAACAGTGAGCAGAAGCCAAAACTCGAAGTGAGGCGTCAGCAAGAGTCCGAGAGACACAGGGGGTAAACAGACTGATAAGGAAGGAGAGGAAGAGATGGTTAGGTGTGATGCAGGGGAGGAAAAAGAGCGTGGGATGAGGAAATGATAAAACAGGCTCACGTGGGTTGAGGATGAGGTAAAAAAAAAAAAAAAAAAGGAGGAAGTAGAGGGACGGGAATGATGGGGGAAAAAAGTTGTCAAGAATTGGACAAAGAAAGGGAAGCAGAGAGATCATAAAAGAGATGCAGAAGAAGAAGAAGAAGAAATAATGAGAGTGATGATGAAAAGGAAGCATACGAGATGAGAGGAAGAAACTGAAACCAAGGAGCTAAATTGAATGAAGAGACAGATAAAGGAAAAGTTGCATGAAGGAGAGAAAACGGAGGAGAAGATGTGAAGCAGAGACTGATTAAGAAAAGACAGAAGCAAAAGAAAAAGAAGAGAGAGGACAAAGCAGGAATCATGAGAGGAAAAAAAAAAGTTTAAAAGATGATGTAGGTGGAGAAAGAGGAGGAGGAGGAGGTTCAATCTGTGGAAACCAAGCGCTAACGGGAGGAGATGAAGAGTTGGCCGAGGATTGAAAGGTGGGTGATTGGAAGAGAGGAACAGAAACCTACATGTTTCTGATTTTATCTCACATCCAAGTGATGGAAGTACAGTTCTGTTTATTTTATAGTTTTTAACTTTAACACCCACAGCAAGGCAGCAAAAAACATCCTATGGAGCTGAACTTGTAGCGAAATGCAAATACAACAATTACTTACAGTGTGACACTTCAACGCCGAATATAAAACACTTATAAGAGTTGAAGTCGCTGTGGCCTTGCTGAAGAGTGTGTCTGAGGACTTTAGGTGGAGGCAGGCTAACACTACCCATGCACTTCCAGCGTTTGAGCTAAGCTAATTAGCGTTGCTCTAGTTCTGCACATAGATATCTCCCTTGTTACCGTACACACAGTCAAAAGGATGGTGTCTATCTGCTTGTCATGGATTTGGGAGTGAGGCAAGACACGAAAAAAAAAAGTTGGCTTATCCCTTTAAAGTACAGTTCTGTTTACTCTTTAGTTGTTTTTTTTTTGTTTTTAACATGAACACCCACAGCAACGCAGCAAAAGCATCATATGGAGCTGTACTTGTAGCGAAATGCAAATGTTTACTTACATAAACGCCTCTGGATACAGTATGTCCCAAGTTACAGTTCACTTCAGTTCAGTGTGACACCTCAACGCCGATTTATAGATAGAGTTTAAAGAGTTAAAATCGCTGTGGCCTGAGCAGCAGCAGCAGCGAAGCAGCAGTGAAGCAGGAAAGAGAGAGGGAAGGTAAACAGTTGTAGATCCATGCTTCAGATAGCAGCCAGGCTCCGGTGACTGCTGCTCCGCTACATGACTGCAGGGTAGTGTGGTGGCAGGGGGGCAGGGAGGGAGGGGCAGGGAGGGAGGGAGGGAGGGGGGAGGTGCTATTGGTGTTCAGGGTGTAAAGGTATGCCGGTCACTCCCACTAATGCACACACATACATACACACATAGAGCAGTTAAGGACACCCCACCCCCTTCCTCTCGCTCCAGACAAGCAGGCCGAGCGCTCATGCATCACTAACCTGTGTATTGTGTGTGTGTTTATGTGTGTTTGTGTGTGTGTGTGTCCGTTCAGGTGTTAATGTGCATGTTGTGCTATAAGAGTGAACTAACTGACTTATAAGGTTTGCCACATTATGTCTACCTGTGCACATGGGCGTTCATGCTAATACGCTGCTAACTGCTAACATTGGCATGTTTAAATGGACAAGTTTGGAGCTGTGTGTGTGTATGAGTGTGCGTCTTTGTGAGTGTACAGTGCGCCCATTCACAGATAACCCAACCATCCTTGACAGTATGCGGCCGGGTCGTGTCAAATTTGGGTCACCCTTTCTTCCCCCCACCCTCTCCGCCATGCAGGACGACGAAGTTGAGGGGAGAGGGGGGTGAATACAGAAATTAACAATACTCCTCTTTCAACGCAACCAGAGCGGTTTGTTTGTCTGTGTACTCCAATGTGCACGCCCCCCCCCCCCACGCCCCCACCCACCAACCCTCCGTGCACCAGTATTCATGTCATGTCTTCGTCCTTGTGATTTCACATGCACAATTGATCAATCCATTACTGGTGTTTGCTAGAGCGTATGTGTGTGTTGAACGTGGATGGTTGTGACCTAGAAGGACAGACTTTAGCGGTTAGCGGCCTGGTTTATCTCGGCCATGACAAACCACAAAGAGCCGATCTGATCCAGTTATCAGTATCAGTCATATGAAAAGGCTCCAGTTCTTGTCAGATATCTAAAGGAGGAATATTTGTGGATGACTCCCTGAAAAAAAAAAAAAAACAACAACTCTTTTGTAGTCTGACCTTTGCTTTGGACTCGTTACCCAGAGCTGAGGACGCTTTGTAAGCGGTGCGTTCGAGCTGCCAGGCGGCCGTGGCGTGTATCCAGGTGGAGCTGCACAATTATGGTTTGGAATCTCGTCTGGAGCTCTTAAAAGATTGACGAACTGCAGATATCTCTCAGGAACCACAAAACCTCACATCTTAACATCCGCTTGCTAATTGGCAATTAGTGACTTTGACTCCCTGTCCAAACTAATTATCGGTATAAAAACCTGGGCGGAAAGAAAACAAAAGGAAACTCTTGTAGCCTACATCTTCAAGTAATATCATCAACGACTCCCATAGCTCCGGTTCATGAGAAAGTAACTGTAGCTACAAGTGGTTCATGATTCATCTTGAGCTGATAGCCCTACCTTTTGATCCTTTGTTGAAAGTTTCCCAATCATAGAAATACTGGTTTTCTTTTGGTTTGTTCTACCCTGAAGCGACTCATACAGTGAGTACAAGTGTGAATCCAAGGGATCCAAGACTAATCCAAGTTTTTCAAGAAGTCCTGGTTCCTTTGTTGAGAAACTTGTGTCCAACGCATGACGAATGGCACATCGGGGTGGAAGCATGTGCCGGACAAAGGGAACACACCAGTCAAAACCACCTGCACTGTGTTGGACTTCCTCTCCCTCTCCTTTTTCCTCGGAAAAGAAACCAAACAAGCTACTGTAACTCTGCTAAACCATCCAGAATCGTCCTGCACCTGAAAACCTCCACCAAAAGGTAACAACTATAGAACCAATTGCCTCGTTGTTTACAACTACTTCCAGGTAGAAAACCAGCATGAGAGCAATATAACAAACAAGAGTTTAGCTATAGCCTATATATCTTGTTTTTCACGCCACTATCACTGTTTAGACAAATCTGAAGAAACATTCTGTGTCCATGAGCAAAGCAGTTTTGTGTTGCTATCTGTGGTATTTATTCAGTTTTGGGGAATGAGGTTCTCTAGAAAGCATCAGTGGCTGCAGCTGACAAGGACAGCTAACGGCAGTAGCAAAGCTAACGGCAGCAGCAAAGCTAACGGCAGCAGCAAAGCTAACGGCAGCAGCAAAGCTAACGGCAGCAGCAAAGCTAACATCAGGACGTCAACTGTTAAAACCCTCCTGTTGTCGGACACGACATGAAACTACTCCAGTTAGCTCAATCATGTTGTAACTAAGATATCCGCTGGAAAAAATATTTTTTTCATGGACAGTTTATTGAGTCACTGAGTTATTAAAGTTAAACAGGATGCTAACGGTTAGCCCGGCCGATTCACGATAACCAAAAATGTGCAGACAGAAATAGTAGGCTAATGTTTGTCCAGTCATTGGTTTTATAGACTTTACAAACATCACATAGTCTCAACGGTGATACAGTGACGTGAAAAATGAGATATACGCCTAGCGAAACTCTCGTCCGTCACTATTGTTCTCATGCTGGTTTTCTACCCGGCGGTATGCTATGTGTAAAGAACAAGGCGATTCGTTCTATAGGTGGACCAGAATCTGCAGAACATCAACAACGTGGTAGGACACGTGGACATCTGAGACGGCGTCAACTGGGGCAGCTACTTTAACCTGACCACGTTTGTCGAGCTTTCATTTTCAGTCTGTTGACTCTTCGTCATGAGTCTGCTCCTCTTCCCTCAAGGCCACCGTCACCTCGCTGTCACCCTGCGTTTGATCAGCACCAGGTTCGTTTGAGGTTTTGGCAGGTTCGCTTAAATGCAAATGCCACCGAAATCATCGCATTTAAGCGTGTCACCCTTCAGCATGTGTTTGAAAAACTTCTTTAAAAAGACCCTTAGGGACAGAAGCAAGACAGACAAGTTTGTCCTGCCTGATTCCCAGCGATGTCACTCACGCAGGAAAAGCATCGGCGAGAAGACAAAGAGAGGGACACGAACTGACTCTTTTCCTGAGGACAAAGGTAATATTTCGTGGTTCAGAAGGACACCGACAACTTGAATATAAAAAGGTCACCCAGTAATAAAAGTTCAAACAATCCTATAAATCCTCTTCAAAGCGATCCATTAACGGTGAGAGGTTTCGACTCCTGGCTGTATTTCAGCGTAACTCGTCTGAGTTTTCTGTTCCCGAGCCAAAACCTGTCTAAAACCTGCTTTCATTCGACACCGTGTTAACAAACCATTTGCATAAAACAACTGTAAAAGGCATTTAAATTGACGTATATATCGTTATTTGTCAAATGCACTCAATTTGGGGGGGCGAGTAAATTGAAACTGAACTTGATAATGAAATAATTTTTCAGTTCATTTAAACTAACAATTAAGAAATAGAGTGATAGGATTTAAACAGGTTTTGGGTAATTGAAACCTTTTAAAAAAAAACCCACATCTGAATTATAGAGCTAAATAAAGTTTACAAGAAAGCGTTCAAAATCTTTAATAATGTCAATCATTCAACGGGAATTAATTTATTAGTTTCAAAAAGGTTGGAATTGGATTCTGCTTGTTACGGCGGTTTCTCCTGCATCAGCGTTCACTGCCGCCGTACCGAACCTGTTCACTGACGTGTATTGACCACAATGAAACCTCATCAGGCTGCACGCATCATGGCGAGCATCGACTCGGACGCAATTAAAGGGCCGCTGTGACATTTAATAGTCAAGTTAGTGCAGAAGGAGGGGTGTGTATGTGTGTGTGTGTGTGTGGATGGAGGGACTTTAACGGACCCATTGACTCAGAGCTGCCGTGACCCAAATTAAAGGGTTAGTGTGACATTTTGGGTGAAATTACAACAACAGCTTGCATTGACAGTGCTGAGGACAGTGCTGCCTGCTGTGTGAGATTAGATACAGATTAGATAGAATGAAATGCAGTAAAGCCAAGGATATGAAGACGCTCAATGGAGCTGCAATAATAAAAACACATTAAAAACTGCCTGCATCAGACAAACACCTCACCACAGACTGCATGTATACAACACTTTCCCCTACAAACATGCATATCCAATGTCTGATGAAACACTGGAGGCAGTTTTGCGTTCCGTATCCTGCACACAGACACTTAGGCGTGCGGACCAAAAGCCGGAGATCGGACCGCAGACCTGCTGATTAGTGGTGAAACCCACTGTACCTCCTGGGCCACAATGTTCTTGGCAAAGATCCCTTAGTTCCAATTAAGGAAATTTTCGCCACTACAGACGACAATGATAGTTTTATGATGACAGTTTGCTTCCAACTTTGTGATGATAGTGTAAAGTAATGAGGTGTAACTTAACTATATTAAAATGTCTATGGTATATTTATCTTTTGGGTTGTGTACTTAAAGAGAAATATGCCGTTGTTGCCTGGTTTTTGGTAAAAAACCAACCTACAACTGGTACCAAGGGAATCCGCACTAAAGGCTTTCTCAATTTGGCGTGTGTGGCCTTAAACCTATATCCGACACTTTTCAGTCCAAAGCGAACCGCCACCTTGCGAGTCAGACCTTATCGCCACCTGACTGAAGCCCCTTGGAGCTGAATGGCAGTAAATCCCTGCAGCCAGGTTCTGAAATCTGGTCAAAACGCCTGTGAACCAGAAGAGTCGATGCCGTTACAAGCAGCAGATTAACGGCCTGCGGCTCTGAAATGAGAAAAATCCCTCGTATACTGTACAACATACACAACCTGTGTCCGTGTGCTGTGTATCTACAAATCACACAAACGCCTACAACAAGCCTCTCTGTTTCAAATGTGGGTTTATGTAATGGATAACACGCAGTTCACACGCTGAGCTCTCAGATATCCTCATTTGCACAACAGGTTCGTAGGTATCTTCAGTGAAGACGCCTGATTGGACAGATTTTGACACACACCTGGAAGTCACTACAAACACTATTTCATCTCTAAATTTCTAACTTTCAAACATTTTCAGGCTTGACAAAACATTGAATACATTTTATTGCACTGCATTTACAGTTTGTAGATATTTAGATGGACAGTTTTGGGGGAAGGGGGACTTGTGGTACACTTAATCTCTGTTTTTGTTGTTTTTGTGCACTGTCCGTTTCTAATTAATATCTACATTACATTACATAACCTTTTAATTCCAGTTTGTACCCATTTTAATTGACTATTTTCATTAGATTCATTATTTATTGTATTCATTTGTTTGTTTTAATTGACCAAATAATAAAGTTGAAATTATAACACAATAGCTGGGTACTGTCAGTTCATTTATAAAGGGGATGCAGTTTATGTGTAGCAGGGATACTAATTTGTCTCCTAACAACTGTTCGCACCACTAATAATTCATATATTACTGGGGATATAACTGGATATTGAGGCTCAGATTTTCCCTCCAGTCTCCAAACACTGGAGCAGCTAACATGTAAAGTAAACCAATGATTCATTAGTGGAAAATAATCTTGTTGTATGACTCAAAAATAACCATAAGAACATAGTTGAAATCTGCAAATATGTCTGAATCTGAACGAGGAACAGTTGTCGACACCAGACAGAGTGTCGGTAAAATATGTTTAGTGTTGAGGAGGTGGAAAAGTGTGAATATTTTGTACTCAATAGATTGAAATAGATTGCCTTTGCAAAGTATGTGCAACACAAAGTTCAAGGAAGGGAAAACATGAATATTTCTGCTGTTGATAAATGGAGGGTAGATATATTAAAAAAAAACACACACAATGCAAATTTGGCCTCTGTTTTATACTTCACCTAAAAATCTGTCTGCAGAGGGAAAACCTTTTATAAATATGCAGGGTCGAGTGCAGAGGAAGGAAAAAAAAAAGTGATGTGCAAATCTTCCCATTATCAACCTGTAGAGAATAAAATATATCTGCCTTCAGTGGAGCACAATACTGAGTTTTAAATTTATAATATATAACTGCCACTGAGCAGAATATGAATATTTCAACACAGTCAGCCAAAAAAGAAAAAGGGAAAACTCGAGCAAAATGTGCAGATCTCATTGTTGTAAATCTTGGATGGAAACACTGAGCATCGGTCAGATCAGAGAATATTGAAGAGGACAGATAAAAAGAAAGTTGTCGCTATTAATTAAAAGTAAAACTATGTCGGAACAAAGTTGTTAAATTTAGCAGATGTTCCAATTTGCTCATCAAAAATAAATTATCAATACCAACTTTTATTTTCAGTGGTTAAAATATATGAGAAAATGTGTAAATTATAGAGACAGAATCTCATTAGAAACCACAAGAAATTATAACAGTTAATATAATGCTAACTGGCTAACAACTAAAGCTAACCAGTTTCCAAACCTGCGAGTAGTGAGAGTAATGTATCCCTAACCTGACCTCAACAACAGTTTGATCGGCCAGTCACGATTGAAATATATCAGACGTCAGGAAATAGCGGAAGGCAGTGATGCTTTGTTGTGACATCACAACGTTACAAAGGCCTTTGGTGAACCAATCAAAACGGTGTTTTCTGAGTGATTGGATGGAAATGTAGCAGATTTCAGGTTAAACATCCAAAAAGACAAGGTTGGATGATGGTGGATCTAGGTGGGCGGGGCTTGGTGCCTGCTTGGTTATGACATCACAAAGTGACAGGAAGTCCTGACGGCTGGTTTTAAGGCTCAGTTTCTGAATACAGGCTGTGCGCATTTCTCTGTGGACTGAGGCTTTGATACTTTCACAGTATTAATATAGAGCCTAGAGCTGCTTTATAATCACACTACACATGGACATCTACCTTTATACTGTATGGAGCTTTAATACAAACATCTACCTTTATTTTGAAGGAGCTTTAACACAAACATCTACCTTTATTCTGTATGGAGCTTTAACACAAACATCTATCTTTATACTGTGGAGCTTTAACATCTACCTTTATTTTTAAGGAGCTTTGACAAAAACATCTACCTTTATACTGTATGGGTCCTTAACTTTTTGAGAGAAATCCAACAAAATAAAACATTTCTTCTTTTAATTTGAAGCACTTGTTGAATGTTAAGTGCCAAAATCAGGACCAGCAAATCAAATCAGCAAATTAAAACCAAAGCTCCTCCTATTAAATCAAATTTGCTTCTTAAATTCGATTTAAATTTGCACAGATGAGGAACCCAATCAGGGCTAAAAAGCAACACAGACTACCAGTCCAGTCATATAGTATATGAAATCCCTGTATGCTAATTGTTCTGTGGTGGGCTGCTGCTGCTGCTGCTGCTGCTGATGATGATGATGAGAGCGAGCCGAAGCCCTGGCTGGATTTCACTGTTGCCCACTTAGCGGCAACAGCGAAATAAATCTTGCACAAATCTCGCTGCCGCAGGGAGCCCCCGGCCGCATCTCGAACAGAAATCGCAGAAGATCCGTCCTATAACACCGGGAGGACGACAGCCAGCTTCATAAATATGGAGGGCAGAGAGTGTTGAGGAGCAGGAAGGAGTATGAATATTTTACCGCGCTGCCGAGGCCAGTGGGAGACCGATGGTGAGGAGGATGGCCAGAGAGGGAGTATGGGCTACAGCTGGTTGCTTCAGTGTTATATAACACACCACCCAAACACACACACACACACACAGCACAAAACGGACACTGGTATACAAACTGAAAACATACAGGAGAACACACACAAGGACAAACTGTTCAGTGGCAAGACGGCCCAACAGCACACACACAAACACACACACAGAGCTATGAACACATAAACACAAAGAGACATCAACACGAAACAAAGATGACAGAAAAGATGAATGGCCGCACACACACTTAGCCGTTGTCCACCCACGACTGTATTCATCCATCTTATTTTCATCATACACAAGATGCCAGCGTGTCTGAGGCAATAACTGGCTTAATACACACATAAACACACACACACACACACACATATAAAGATATGACAGTGGAGATGTGGGAGTACTGTATAAGCTGCACAAACGCACACACATAACCACCTCCTGAATCAATACAGTTAGCTACCAACTCCTCTGTGTTGTTTGTGTCTCACTTACAGAAATCGTTGCTTTTGATCAACAAGTGATTTAAAGTGAATTAAAAAGATGAAGCTGGTGAGATTTTACTTGTTTTTTTTTCCTTTTTCGTCAACTGAAGCCAATGAAAGATTCAGAAACAGGCAATTAATCTGACGCTGCTGCTAACGAATCATATCCCTCCACCGCTAAACGACTAAAAACACGCTAACAAGGCTATGATTGTTGTCTTGTCCATATTAAAAAACAAACAAACACACACACACACACACACAAAAAAAAAACCAAGCTTCATCCCAGTGAGACATGGTCTGTTTTCAGCAGGCGCTGTAGAGCATGTCCACTTAACTAATTAGCTTCAAGAGCTAATTCATCTGTTTGACAAGCTATCACTGTGATGGCCACAGATGGCTGGCTAACTAGCATTAGCTACCGCTTCATAACAGACAGGAAATGACAGTCAAGTCTGCACGCCGTCCAGATACTTCACCACTAAATGATTATTTATCTATTGCCTATTGGTTCAAATAGTCAATTATTCTAATCAATGGAAATCCAAATGGAAAATCTACAATAAAACCAGATTCAGACATTTTCAGACAACGGGCAGCCTATTCAGTGTTGGTATTTATCAGCTACAAGGGAAAATTATAGCCTACTGACAAAACTAATTAGTATCTATTAATTAATAGACACAGAAGAAGAATGTTATGACCCTAACATGAAACAGCACATTGTTATTTCTGTGAGCTTTCCATCTATTTCAATGCATTTTATCAATACATGGGGGCAATGTGAATAATTGTGTTGCAGATTGATTTAAGGTGAGCTCTTAAATTTCTCCTGGTGCTTCCATAAATAATCACTGGAAACAAAACAAGACTTACTGTATAGTGAAGTATTGATCCAGCTCAGACTATTAAAACTTCTTTTCTACAAAGAATAGAGTAAAGTTAGGACAAATCAATGTGTGGGGAAACAATGTAGCTAAACTATACTGACATAGGCTTACTGTTTCAATATCAACATGTTAGCGATTGTGGCGACCAATGGCAGCAGCTTTAGCCTCCTGATGAAGCGTGATGAGGGTTTTTTTAGTCACTTGTTTTGGCAAAATCTGTTAAAACATGAATGTTTACAGTTTATCTGTGAACCATGAACTTCTCTTCAGATATTGTTTCATCTTCTCAAGATTGCTTCAGCAGTTTCTTCACTTAATTCAGCATTGTTTCAACAATTCATTCAGCTCATTCAGCTTTCAGCATTCACACGTATTTCCTTCAGGAAATGCATTCTCTTGTTATTATTTTTGATTTTCCTCCGCGTAAATCTCAATTATACTGCCTTAGAACTGACCATTAACTAAAACAACGTTCATGTATTCATCCATCACAGAAAATAGTCCCCTACAAATCTTCTGTTTCCTCCTGTTTGATCAATCCAGATGTTTTTTTTAAAATGGGAATTATGGAGCCTTTTTTTGAAGGCTCGATATTTATGTTTTCAGTGGACGTGATTGAACACACGAACCGGAAAATGTCATGTTTTCATCTGTCCGTTCATTCACTCATTTACTCCCTCAGGTGTTTGTTCAAGGTTGTCACGCTGCCATTCAGCTTCCTCCCCGTGTTCATTCAGCTAAAAACCCACTCTGATTGTTTTTAATGGAGAAAGGCCGAGCGCGGGGTAAGACGGCATGACTCACACAGGGAGAGAGAGGGAGAGAGAAGGAGAGAGAGGAGGGAGAGAGGAGGGAAGGAGTGCTACCTGAAAACAAATGGAAACCCTTGTTGTTCCCCTGAGTGCTGATTTGCATACACACACACACACACACACACACACACACACACGCAGGTTGAATACTACAGTCAGAGCAGCGTCTTCCGTAAACAAGAGATTAATATTAAAAACGACAGAATTCCACCTTAA
This sequence comes from Decapterus maruadsi, assembly GCA_030347415.2. NCBI lineage: Eukaryota > Metazoa > Chordata > Actinopteri > Carangiformes > Carangidae > Decapterus > Decapterus maruadsi. The sequence continues at coordinate 7,994,761 of CM064898.1, forward strand.
ACAACAAAAACAAGGCGAGGAGTTACAACCACGGACTGAGATGTAAACACGCTTGTACGCACACACACAAACACACAAATGCAGAATATCCACACACACCCAATCATACACATGATGAACATTATTCACAGTGACCACATTCACCAATACCACCTTAAATAACAACGCTGCAAGGTGAATCCAACACAGCGTTCCCATGAGCGAACACACACACACCCTACAGTACAATATAAACACACACACACACACACACACACCCTACAGTACAATATAAACACACACACACCCTCTCACAGAGCGTATCTGCATGATAACACACACACACACCCATATCAACGCAGTCCAACGCCACACACGCATGTAAACACTTTCCCTCTCCGCTTCTCCCTCCACGCCTTTTCCCACCCACTCGAACACACAGCACACACACACACACACACTCTCACCCACACACACACACATTCACACACTTACACACACACTCTCCATCCATCCATTCATCCATTCATCCAATCCCCTCCTCTCCTCCTCCTCCCTCCATCCCTCCATCATTCCTTCCCTCCTTCCTTACCTTGCAGCAGGCTCTGGAGGTTGAGCTGCGCCTGCTGGTGCAGCTCCTCGACACACTCCGGCCTGCTCCACGAGCCGAACACGTTCACGCTCTGTTGCCATGGAGACCTGAAGTGGGCCGCGCCGCCGCCGTGGCCGCTGCCGCTGCTGCTGCTGCCTCCTCCGCCGTGGCCGTGGCTGTGGCTGCTGCCGCCGCCGCTGCTGCTGCTGTGGAAGCCGCCGCCGCCGCCGTCGCCGTGGCTGTGGCTGCTGCCGCCGCGCCTGCCGCTCTCAGCCTCTAGACCGCTGGTGGCTGGAGGAGGGAGGGAGGGAGGGAGGAAAGAGAGAAGAGGGAGGAGAGAGAGAGAGATGTTGATGGATGAAGGGAGGGAGAGAGAGCGTGAGAGAGAGAGAGAGAGGAAGTGAAATAAGGAGGGAAATAAGATTATTGAGGGTGAAGTGGGAGGAGAAGAAAGGAGGGATGACAAGGAAAGAAGGTGGATGGAGGGAAAGAAAGAGATGAATGAGAAGAGGAGGAAGATAGAGAGAAAAAGAGTGAATGGGGGGAAGAAAAAGGAGAAGTACAGTAAGAGAAGGAGGGATGGAGGGAGGAGGAGAAAGACAGAGAGAGAAAGAAAAAAAATCACACGTAAATAAAAATGTATGAATCTGCATAACTAATACCCAGAGACGTAGATTACATAACGCAGTGTGTTGTCAGGGAGAACAAGGACTGAGGAGGGAAGGAGGGAGGGAAGGAGGGAGGAGGGAGGGAAGGAGGGAGGGTGAAAGAATGAAAGAGGGATTAGGGAGGGATGGACAGGGAGGGAGGTATAGAGAGCAGATTTGGATGGGAAACAGAGAGAGAGAGAAGGAGAGAGGGAGCGCTTAATTGGGAGGGGGGAGAGGAAGAGGGAGGAAGATGGAGAGGAGGAGGGGGGAGAAGGGAGGATTAGGGCAGGGAGGTATGATAGAGAGAGGGTGAGATAGAGAGCAAGAGGGGAAAAAAGAGAGACAAAGAGGGATTGTGGCATTAGGGAGAGAAAGAAGAACAAGAGTAGGAGGAGGAGGGAAAGAGGGATGACATTTAAAAGGGAGGAGTGGAGGCAGGAAGGAGGGAGTGTGCGAGGAACGTCACCGACCGATACAGTCACAACAAATCACCTATAAGTCAAATCAATAATCAATAATCAACTGAAACGCAACTACCTTTTTAAACCAGATTAAAATAACCCGACTTATTTAAACCTCTCTTTAAACTTCAGTTTCGACTTCATCAGCTTTAATTCTGTTTAATCTGCGACGGTTCATTTTAAAGCTTTCGGCTCCGAGGAGCTTTAACTTTTACTATTTGAGAATGAATGAATCCAAATCGACTCTGACTCTCAGAAAAACTGATGAAACTTTATGGTGAAGATGAATTTGAGTTAAACTGTTTTAGAGATGAAGAGGAGACGACACGGTAGAGACAGAAACGCAGCAGCTGTAATATCATAAAGATTCTTTACCTATAGCTGTTATTTACATTCATCAAATTCAGTTTCAAATTCATGAACTTGGTTTAACAGTTTGAATCTAAATGTTACAACAAAGCTCGGCTGCGTTTTAAACCTGGTTTTACTGAACTTAAAGCTAACCTGAGATTAACTCAAACCTTGTCAAAGAAACTAATAAAGGCAACAACGTGTTTATGATCAGCAGCAGCAGCAAAGTCCTGGGTTTGAATCCTGTCTGTTTGCAGATAAACATAATGACAATCAAACAACAGCAAGTTTCTCCAAATTTGCCATAAACATTCACCAGAACTCTAGGGTGAACTGTGTGGATTTGTGACCTCACAAAAGTTGGCTGTGAGCACAACATCTCCCAAAAATCGTGATCTTAGAATTATAAGGTTCTATCTATCTAGTTTTTTCCATAATATCATCCATTAGTGGTCTGTTAATGCCTGTGCGATGTTATTTTTAAAATTTCAAAAGTTTTTAATTAGTTATTCATAAAATAAAAAGGTTCTGTCAACCAAAACACAAGCCAAGTTGGAACTTTGATGCTCAATATCTCGGAACCATAGCTCGGAATACCCAAAACGGAGAAAGAACCCTAGAATTCTAAGCTCACGGAATGTCTCTCAAAATTCTGTATGAATGTTCACCTGGTCTCAAGGACTAACTGATTAGATTTTAGTGGTTTAAGATCGAAGATCAAGGCGACACTTGGCCTTGTTGTTAACGTAGCATGTTGAGAACACACGAGGTCCAATGTGCTCTGGCGTCCTGGTTATTCGCTCTGGGAAACCATGACATAACAATGGGCATCGATTAAAAAAAAAAACTGATGTGCATCAATGAATCTAAAACGGCAATAAGACGATAAATGCACTGATCCAAAGGGAAGGTAATGAAAAGAATAAACTGGAGATGAAGAAGCAGCTAAACTGCAGCAGGGCGGTGAAATCACAGAGTTGGTCCTCGACTGTTGTGGTCTCTGCTGGAGTCAGAGACAAAGCCGCACGCCGCTGTGCATGTAATACTCCATAATGACTTTGTTTTGTGCTGCCAGCAACATTCATATGAGACTGAGCCAGTAGAAAACTCTTCGAAAAACATATTGACTTCCAGATATCTTTTTTTTTTTTTTTTTAAAGAGCAGATAATAACGCCTCTGCGGCTTTATCCTTTAGATAATAAGATTTAAACCATCAGTTTTTCTACAGACTGGAACAGAGCACAGTGACCAGTGTCTATGTCATTTCTTTTTTCTTTTAATGTTCTTCAGTGCTTTACGAAACCAGAGACAAAAAAGAAAGTCGGGGTGATCTGCCCTTTGGATGCGAGAGGGAGAAATGTCAACCAGCGCTACAACTAAATCGCCAAACGTGGATGTGGAAATGTGCATCTTGCAGAAAACTAGTTTGATTTGAGCAGCAGGTCAGATTTAAAACAACACTCCGTTCCCAGCAGACGGACGGATTGGGACGTACAGTATATATACTGTAGTCGCTGCGAATCCACCACCGGCGATATCGCGTCTTGTTTGCTCTGAAAGCAAGCAGCCTGTCTCCTCTCACACAGACACAAAAAATGAATAAATAAAGAAAGAAAGAGAAAGAGAGAAAACCCCATCGTACAGTATGGAATCACAATTTCACCCTCCCAGCCACCGGCTTCATCTTCCTAAGCTGCTTTCACACAATCGACTCCCACCAGAGAGAGCTACTGTTTATGATACAGAAGTAGCACGTCAGTTAGCATCAGCTGCAGAGAGAAGGACTAAGGCGATCATGCATGATTTATAGCGCACTGTAGAATAGACGTACAGTATAATCTCACCACGGAGTCACTGATGCTATTTTACTTTTCTTCTTTCTTTTTTTTTTTGCTCTGATATGGAGCCTTGGGTGCGTTCATGTTGAGTTCGTCTAGCTACTACCTCGCTTTATTTAGCCATTGTCCCTCTGTGAGGCCATGTCTGTGTTTGCTGGATGCATGCATTGTGTGGTGGGTGTTGCTCCGAGCTAAATATCCCATTAGGGAACTTGAGTTTTGAAGTGGAGGCTCCAACAGCAGCTTCTTAATCCCCTTTTCACTATTTTTTTTTTTGGCTGCAGTATTTAAAGCAGGGAAACAAACTTGTGCATTTGTGCGTTTCCTTTCGTGCAAAACACAAGGCCAGAAATAACTTTTATCAGATGTTTTTAGCACATAAAGGAATAGTTCACCAAAAAAAAAGAAATTCATGCTCATGCTGATGACTATACTCCGGAGTAGTGTTTTATTCCTCAAAGTGCATCTTGAGACCCAGGGGGGTTCGTAGTCCAACAAAATCTTTATGAGAGACAAGCGCCGGACACAAAAAGGTCCATGTAGGCCTAATATTCCTCCACACTGCTCGTCCACTGCTTGTCCTGAAGGGATATCGTCCAGGATTTACTTGAAATGACGTCATTTCGGACATTTTTACAGCCTAAACAGTCCTGTATTGGGCAAATTCAATACAGGACTGTTTAGGTTTTTGTGTAGTTTTATGGACTTCTTGTGTCGGGCACTACTGACTCTCACATTTCGTTGGACCATGAACCCCCTTCCCGGGTCTCCAGATGCACTATTTTGGTGAACTGTTCCTTTAAAGATACACAAAATGCACAAATTGTGGACAGACATTTTGGATCCAACGTAGTTTTGAAGACTTGAACTGTGTTTTTGAATATTGGACTCAAATAATCTTAAAATGCCATCAACTCTCTCTCAAGTTTTTTATTGAAATTCCCTTGGGATCAATATAAGCCTAATTTTAATTAACAAAGTATCTGCCAATGCTGCATTTCTCAAAGATAAAGTGCCTTCAAACATTTTGAAAGTAGCCTATAGCAATATACAGGACTGTAGGCCTATATCTTCATAGCTGCTCAGTTAAACAATGAGCAGTCTATTCGAACACGTGGGACTTTACAAAGTTAAATATATAACCTAGCGTGGGTGAGTGTCCCTGTGTGTTCGTGAGAGTTAGGGAATACGCTTCTAAAGTCACACACGAGCTGCAGGAGGTTCTGGAAATGTGGCACAAATTACTTCAAACGCACGATCTGCCGAGACAAAGAGAAGCAGAGACAGCGTTAACTACCTCAGTTCCCATAATACCTGTGAGACGTCAGCGCTACTGAAACTGAGTGCTAAGTGTTTCTCGCTGCCTCACGCTGCACATCAGCACAGCGGGGAGTCGCTGCAGAGTCTCAGAGGATTCAGGGTTCAAACCTAAAACGCATCACCACCACCACCACCACCACCACCGCTGCTTCTGCTGCAGTGCAACGCTAATCGTGCACGACCATTTGAACCAGCAGGGATTCACGTAATTCTGGGTGTCAACAGGTCCTTATAGAAAAATAAAACGACGAGCCGGTGTGGTTGTTGTGGTTGTATTGTTCTCTGTGTTCCTCTGCCTTGACAGCGAGTCTCTCCTCATCTGCCGTGACAGCTACAAGACATTAAAAAGGAGACGGGCCGCCACCTGAGTCAAGCCTTGAAAAAGACAGGAGCCTGTCATGAGCCCACGGAAAGAAAAGAGCACAACCTGTCACCTCAAGAGAGAGCAGGAACTCAAAGTACAGTGGCCATGATGTGCCAATCATTGAGTGACGTCTGAAGAACTGTGCTGCTTTTCACTGTCAGCCTGAGAATTATTGATTACAGCCGGCAGCGACTCCAAAAGGCCTGGTTGTTCCTTTGCTCGGCTGGCGAAAACATTGGCTAGCTAGATATGTAGCAAGCATGCTAACACTGTCACAGTCATAACTGTTAGCCTACCGACTGCTCAAGACAATACAAACATATTATAGGAGTCAGAAGGATATAGGGGATTTAGGAACTGAAGTTATTGTGAAAAGAGAAACATAGATGTCAACAAACCGGATCTCCGTTTTGGGTAGTTCTGAGATATGGAGCATCAAAGTTGTGTTTTGGTTGATAGAAACTTTTTACTTTATGAATAACTAATTAAAAAATGTAAAAAATAAAACCACACGCATTAACAGACCACCAATGGATGATATCATGCAAAAAACTCAATTTTGAAAAAAATGGAGATAGAACCTTATAATTCTAAGCTCACGCGATAGCTACCGATTCCGATACCTGTGCCATCGGCCGATAGCGAGTAGCCTACCGGGTTATTTTTGAGTGCTGGTCATTTGGTTTTATAAACGGATAATAGCCACACTAATGGAGCTAACTGGTATCGAATCAATGCCTGGACTGTACTGGCATTTCCAGCAGTATCGGAGGCGTTTCCGATACTAGTAGGCTATCATAATTAGGACAACTCTACAACAAACCGTTAGCAAAATGGCTGCAAACGCACCATCATTGGCTGTAGCCACATCAACATAATATCATCAGTTTAACAACAATTGGTTTATCTGCTTTCACTTGAGAAACTGCTCCAAAACAAGCTAGTGTCGACTTTGTGTGAATGTAGCTTTAGCACTCGCATTCAAAATTAAAGCGTTGCCTCCTAAAACCCACCATTTCATGCTTGGTAACTAAAATCTGGTCACTTTATTGTGTCTTATTGCTTTTTAAATCACCAAACTTCATCTGCTTCTAGTATAAGTTGTTTTGGACTATGTGTAGCCTACATATTTCCATTATCGCCAGACACCCATATGCACGTGTCATGCATGCACACACTCACACACACAAACCCACAAAAATGTAGCTATGTCTTATATTGCGATTTTCGAATTATTTTTTTTCTCTTTTGTTTTTATTTTTACGTTTTGTTTGCTTTGACTATTGTTGTAGTCTTATCTTCTGTTCTTATGAGGTGAGATTTTCTTTATAAACCCCTCTGGGGTTTTTTAATCTCACCTGCACATTTGTTTTTGCTGTTTTTATACTGTTTCTGTCTCTTGTAAATTGTGCAAATAAATTAAATCCTTAAAATCCTTCTCTTTGTAAATGAGCTAAACCTACCTGAGGCAGAGTCGCTGTCGGCCGTTCAGAGCATCAGTCACTGAATTGTGAAGCAAAATAATCGGGATGATATAAAACATTACTACCAGGCTGGAGCTGTTTGGTGGGTTTTGATTTAATAAACTTTCCTCCAGAGGGAAATGAAGATATAAACTTGGCACTAGGAATTAACATAATTCAAATAAATCTAAATAACAAACAGCCACAAGGGGCTATTTTTCAAGATTAATCTCAAGTCTAAGTTTTGAGTGAAAAATATTGTTTTCTCTGCTTCCTAAATGATATGATATTATTAAACACTTGTTTTTGGGGTAAATTAACCTGTGTTGAACCAAACTGTAGGTTTGACGCAGGCTTTTTAAACCTGACTGTTTTGTCGGGTATGAGAGAGTGAGGAGTCTTTAGGGAGACGCGTTTCCTTTGCGTTTAACAATTAATTCTTGATTAAAAGTTGAGCAGGAGTCCAACACACACAACGGAGCACATTCAGTCCTCCTCAGCGGAGATGTCACTCTTTTCCTCTTCCTTCCTCTCCCTTATGTAAGCACGGTGACATGAAAAGGAAAGAGGATGGAGGGATTGGATGGAGGAGAGACACAAGCCTGTGGGCATCACTGGGCAGATTTAAGGGGGTTAAAAAAAGAAAGAAACTCAATCTCCACAGTCCTTTTTTTAGAAAAGAGAAAAGATTTCCAGTGACAGGACGGTTCAGTGTTCATTCATAGATCGAGAGCGAACACTGAGATGAAAAGCAGCGCCGGACAAAAAGGCTTTTAGAAATCAATTAAACACTTTTTAAAAAGTCTATATTCAAAGAAAGTTAAATATTGAACGATCTCAAGCATTTGTGTATTTTAGGACACCAAAACAACCCCCTACTCCTTACATCTTTTACATTAACTCTTATTAATTGGGAGTGGCGGGACCCATTTGTGATAACTGCTCACATCTGGCTGATTGCAGGTATCTGTGCAACTAGATGGCCATAAGTGTGGCTCCTCTGCATAAAAAAATGTCATAGGAGAGAGTTTTAATATGCAGCATCCAAGTGTTTTTAAATATATTACGAGTATCATGTCTGAAATGGTTGAAGTTAATATCGATCGTGCACTTAACTGGTTGTGCAGCAGTGAAACAGACACGCAAACCATGAAAAAACTTCATCAAGAAAATGAAAACAAGGTGTTCATCAATGAAACATCCAAAGGCCTTGAATTTCTTACAATTAAACTTAGCGCAAGAGAGGAATAAAACACAGGTCAGTTATTAAGTAGAAGGAGATGCTTGACTTTTCTGAGGCCAATGGAGAGTCAAAGTTTCTGTTACAATGGATCTTTCTTTAAAGCAGCACCATCGCAAATTCCAGTTCTTTGTTCGGCCACTAGATGCGGCCGGTGGTGCGGCGCATCAGACATAAACATCCTTGTTCTCTTGACATAGCGTGCCATAACAAAAAGGGATTCTGCATTTACTCCACACGACTATATTATAGCTCACCTGGACCTATTCATATGCAATGCATATTTCAGTTTTTGTGATAATGCTACTTTAAAAAAACAAACATCGACACTATAAACAACTCATTTCCTGGCCCCGTTCTACCTGGACGACACCTGAACTCAACATCATCTGGCCGAATTTTGGGGCCGAGTTGTGGGACTCGAACCTGCCCTGGGTGTGGCCTCTCGAATGCCAACAGGATGAGCAACGAACCGTTAGCGGCGTTGGCGACAAACTTGAATCCGCAGTGACCTCATCCATGATTAACCGACACAGAGACAGAGAGAGACCACGGAAAACACAGAGGTGAGAGAAACACCCTCCGTTATAATTTATACTTCCAGCTGACACGCAGAAAACACCCGAGTGATATTTTTGCTGCGCCCACTCTCACAGCAGGGAGACGACAACACACACACACAGACACACACACACACACACACACACACACACACACACGCTCTATCTCCAACACACTGAGGCGTGAAAAACTTTGACAGTCTCTCTACACTGTACTGTATCTGTGTCCGTACAACACTTCTCGCTGAAAAATGCAGAAAATAGCCAAAACAACACAAAAAAAAGTTTCACAATACACCCACTATAGCGTGCACACACTGACACACACACACACAGAGTCACACACGTTCACAAACAAGACAGATGCATTAGTGAGGTGTTGTGTGCAAAGTTATTTTTCTCTCTCAGGCCTATCACTAATTCATTCCCCTCGGTGTGTGTGTGCGTCGGAGTGTCAGCAGGGATGACACAGATTTAGACAAGCTGTTATCACCGGACATACACACACACACAGACACACACTCACACTGGAGATGAATGGGTAAGCACGCACAAATTACCCATTGCACATATTTTATCATTTCATCGCCCACACACTGGCACGGATATTCGTGTATGCCTGATAAAAATATATCTATGTATCTTTCACGCACTCCTGTGGATCTGTAGTGTGGTTGATAGGCCTAAAGAGTGTGTGTCTGTCTCTGTGTATGTGAGTTTGTGTGTGTAATGGTAAATGACAGGCATTAGTCTGGTGCTCAGCAGACTCATTTGATGTCCGTCTTAAATAACACTGTCAATGCACTCTGGAAAGCCAAAACAATGAGTGTGTCTGTGTGGGGCTCAAGTTAATAAACCGAGGCTGTAAAACCAGATTTACCGTCCGGGCCGAGCCGAGCGCCTGAGCCCAACGTTAGCCGCCCCCCCCTCTTATGGGTGTCGTTATCGAAATGGACCAGGCTTCCCTTCCTGCAGCAGCCTGAGCATCGTCCATGCAAACTCTGTTGTGACTCAGCCGCCACAACAAAAGGTCAGTGAAGGCAACGCGACTGACCTCCGAGTCTTATTGGCCCATCGAGGTGATAAAACATAGGAAACACCTGCTGAAAACAACTAGAAGTTACTGTTGAACGCTTTCTCTTACTTAGATTCACTTAAATCATAATTACAGCCAGTTCACGGAAAATTAGCTACTGGATGTGTAGGATCCAACATTTTATCTGCCTTACAAAAGCAAAATTCAAATATATTGTTTTGTCTTTATCGTTATTTTGTTATCATCATCATATTTAGTGGTCGGCTCGCCCAGCATTTCCTACTTTCGGTTTCGAGGACGCTGCCGGCGGGTCATGGGAATAACGCCGCCGAATCGCCGTTTATGGTCCGAACTATGACGGCATCTGATCGTCTTCGAACCTCCGACTTTCATTCTTGATCAATGAAAACATCCTCTGCAAATGTTTTGGGCTTTTGTCCGTCTTGCGTGGGTCCAAGAATTTCACCGTGCATGCAAATGTCGTGTGAAAACTCCTCGTATAGTCCCTTTAAGCATCTAATACTGAATTAATCATTTATAACACATAGATACTAAATTAATATGCAGATAAACAGTGAAAAATGTTTTCATTATTGATAAGCACTAATTTTTAAAAAAAAATAAACTACATACTAATGAGCATTCATGTGAAGAATTCAAAGTTTTACTGTATTTGCACTGTCTTCGTTGGATGCATGCTGCTTGATTGGGGGTTATGTGACTTCAAAGGGTTTACGTGAGGTTTTCTTTCTTTTTCTGAAATGTTTTATCTGCACAGCACTTTATGCATTTGCTTGAAAAGTACTTTCATTATTATCATCATCATCATCATCAATACCAGCTCTTCACGTACCACTCTTGCCAAGCCTGTCATTGTGTTTACATTACAAAAAGTTATGAGATGTCAAGAGCAGTGCTAGTTTTATTCAGGGGAACATGGTTGCTATGGAGACTCGGAATTGGGAAGTGAATAGCAAAAGAAAAATCAGCAAAATCTTTGTTGTACTTGACATTTTAGTCCAGGGTTTGGTCTATTATTCATGATTTTGGTCCTGAATTTACTGGCGTTTTTAGGTTTAATTTGGTCAAATATTCTCATATTTATCTTTTTCTGTCTCGCTAGCTGTTCCAGTCGTTTTAGCTAATGTTTGATTTCTGCTTTTCCTGCTAAAAATTACCAGGTAATCAACTTGTATGACTCTTGTTACAGGTGTAAACTGCTGTAAAATCCATACAGTCCTTTTCTCCTCAAACACCTGGGCTGAAACTTTGAGAAAAGTTGTTGTTTTGGTTAGCCGTTTTAGCTAGAGCTGCTAATCACTTCCTACGGAGGCCTATAAGGGACAATCAAATTAACGTAGGATCAGTCTTTGACCATTCAGAGAAGCTAGATTAAAATAAATAGCCTAAATAAAAATGGGTCCTGCTGATCATAAAGGCCACTTTTATCATCTTATATTCTAATTTCATGGGTTTTCTATCACAGAAAAAGTAAATTTCCCCCTCGAGTGCTCATTAACTTGTCGCCACACAGGCAGTGCAGCGGGACATTTCTTAGTGAAATATGGCGCCCCGGCTGTGGTTGACGACAATATCAGAGATTTTTTTTAAAGAAAGCTTTGAGCAAAACAAGATGAAGGCTGTTAATTAATGTGCTCACTGGTCCAAACGCTGCCGTCAATGTTCCCTCGCAGCGAGTCCGATTCTGTCTAAGTGGATGAATTAGAAGAAAATTGAGTGTGTGCATGTGCTCCCATATTACATGTCTGATTCATTTAGACGATCCGTGTGTGTGTGTGTGTGTGCATAGCCTACGTTTATGTGTGTTCATGCATGCATGTGCAGCAGCCGCCCTCCGACTGCTGCAGCCTGGTGTTTGATCACGGCTCAGTGCTGCCCTCTGCAGGAGGAGCCGCGCTAAAACAGACAAAAGGATCAACCACAGACTGGATCAAATATTTATGAGCTTCTTGTGATGAGGCAATAAAACTTCTACTGAAGTATGTTCCTATTTCTGTTCTGGCCCTACTGCTCCTTATTCCAAACTTAAAACTAAAAAACTAAACTGAAGCATTGAAAATTAGGTACAGTCGACTGAATCTTTTTAAATCAAGGGGTTTGTTTACTTCTCCAGGCATTAATTATAAGTAACACAAACACACTCAAGACTGTTTAAGCAGCTGTGACTCAGTACAAGATGTTTTTAATGATACGTTAATTAGCACATCCACACAATGCAATCATATAGTTGCTGTTTCATCTACTTCAGTGGAGCAGAAAAACAAACTGATAACATTTTTTTCATGAGCTCCGTTTGAGGTATTATAGATAATTTAATGGATTCGGCTGCAGCTTTTCTGATAACTGATGGATTGTTTTGTTATTTCTAATCACAAACGCCAAATATTTGACTAGTTTCAGCTTCTGGGATTTGAATATTTGCTTATTTTCTGTATTTAATTGTATTTTGGACCGTTGATCAGACAAAACAAGCCATTTAAAAACACCACAAACTGTGACGGACAAGGCTAAATATTTCCACCCACATGATTATTATTTAATTATATTCCTCTAAACCGAAGTAACCAAATTAAAAGTTGGCAAAACAAACTCCCCCCGATAGATCCAAAGAAACTCTGAAAACAACATGCATGT